>QEPC01013781.1:91238-132914 GCA_003113815.1 Sphenodon punctatus | reverse complement strand
CTCCAGGGTCACGCTGATTTGTGACAGTTCATCCAATTCATCACCTATAAAGTAGGGTTCCAGCATGTGTATCTTCCCAACATCCTCTGCAGTGAAGACCGAAGCAAAGAAATTGTTTAGCTTCTCTGCAATGTCCTTGTCCTCCCTGAGTGCCCCTTTTACTCCCTTGTCATCTAATGGCCCAACCGACTCCCTAGCAGGCTTCTTGCCTCTGATATACTTGAAAAAGGTTTTATTATTTGTTTTTGCCTCTTTAGCAAGTCTCCTTTCAAATTCTTTCTTGGCCTGCCTTATTAGCACCTTACAGTTACGTTGCCAGTGTTTATGCTCCTTTGTATTTTCCAGTTTTAGTAGCCTGTTTAATCTCTGTTAGCATTACATAATCATTCTCGTCAGGGGGGGTGATAGTATAGCTTCCCCCCCATGACAAAAAACAGTGGCTGGTACTGGGGGCAGAGTGTGGCAGTTGGCCAACCACGGGCCATGGAACATTGCTCCATCTCCCCTCCTTGCGGGGGAGGGGCCTGGGGAGGTCTTCTTCCGGGCCGCTCCCCATAACACCGGGGGTGGCCGCAGGGAGTGTTGCAGGCATCTGTAGGAGGGTCCCAGAGGTGGCACTGAGATCATCTCAGCAAGCAAGATCTTTCTTCCCCCCCTCCCCCCATGACAAAGAACAGTGACTGGTACTGGGGGTGATGTGAGGCAGTTGGCCAGCCAGGGTCCATGGAACATTGCTCCCTCTCCCCCTTCCTGTAGGGGTGGGGCCTGTGGAGGGCTCCTCCTGGGCTTCTCCCCATAACACCGGGGGTGGCTGCCGGCCATGCCAGAGGCACGTGTCATGGGCACGGCTCGAAGGGACCCAATCAAAGGGGCCTGCCCTTTGGTCGTGCCCTTTGGTTGGGCCTGGAGGTTGGAATGGAGGTGTTGCTGGTGGGTTTGCCCCATTTTAGGTTTCTACTGGTGAAAGTTGTGAGGAGTCCTTCTTCTCCCCCTGATGAGAGAGGGGTGGAGAGGGAGGACTACCCCTAGTGGCAGCAGGGGATGGAAGGAAGGATGGTTTGATACTGGTAGAGTGGGTATTGGGGTGGGTTAGTAAGGCATATCATTATATGTTATTATTATTGAAATGTTAAATGGGAGGTTAGGGTTTTCTTGTGTATTATGATGTTTTTAGTGTTGGGTTTCGCCTGCGTGGGATAAAAACCCTAATATTGTATTTATTATTGATGTGAGTCGCCTCGAGCTGACTTTGGTTGGGAGAGTGCGGGGTATAAATTAAAGATGAAATAAAAAATGAAAATGAAATATAGTCCCACTATACCCTTCTGCTTGATACCTGGAATTTCAATCAATAGGGATTGGAGGGAACAGTTTGCATCCTGTAAAATTTTTATTCTACTTGCTGCAATGCTGTCCTTAACATACAGAGCCACCCCACCACCAACACGATCGCCTCTGTCCTTTTGATATATGCCAATATACAATGTATCCTGGTATTACAGTGTCCCATTGGTTATCCTCATCCAACCAGGTCTCTGTGATGCCTATAATGTCTAATGTTGAGTACTTCAAGGAGATTTGCAGTGACTAATTCGAATTTATTAGGCAGATGATAACAGCGGCACCAGGAATAGCTTTGATGTTTACAGTAAGCACAATTACTGTTGCCATTGCTTTCTATAACAAAGTTCAGTTTATTCTGCCATATTTTGATCAGTTATCTCAAGTGCTCCTCACCTTATGGAACAATTCTAGTTTCGGGGAAAAAATTACACTGAAAGAGGGGGTGGGTCATAGCATAGATCCAAGATCTGAACCCTCCCCTTCCTTCTCCCATCCCAAGTGTGTGCACACCCACACCCAAGCGCCCCTGCCCCAATGCCTATATGTCCCATGGACCTAATTTTAAAAGTGATGAGCAGGAAGAAAAAAGCTCCTTTCTGCCCTGATATATTGCTTCAAGGGGAAGTGGAGAGTGCATTCATGTTTCCACCGTAAACTTAAACAGCCATTAGATGGGCTGAATAAAAGATACCATGCACTGTATTCATGGTTATCATTATGGAAGAAAAAAATAAATACCTTTTAGATAAATCAAAATCCTCCTGTACTGATCAGGTAGAACACAGGTTCATCAAGGGGACAGAAAAGTGGCAAGAGAGTTACTCAATGTTCAAAATATGGGTTAGGATCAATGCTCACTTAAGAGTATTTTGAGAATGTAGTCTAAGTAAAGAGACTCTGATCTTTTTAGGGGTCAGGGTGAGCTACAGTGTGCAACACTAAATGGTTTTTTTAATAAGGATGTCACATGTATACTTACTTTACATAATACTACTACTGACTTGGAGCATAGGTTAAATATGCCACGTGGCTGCCACAGGGTGTGTGGTGCCTGCAGATAGCCAGTTATATTAACTACTTCTTATTTACTTCTGCAAATAATTAATCTATTTCTGCTCCAGTACTGGGCCTTTGCAATTCCTTGTGCTTATGTTTTAAAACAAGGCCTTAAGCCTTTTTTGTTTTGTTTTTTACTTTGGGCATGGCTCCTTTTATTGTATTTGTAACACACTCCTGTTTAATTATATATTGAACTAGATTGTATTCAAAGGAAGACTTTTTTCTAATTGTATTGAAGTAATGAAGAAACTTTTTGATGATTCCAAGAAATTGAAACTTTTTTGTTCCTGACTTTTGAGTGTAATTACTTTTTTGTACAGGGTGCTTGATGCCTTGTTGGCATGTATTAGGGACCTCACAGTTAAAGCACTTATGGTCTGTGTTCTCAGCACACCACACCAATTTACTTCAGTGGGGTTTAACTCAAGAGTAAATTCAATAAGGATGAGAATTTGAATGCAGTAATATTTTGATCAAATTTTTTCTGGATGTATTTCTGTAAAATATTGAACACTTTAAAACTCAGTGATTTGCACCCAATAAGCAGTCTCACATATAATTATGCTTTGTCCCCACAGCGCAAAAGAAGGTGACAGAGTGTTTGGGGTTAAGACCACAACTCTTTATTAACCTAATTCAGTCTGGAAAAGGGGGAGGGGAGAGAAAAACCAAATCCAACAAAAGCCCCTTTAAACCTTGACAGGTCCGTTAACATAGCCATTCCTGTGGCAGACAGCACAAGGGAACACCCACCCACCCACCCATCGTGTCACCCCCATCTCCCCCCACACCAACAATTAAGCCAAGCAGGACCCCACTCTAGCCAGGCGGGGTCCAGAGGGAGGAGTGGCCATTTGTAATCCACAAAATAAAGCAGAGTGGTACAAATGTCACCCATCATGAGCATGTGAATAGGCAAAGGTGTGCACCAAAGATATGCACCACATATTGGCGCACAAAACACTATGGAATTAAAAAAGATTTATTGGGAAGAGTATCGTGGTCTATTTTTATTTGTAATTATTTATATATATTTTTTTTAAATCCTTCTTTTTAAACAAAAAACAACCACTATGAATTATATTTACCATTTCTTTACCAACTTAATTTTTCAAAATGCTTTTTATTGAATATCCTACATTGCAGAAATATTTCATTACATGTGTACAACATATAGGACAAGTCACTGAATTTACTACATGTTTTGGATGCAGAATTCTTTCTAAAGCAATCATTAGTACAATCATTTAAAAATATATAAATATTATTTCTGATAAGGAGAAATAAGACGTTTAGCATGGGATGAGATATCAACTACTAATATTAAACATTTAGCATTAATATGGCACGTGATTGTGAAAAACATGGTTTGATACAATGATATCTTATTAGCAGTGATGCTGAGATACACTTATTAAAGACTGTACTTTCTATCTATAGAACTTGTTAGGGATGGGCAAATGCGATTCGGAAGTTCAGAGTTCGGACCGAACTTGACCAGTTCGGTCGACCGAACCGGACTTCCAAACCAAACTCTATTTTCTAACCGAACCGAATTTCCGAATTTGGTTCTGTTCGCCCATCCCTAGAACTTGTATTGTTGCTGCAGAACTTCTGGCAACTGAAACAAAAACTTGTCCCAGAATATAATCCTACTACTAGAGTTGTTGTAGGTATGGCAAGAATCATGGAGCCAGGCTGGAACCACTTGTCTCAGAAGCATGAAAGAAGGTGACAGATACAACTGATTGAGTCAAACACGGCCACAACTCTTTATTAAAATTGACCTCAGTCTTGTAAAAGGGGGGAAATATACACAACACCAATGCTCCCCCTCCCAAACAAACACCAGGTCCAGCATAGCCAGAGTAACCAGTGAGCAGACACCACTGTCTACTAATGCCAACCAGGGCCCATTATGATAGGGTTCAGAGGAAGGGTGTGTGACTGTGTGCCCCAACTAGGGATTGGTGCTATCCTACGTAGCCAGAGAAACTCAGTGAAGCCCCCCAGGACCAGAGCCAGAGCTGTAGGTCACACATCCCTTTATCAGCAGCAACTCTGACCCCAACCTCATAAGGTGGTCCCTCAGTTTGAATTCCTGATTATCATTCTGCTTTCTGTTCCTGTACCAACCCTGGACCTCTGCCTCAAGAGAAGCTAGCTTTGCTTGGCATGCTCTCCCTTCCCCTCCAGTCTGATTCAGAGGATAGCCCACAAACCCCTCTTCAGTGCCCCTAAATAAAGGTCAGCGCCCTGTGGTGACAGGTACACCCCATCCTCCCTGTACAATTCTGGATTCAACCAGAAAATATCACCATGGTCAACCCATTCCCAATCCTGGGATGTTATTGTTAACCAACTGCAGATTCCTTGGTTAACCTTTTTTTCAAGCCCTATCTATCTACCTGATGAAGATTGAGCGCATTCTGCCAGACCCACTGCTGCAGTAGCTGAGAAAACAGAATATGTGCATGCAGTATCAACTCGCTGATCTGTAAACAATCTTGTTTAATCTTTTAGACTAACTCCAAACCCAAAATTTGTGGGAGATCATTCTCCCCAAAATGGATCAGCAGGACATGAAGCCCAGGCCTATTCCGTAACCCATGCACTGTAGGCACTGTTGGTGCTACAGCATCCCTTTTTGCCTCTTTCACCATGTATCAGCCCAGTCACTGAAATGGAGCAGAGAATAGAGCTGAAATTCAATTCTCAGTTTCTCATGGTTTCAACGAGAATCACAATCTCATCTTGTTCTTGCAAATGAGAACAAGACAATCAGCTGGATTCTCACCGAGAAACAGGAGAATCTTGAAAAACAAAATAGCCGGTGCTGATGGATGGGAGGGAGGAGGAAGCCACGTTGTCCCTTTCTGAACTTTTACCTTGTCTAGGGCTGGCAGCACAGGGGACAGAGCTCAGGGCCACGAGCAGTCACAGAGAATCGCAGAGATTTCAACCCTGATTCTTGATTCTCATGAGATTTTCATAAAATGATTATTAATTCTCATTTCAGCCCTAGCTGGGAACTGCAATTGGTTCACTTGGTGGACTTGGACACCCAATAGACAATGCTGTGCTCGCCAATCCACACTCGCTTCTGTGAAGCCAGCTCCAGTCTACCTAAATCAACAAACAAGACACTTAGGGCATTTATAGACGATCCCGCTTACAAGCGGGATCGCCAAACACCGGCTTTCCCCCCCGCGCAGTCTCTGCATGCCATGTCTGCAGTTCAGACATGGCACAGAGTGCAAGTGCGCATGCGCGCCCTTCTGCGCATGCGCACTCGCCCGCGGAACCAGGAAGTGCGGCGTAAAGCCGGCACTTCAGGAATCCGCGTCGGAGGGGGCAGGCTCGCCTGCCCCCTCTGATGCGGATTAAAAAGCGGCCCCAGCAAGTAGACGAGCGCCAAGAAAGTTTGCTGATCAAAGGATCAGCCGCCTTTTTGGTCTCGTCTATAAACGCCCTTACTGAGCAAGGTGACACATTCCCCTACAATCCTGCAACATCAATGGCCCCCACTGGCTGGAAGTGGGCAGATGTATAAGCAAATTTCTCCTAACCAAGGCCTGAATTTCCTGTTCCCTAAAGCCTGCTGCTGGTGTTGATGTGGTAACCCCGATCCTAATTGCTTGTGAGCCAAACAACTCCACTCACTGCCCCACATTAGTCAGAAACTGCCTTAAACTGGTAGCTGGTCATCAGACACTCATTTGTAACAGGAATCTCTCCCTCATATGCGTGAGGATGTGTATGTCCTCATCTCTTGCACCAGGCATGTAGCACAGTCCCTCGACTCATGTAAAGTGACCCACACTCCTCTTCCCTGCTGATCTGATTTCAACCTCCTTACCCACAGAAACATTACCCCTTCACCCCATTATAGATCAGCCAGCTTGACAGCCCTGACTGACCTGTCAGAATGTGAACCTGCAACTACCTCATTCATCCTGAAGGCACCATAGAAGGCAACCTTAAAGGCTGCCACAAATAGTAATTCCTTTGTTCCACTGTAAATCTGTTCACGGCTGATATACCATGTGCACCAGGAGCTATGGAGTAATAGGAAGACAGCTATCACCTCTGCTGCCCTGTTGTCAGCGCACCCTCAGAAAGGAGACAGGACACACTGCTTGGATTGAACATGGCTGCACTCTTTATTAATCCAATTACAACAATTAAATTTAGGTGAGGGGGTAAGATTGCCTATTCGGGTCCAGTATCAACCATAAAATCAGGACTCATTAACAAACAGAGGAGGTCTCGATATACCCTTGATAACCTCCTCACAAAATTAAGGCCTCCCCTTTGTCAAGCGCTGAGGGCACGACCAAAGGGGACGTAGTCCTTCAGAACTTGAGTAAGGCATCAGGTGCCCACCAGTGGGGGCCATACTATGCCCTACCACCATGCCAGGTCACCCTTACCCCGGAGAACCAGCGCCTTGCCTGCCATTTCCTGCAATGCATTAAGCGTGGCTCCCACATCTCTTAAGGAGATGCCTCCTACAAACAACTTATTCTAATTCCCAGCCGATACTGGACCCCCACCACCAGGAGCTACGCACTTAAAGTGCTGGTCCGGCCCCCACACCTAACACATAACTTCTAACAGTCTATCGTGTAGGGCTTACAAATACAAAACATTACCGGCCTGGGACAGGTGGACACCATCCCCCCTAAATAATTCTAACTTTCTATGTGAAATTTCCCCATGCCTAATTGTGCCCCCTCCAATTCCCCTCCACCACTTCCCAATTTCCCTATTAACTGTCTTTCTGGTTTTATTTACCTTCTTCAGTGGTACCCTATTCCCCCACTTGACCCTTTCTACTAATTCTGTCCAAATCACCTTACAGCATTGCAACATTTCTTTCACTACCCAGAGATCCCGTTTCATGTCCTTAATTAATTGTACCCCTTTTAGTCCTGGTAAATCATTCTCTCCTAGATGAACCACCATTATATCTGGCCTACCCCCTTTTATGTGCAATGCAAGGCTTGGGATGAGCTGTTGCCATCACATCCTGCTCTGCCCAAGCCATTTGATCGTTGCCAATTCTGACAAACCCAGCTGGGTTCCTAGGCTGCTGCTCCTCGCTGCCTTTGCTGCCCAATGCACCAAGCTATGCCCCATGGTCCAGATTATTGATCTGTGACCCAGTGCCAGATCTGTCAAAGCAAACACAAATTCGTTCACTGAGTACCCCCGGCTGGTTCCCCTCGCACATATGTGTGGTAAGCCCTAGACCGCCATCGCCCAATCCTCTATATCCCTGGCATTCATGCCCATTTGAGCTGCAAAAGAGGCTGCCCCAATTCTAAATGAATGGAATCCATGCTCCCTGGCAGGCAGGCCAATCCAGGTAAGTACTGCCTGGAGGATGGCAACGAATTGGTACCTTGTAACTGGTGCCCCACCTTGATGACAAAAGAAGGGGCCCGCCACCTTTAGGCAGATTTCCCTGTAAAGCTGGACCACCAAGACTGGGCAGATAGCTCCATCCCTTGATCTGGCCAATTTAACAGTGTGCCCATATCCCCTCTGATCCGTCTTTGATAATTAGCTGGTGGTCCCCAAGTATAACGTTCTGTCTTCCCACTGCCCTGGTCGACTTATCCCTAACTGATTTTACTACCAACTCACTAACCCTAAAAGCCCCCCAAAATGCAACTTTAAACAGTGCTGCAAACATACTTGCTTCAAACTCATTGAAACACACAAACGGTAATGAACTAATGATTCTGCCTAACAGCTGTGGTGTAATTGGAAGCCTCAAATCACTAATGGGTGGCTGCTCGTAGGACCATGCCTTGATTAACTTGCGGGCAAAGAAACCCCTTATTGGTGATGGGTGGCCCGCCAACTGGCTCATAAAACCAATTGCTGCTAGCTTCCCGGCAATTGTTATTGCTGCTAATCCCTCCCTCTTAAGGGCCATGGCAAACTGTAAAACTTGTGCTTCAGGGATGGGGAAACCCAGGCTCCATTCGTGCTGTGCCTGGAAATGTTGAAATGCCGGAAAGGCGCCGGCATATGCTGTTCTGGTGCGAGGTGCCAGCGAAGCCTGTACTGTTGTGTAGAGCTCTAAAATCCAAGGCTTCACAGGCATTGTGGCATGGGCTCCAGGTTCAGGTAGGCATGAGGTGCCAGCGCGCAGAAATGCTCCATCTGGAACTGAGAAAGAGCATCAGCAATCTCATTTTCGAGTCCGGCAACGTGTTTGGCGTGGAATAAGATGTTGTGCTGTAGGCAAACAAAGACCAATGTCCTCACCAACATCATTACCCATCGTGAGCATGATGACAGTATGTTAACAACGTGCACTGCTGCCTGGTTGTCACACCAAAACAGTATTGCCTTGTCTGCCCACTGCTCGAACCAGAGGTGTACTGCTACCACTATTGGGAATAACTCCAAGAATGTGAGGTCCCTCGTTATGCCTTCCACCTACCATTCCTGCGGCCACCTGTCTGCACACTAGGGATGGGCAAACACATCACGGTTTGGGTTCAGCCGTTCAGTTCAGTTGCATTCAGTTTGTGCGTTTGGGTTCATGCGTTCGGGCGTTTCGCCGGGTTCGGGTTCGGCCATTCGGAAAAAATTATTAAATTCGAGTGCGTACGGAGATGTGTGTCGAGTGAGTGTGTGTTTGACTCGGTGGCTGTTCGGTTTGTGTGTTTTGGCTGTGTTTGTTTTGGGTTTGGCTGTGCTGTGTGTTTGGGTGGTTGGTGAGCATTTGTGTGTGTTGTGTGGGTGACTTGTTTGGGTGTGTGTGTTTAAAAAGAAATTTTTTAAAAAATGAATAAGGCTGCAGTTTTGATCACCCGGCTAGGGGTCAACTTGCTGGTCAAGGAGGAGGAGGAGGAGGAGGAGGAAGAGGTAGAGGTCACTGCCCCTACTACACCTCCGGTAGTGGTGACCGGCTCCTCAGATGAGGAGCAAGCAGCGGGCTCAGGAGGTGCTGCCAGGTTTGTAAACTTTTTTTTTACTTTGAGGACAAGAAAGGCTCTATCTGTTAGAATGAGCTCACTGGCATGCGGGTGGGTGCGTGGGTGGTGGGCATCAGTCAGGCGCAAACAGAGGGCATCAGCGGGTGGCAGCGGATGTCTGTCACAGAGAGAGAGGGTACTGTAGTGTGGGGGGCTCTGGCACAAGCAGCACCCCCACCCAAACATGTGCCAGGCTAGCAAGGGTCTCCACTCTCCAGTTGCCATCCCATTCCCGACGCACCCCCCAAAAAGGGCAGAGTCTTTCCTCCAGCCAGGGTAACATCTCCCGTCACCATCCCTAGCACCCCAAGGATTTGCACCTGCCAGTCAGCCAGGGTCTCTCCATTGCCATCCCAAGCAGCACCCCAGGGAGTGCAGGATTTGCATGTGCCAGCCAGGGGCTTTCTAGTTGCAATCCCTAGCATCCCCTAGTACCCCCAGGAGGGCAGGATTTGCATGTGCTTTCTAGTTGCAATCCCTAGCTCCCCAAGGAGGGAGGACTAGTCTAGAGGCATCATCATCATAAATGCATGATATTACTTTGGTGTTCTTAATGTGTTCCCATTTCAGAGAGGAATCGGATGCCGGCCCCAGCGCTGCTGCCAGGAACAGGCCAAGGAGGAAGAGGACCCCTAGGCAGAGGTCACTGCCACAGCCAGTGACACCCCCAGGAATCCGGCACCAGACGTCAGATGACTGGAGGTTCTACCACAAGGGCGACGGACTCGCCACATGCAAGGTATGGCATAGGGACTGGAACAACAGGGAATGAATTTTCCTATGATCTGTTAGGAATGGAAG
Organism: Sphenodon punctatus; assembly: GCA_003113815.1. Classification (NCBI taxonomy): domain Eukaryota; kingdom Metazoa; phylum Chordata; class Lepidosauria; order Sphenodontia; family Sphenodontidae; genus Sphenodon; species Sphenodon punctatus. Next base: position 122,712 of record QEPC01013781.1, on the reverse strand, counting down.
TCCCCTGCAGAGAGAGATTGGATGGCCACCCAGTCCACCCACTTGTGGAGACAGAATGCAGGCAGGGCTTGACAGACCATTGGTCTGACATAGTATGGCACTGCTTATGTTCCTATATTTTTCTGCTCTTTTTAGCGCTGCAAGAAAGTAATCCGCCGGCAGAGGGAGGGGACCATGTTGGGGCTCATAAATCATATCGAGAGGAGCCATGGCCTGAGAGTGAGGCGGCAGGGTGAGGAGTCTCGAGTGGCGGCCGTGGAGCCTCAGCGACAGAAGAAGGGGGGAAGGCAACCCGCAAACGGCGGCATATAAGCCCTTCCCCTTCCTCCCTCCAGCCCCGATGTGGAGACCCCCCAGGTTCCCGGATGATGCAGAGGCCAAGACCCTTCAGGCCAACTTGAAGCAGCTCACCTGGGAGTACGTGGCATAGGTTGAGCGGTCTGCTGCTGCCCTGGAGAACCACCTGGAGGAGCAGCTGAAGGTGGTCCAGGTGGCGCAGAAGAAGGTGGAGGCATATGGGCAGTATGTCTCCGCTGAGCTGGACCACGTTCAGGTGTACCACCAGGGGGTCTCCAGTTGGCATAGGGACACAAAAGAGGGCTTGGAGTTTGCCATGGCCCATGGCTACATGCTGGACAAGTCCTGGGTGGCCAGCCCTCAGGCCTGTGAAGTGCCCCAATGGCTGTTGCCTTTCCCCCAATTCCCAGGGGACAGACCCAGTGGCAGCAGAGACTCTTAGTTTAATTAATAAGTTTCCTTTTCATGTTTGCTTTTGTTTTATTAAATGTTGTTGTTGTTGTTTTGTTTTCTTGTATTCTAAATAGTTTTAATTAAAGCTGTTATATTTATTGTTACGAGCTTCGTTTGACCTGTCCAATCTTTTTTATCCCTATGTGCTGAAGTTCTGGCTGGCAGGTGGCAGAATCTCATATAGCTTGTCGATCCCTACCAGCAGCACCTGCCACCTCATGTAGAGTAGTTATTAACCCAAAGATGTGCTGTGCCAGTAGCAGGGTCTCAGCTAGCAGAAAGCCCCCCAGGAGGTGCAGGGCTAGTGTTTGGGTGGGTGGGTGTGACAGAGAGAAAGAGAGATAGGCAGAGGACAGCAGGTGGCGGGAGCTGGTGGTTGGAGGGGCTTTTAGTTTCAGCAGCTTCAGTGGGCATCTGCGGGTGGGTGCAGAGGAGTAGGCTTTGGGGGAGGGGGGGGCAGCCTGGCGGGTGGACACCAGGCTTCTGGATGCAATGGAATGGAATGCAGCCCCCATTGACTGGAATGATGGTCCCAGAATCTCGTTGATGGTTCGTGGGATGGGTGGGCATGGCTGAATCAGGAATAGTGGAATGACAGCCTACAGCCTATGGGGCACACTTCATTCGATCAGGCGATTGGTGGTAGCAGGGCAGCAGGTACAAGGATGCACACAGGCAGGCAGGCAGGCAGGCACATATAATATGTTGTGGGTTATAGTCCATCTCATTACGGTAGGTTTGCTGTGTGCTGGATGTGGGCAATGGGCATTAATTGGCGCATGAGCACAGATGGGAGTTCTTCCTGGTTCTGGCAGGTGGCAGCCAGGATATACCTACCTCGCCCCCTCTAACCTCCATCTCCCTCGTTCTAGCTGAGAAGCTTTCTCTCTCTGTGTCCAATGTGGCCATATAGTGCAGGTGACAGAATGGGTTCTGTACCCATTCTGTACCTTCAAGCAATGGGGGAGGTTATAGAGTGGTTTATTGGTTGAGCTAAGGGGATGCGATTGGGGAAAAAAATCTTTTTTGTTTTTCTTGTTTAAATTGCATATTATGTTAGATGCTGTTTGATGTTTTTGGGCCCCTGTGTGGAAAACCCAGAATATGTTCTATATCTTGTAAGCCACCTTGAGTCCTACGGGAGAGAGTGCGGGGTAGAAATAAATATGGAATGGAATGGAATGGAAAAGCAGTGGATGGACTTTCTCTCTCACTCTCTTGGCAGCAACCTGGGCAGGCAGACAGGCACTTTGGCATGAGAGGCAGGAAGGCGGGCTGAGGCAGGCTTAGAGCTTGGTGGCAACCTGGGGTACAGAACACTTGGCACAGACAGCATATGGTCTGGCAGCAGCAGCAGCTGTTTCTTTATGCCATGGCATCATAATACAGACAGTATATAGACCTGGCCTGGGGGCCATTGGCAGTTTTGGTACTGGAAGAAGCAGACATTGGTGGCCATGGTACAGAACGCTTGGCACAGATAGCATATAGGCCAAGGATCTCTTAGACAGTCAATCCTAAGAGATAGGCGAGCGTTGTTGAGAAGGGACGGGCGATCGTCGATAGCCTCCATTTCCAGCAGCTGATCGAACGATAGTCGGGTACAGGATCATCCTGGGCCAACTCTAAATTGTCCGAAGGCAATCTTCTAGATACAGTGGATAGAAAAATGGATAAACAAACAGTGAATAGAAATATGGCTCTGTGAGTAGAATGACAGGCCCCAGAACCCTGATGGTGGGTCCTGGGGCTAGAGTGGCAGCTTCTAGTTTCAGTGGATAGACAATCCTTCCTGCCTGTAACATAGGCCCCAGAACCCTGATGGTGGGTCCTGGGGCTGGAGAACTTTGAAGGCCGAAGTGGAGAAGGGTTCCATGTGAACATCAGTTCAACGTGTGTCAGGCAAGGAGTACCATTCTGTCTTCAAGGCCCTCACAGATAATGAAAGATATACATCACGTACCTGGAGGAAGAGCTGACTGAGTTTCTCTTCATCGCAGTACTTGATTGGAAAGTTCACAATACCCAAGGGATCTCCAGGAGAAAATCTTCCACAGCAAGATGCATTGCTCCTTATGTGACAAAAGACTTGGGGTTGCTTATCCAGGGGATTTGGGAGTGGGGTTTGTTTTGGTGTCGAGTAGTTCAATTTTGCAGGAAGCAGCCTGAGAGGTTTAACTGTGCTTGACAGTTGGAGCTAAACAAGGGCAGCGCAGCAGGACATGTGCTTTCAGCAGCCTTTGAGTGGACTAATGGCCCCAGACCCATCACGGTGGGTGCTGCTGGGGCTAAGGTGGCAGCTTGTAGATCTTGGCCACAGCCCTCCCTGCCTGTAACTTGGCCACAGGACCCTGATGGCCCAGGACCCTAACCCTAACCCTGGTGCTGGAGTGGCTGCTTCTTGTCATGCTTTGGAACGATATTGGAATGTGCGAGGAATGACAGCCCCTGACCCATCACGGTGTGTGCTGGGGCTAAGGTGGCAGCTTGTAGATCTTGGTCACAGCCCTCCCTGCCTGTAACTTGGCCCCAGACCCCTGACAGCAGGTTTTGGGGCTGGAGTGGCTGCTTCTTGATGTAGTTGAAGATTGGTTCTCTCTGCGAGGAATGACAGCCCCAGACCCATCACAGTGGGTGCTGGGGCTAAGGTGGCAGCTTCTGGATCTTGGTCACAGCCCTCCCTGCCTGTAACTTGGCCCCAGCATCCTGATGGTGGGTCCTGGGGATGGAGTGGCTGCTTCTTCTCATGCTTTGGAGCGACATTGGAATGTGTGAGGAATGATGGTCCCAGACCCATCACGGTGGTGGGTGCTGGGGCTAAGGTGGTAATGTGTAGATCTTGGCCACAGCCCTCCCTGTAGAGGTGTTATGTATAATGCTTTGTTAAAGAACCCCATTCCATGCCACTGGTGAATAGGGATTGATGAGTGGGAAGAGTTGTGTCAGACCAGAAAACCCTCTCTGGGTTCTATGGAAGTGATTCTATGCAGAAGGAAAAATAAATCAGGAAGTGTCTGAACTTCCACAAGCAACTTTAATTTTATTGCAGTGATGACCTTAGATTGTCTGACCTCAGTAGCTGTTATCAAGTAGCATTTATATCATGCCCTACCTAGAGCATACAGCTGGGTGGGAGTAAACAAAACAAAAATATACATGCCTGTTAATGGTCATGAGAGTGAGAGAGAGAAAAACCAGGAATTAAACTTAAATTAATAGTAATTCAGTCTGTGAGTGTCGACGTTGGAGATACAGAAAGTAATTGGAATGTTTTGAATAGCTTGTTCCTTGGTCCCAGGACCCTGATGGCGGGTCCTGGGGCTGGAGTGACTGCCTCTTGTCATGCGGTGGACTGACTAGTGCCAGTGGCACTAGCAGCAGCAGACATTGGTTGCCGGGGCAGGCAGTCAGGTGGCATGGCATGAGCGGCAGTCGGGCAGACTGAGGAAGGGTTCGAGCTTCGCAACCTGGGCAGGCAGGCAGGAAGCATGGCATGAGATTGGACAGGCTTTGAGCTAGGCAACCTGGGTGGGAAGACAGGCACCTTGGCATGGGAGGCAGGACTGATACACGCTTTGAGCTTGGCGGCAAGCTGGGCGGGCAGACAGGCAGCGTTGCATGAGAGTCAGTAGGCCAACAGGCTGGGACATTGGCAGCAGGGCACTCAGATAGGCTAGCAAAGACTGTGCAGTGTGAGAGAGAGAGAGCCAGTCACTGTCACGTAGGCGGCGGGCCGAGATCGTGTAGCCATAGGCCGGCTCGCAGGCTTACAGTTTGTTTCCCAATGCCACCCTGCATCATGAGGTCAGTCAGCTAAGGCAGCCGATGCCATCTAGTATGAGCCATGATTGCCTGTGCCACGATTCAAGTAAGCCAATAGCCGCCCCCCCCGACCCTCTCTAAATGCGACCAAAAATTTAAAAGAAGCGGAAGATGATCGCTATGAATTTCCTGGCCTACCACAGAACTCACCAAATACGGAAGGAAACTGGCGGAGACCGCGATGTAATCCACTACACTACTACCCTGGTGGGAGATAAACGTATAATTTCCCTCTAAATCCCCCTGAAAAGCTCCATTCAATATTTGGAGATTAGAGTTAGCCAACAAAGCTACCCATCTTAACCCTGAGGTATTTAGGATCCTATCTCGAGCGGAGCAATGTAATACAGCAGAGTCCGAGCTTAAGAAAGGGCAATGGATCAAAAGCTCCTCGGGATCGTTGCCCAGACGTGCATTGAAGTCCCCTACCAGTACTGAAAACGCTGAGGGGTATTTGTCCTGTAGAGATTGAATAGAATCTTCCAGTTTGACCCAAAACTCCGGCTGAAAGCTTAGGACATTAACAGGGGGAATATAAACCATAATCAAAATAAAAAGGCTACTTCCCAATCTACCCACTACCACCAGAGCAATGGGGGAAAGCTTGACCAACTCCACCAACAAAAAAACCAATCTATCGGAAACCAAACATGCAAGGCCTCCAGATGGATGGCCCCGCTTGGCATGGGAAACTGCCGGAATCCCATAGGCCTTAAATCCTGGAAGCACAAGGACATCCTGGGTCCAAGTTTCCGAGAGACAAAGAACATCCATGTCCCCCACAAACTTCAAAAAGGATCGATCTAACAGCCTTGAATGCCAGCCCGCTACATTCCATACACATAGACTAACAGTTCCTGGCAGTCCACTACTCTTGGGTTGGTGGGGAATGGTTCAACTGGGCACGACCCCATCTGTTGGGGGTGGTGGGGCCGATGATGACGTTGAGGGTGATACTAATATAGGACCTTGTAGGTGTAGGTGGTCTGAGGAGCTTAGCTGCCAGCTCCGGGATTTGTTGTTTTCTCCTTTAGGCCAGGCAATTAGGGAGGCAGTGATGGGAATCTCTTTACACCAGGATTTGATGGTACAATATCTTGGGCTTATTTCCCTGCTAAGGCCATTTTTGGTTTGTTCAACCAATCAGCTCCAGGGTCCCCAAGGAGCTGCCCGGAGGGGCACCCCCTGGTATGATCGTGAGTGCAAGGACAGGAAGGTGCTCCTGAAGGCTCTATTTAGTGCCTATAGAAGGCAGAGGGAGGAGTGCCTTCTGGTTGGTTTTTTGGCACTCAAGAAGACCTATCGAGTTATGCTTAAGGAGAAAAATGCAGCCTATGTTGCTTAGTCTTGGGATACCCTGCTCTCTGTGGCCAGGGGTAGGGATTCCAGTAAGTTCTGGCAGGCTATTAACTCTTTGTTGGGCAAATCTCGTAGTTCTGTTCCATTACCTATTTCCAGTGGAACCTGGCTGTCCCACTTCCGGACCCTTTTTCCATCCCGGGAGCCTGAGGAGGATCTCTCAGTGCTCTTGGTAGAGCTTCCTGCCTGGCCGCCCATAATGGAAACTGAGATGGAGGAGCTTATCCAGTCACTCAAGCCAGGGAAAGCCCCCGGGTATGATTGCTTGCCCGTTGAGTTCTTAAAGGCCCATGTGGACTGGTGGGTCCCTTTTTTGGCTGCTTATTTTACTTACCTTGATAAGACCGGGGCTTTCCTGGCCGATTGGGGCAGGGTGGTGGTTATCCCAGTGTTCAAGGGCGGTGATAGGCTAAATCCTGGGAACTATCGACCTATAAGTCTGCTGAGTACTCTAGCTAAACTCTTTGCTAAGCACCTGTTAGCCATTTTGAACAACTGGTTGGTGGACTTTCAGGTGCTACACAGGGAGCAGGTGGGGTTCCAGGCAAATAGGGCAACTCTTGATCACTGTCTTGTTCTTTTCCACTTGGCCGAGAAATATATTCAGGCTAATTCAAGATTGTTCTGTGCATTTGTAGACCTGAGGGCCGCCTTCGATTCAGTCGACAGGCCCCTTTTGTGGGAGAAATTGGCTAGCCTGGCGATCAATCAGAGACTGATCACTTTGATGCGCTTATTGCACAAGGATTCAACGCTGGCTGTCAGGTTCTCTCAGTGGGGGCAGCTTACTGGCTGGCTCCCTATTTTTTCAGGAGTCACGCAGGGATGTATATTAGCCCCAGCTCTTTTTAACATCTTCCTGAATGACCTGGTCCCAGCAATGACACAGACTGAATTTTTTCCTCCAAAGTTGGCCCAGCGACATCTGGGCTGTTTACTTTATGCTGACGATGTGGTGATCCTTTCCCAGACCAAGGTGGGCCTGTCTCAGCAGCTTCACGCTCTTTCTGACTATTGCTCTACCAACAAGCTAGTCATAAACTACAATAAGACCAAAGTCTTGGTGTTTGGGAGGGAGAAAAAGATCTACCACTGGGCTATCGATGCGCATCCAGTATCCCAGTTTTCCTCCTATAAATATCTTGGGATTCTCTTCCACTCTTCCCTTAACTGGACCGCCCATAGAGAGCTGACTATTAATAAAGCTAAGGGTCCGATGGTGGCTATTTCCCAACTTTTTAAATACAAAGGTCATGGTAGTTTGGAGGTAGCTCTTAAAGTTGTGGAGGCAAAAGTCTGTGCTCAACTCCTATATGGAGGAGCTTTGTGGGTCATGGGAGATCCGGCGGCCCTGAACTCCGTGCAGCTTAGAGCCCTCAAACTGATATTTCAGGTCCCGCATGGGACTCCGTCGGCTGCCCTGAGAGTCGAGTTTGGCCTGCTAGCCTGGGGCTGGGTTAACTGGAAACAGGCGGCCTTTTTATGGCTGCGTCTCCACCATGATGCCCATTTAGGGCTTTTGGCCCGTATACCCCAGGACCCCTTCGTCTCTTCATGGGTGAAGTGATTGAACTTACAACTGGCATCCTGGGGGCTGTCAGTTGAACGTCTGAAAACTATTCAGCTCAGTCAAGTGTGTAGGGAGATTGACAGTCGAATTACTGACATTGCTCGTCAGGATGACTGCGCGGAGGTGGGTTCTTTTGCCTCCCTGGACCATTATAGGTCTATTATGCTGCGTGCTGGCAGGAGGGCAGGTTATCTGTCCTCCTTACTCTCAAGGAGGCACCTAACTCTTCTTTTTGGGGCCCGCCTAAATGTGCTTCCCTCCAGTGTGTTGGAGAGGCGTTATGCTGGAATCCCTTATAGCATGAAATTGTGTCCCTTTGATTTTGCTGAGGTGGAGTCAGTCATGCATATCTTATTTGTTTATCATCTCTACGATGTTCCCCGTACCCAACTTTTGGCTGGCTACATCAACCGCCTTCCAGGTAGGACCCACTCAGAACTGCTCCGCATTTTTCTATCAGACAGTGATATGCCCCGCCTGAGGGCTGTGTCATCTTTTTTAGTCTTGACTTTTGCCTATAGAGCTCGCTTTTTCCTTTGTCTGCCCCTGGTTTCTGATGCTGATCTTCCCTTGGAGGACGAGGGGGGATAAAGAGACGGGTCTCGGGCTCTGTTATGCTATTACTCTACTTAGTTGTGATGTGTTTTTAAGTTCTGTATTATATGCTATTTAGCTCTTGTTTGTTTTTTGTATATGTTTGCAAGGACCTAGGTCACGCAATAAACTTAATTTGATTTGAGTAAGCCAATACAGCAATGGCCTCTGGCCTGGCATGGGGTGTCCCGCTAGCCTGGAGTAAAAGGAAATCACTGCCCATCTAGCCAACCCGACGCTGGCCAGCCATAAGCCATAACAAATTACATAAGGGAGGGAAATTGGAAACTCATCCCCCACCGTTTCCACAACCTATATCCCTGAAACTCCCTGGAACCCTTCTAGTAAGTTGTCCTAGTGCTGGAGTTGACAAACCCTGGTAAGTGTTGAGTTCTAAGACCCCAAGGTTCCACAGATTGGCAGGAACAAACTGCAGTTTTCCGCTCACCCCAGGAGTGAATGCCCTGAAATTTAGGGGTGTGCAATTCATTTTTGTTATTATAACAACAACAAAAAATCATTTTCTTTTTCAATAGTGTAAGAATAAAAAAGATAATAATAATAAAGAAAACAAAAATGAAAATTTTCATTTTTGAAATGACAGGGAAACACTGAAAATTGCTATAGATTTTTTTGTTTCTTATTCAATTCTAATGAAATGGAGGGTGATTGTACCCCCAAATAGAGAGCACTTATGTATACCAAATTTCAAAAAGATTGGATAAAGGTAACCAATTTTATAAGCGATTGAATGTTATGATTTTAAGAAAAGCTACACACACATTCCTGGATACAAATTAATTATCTTCCATTCAATTTTCATGAAACCTGGGATTATTATGTTGCTCGCCAATATTACCAATCCTGCTAAATTTCAGGAATATTGGAGAAAGGGTTCTGATGTTTAAGACGTTGACTTGAAAATGTATTTCTGGATGTAACATTTTTATATTTCATCCTGTTTACAAGACATTTGGAAGGAATTGATCCAACATCATCCCTGTCATGTCTGCCAAACTACAGGACAATTTGATAACAGGGTCCAGTTTTATAAGCAATTGAAGTTGTCCCCTTGAAGACCATTATTCAGATAAATAGTAGCACATACAGTGCCAGTCAGAGGCAGGCATCTGGCATGGCAGGGGGAGGGAGACTTCAGGAGGGAGTATGGGGAGCAACCCAACAGACTGACAGACACACCCACTGGCCAATTACTGCATGCTTCCAGCTTTACAGGACCAATCGGTGGTGACTTTGAGGCAGGCATAGAAGGGATATAACTGGGACTCTGGGGATAGCATCCCAGCAATCAGGAGACATAGTTTACACATCCAGGCTGGACAATTATCATCACAATCACATCCTGCAGCACTGTGATAGAGAGTATAAGAGAATCTCTATTGGCGCTGTCCTAAACAGATGCTTCCGATTTCTCAGTAACAAGTGGAGAAAATAATTATAGGTGGTCACAGCACAGACTGAGGATATTTGGTTGACATTTCTTCTGGCAAATTAGCATCACAAACCGATCTTATACTACAGTGACATGTAAGAGAATTCCTGGCATAGACTCCTCCTCTGCATATGCTGTGCAGGCATTTAAAATTGGGACCCTTTATCACATCTTTCTGATATTTTGCAGAGATAATCATGAAGGTGTGAAATATAGCCCTGCCCAATTTTGTGTACACTGGTTGGACTACAAAGATTACAGTCAGACATACATTTATAAGTTTATACATTTATATACCCCCATCCTTGGCTCACCCCTAGTATCCGCCACCTCCATTCTTGCACTCGTGCTGCTGAACGACTCTGGTGCAAATCCCATTCTCACGCTGACTTCCTTCACTTCAAATTCTGTCTCTCCACCCTTACTTCTGCTATCTCCCTTGCTAGACAACACTACTATGCCTCCCGCATTGAGTCCTGTTCTCGGGACCCTCGCCGCCTGTTCTCTACCTTTGACTCCCTCCTCAAGCCTCCCTGTCCTCCCCCTCCTTCTTCCCTTTCTGCTCAGGATCTTGCCTCCTTCTTCACCTCCAAGATAGACAAGATCCGCCTCGACATCGCTTCCCACTCCTCTCTTCCCACTCCCACCCCTCTCCCTCCTCCCCCTCCTTCTCTCATGTCCTCCTTCTCCCCTGCCTCCCTTAAGGAAATCTCCTCTCTGCTCTCCTCCTCCAACCCTTCCACTTGCCCCCTTGATCCCATTCCTTCCCGCCTCCTCACCTCCATTACTCCCACTGTCGCCCCTTCCTTCCTGCACATCATCAACCTCTCCCTCTCTACTGGCTCTTTCCCTTCTGCCTTCAAACATGCCACAGTCTCTCCTATTCTCAAAAAGTCCACTCTTGACCCCTCTGACCCTTCTAGCTATCGTCCTGTCTCACTCCTTCCTTTTGCTTCCAAGCTGCTTGAACGTGTTGTCTACTCCCGCTGCCTTGACTTCCTATCCTCCAACTCCTCCCTTGACCCCCTCCAATCTGGCTTCCGCCCCCTTCATTCTACTGAAACTGCTCTCGCTAAGATCACCAACGATCTTCTGGTGGCTAAATCTAAACGTCTCTATTCCATTCTTGTCCTCCTTGATCTCTCTGCTGCCTTCGATACTGTTGACCACTCACTCTTGCTGGATTCCCTTCACTCCCTTGGCTTTTGTGGCTCTGTCCATAACTGGTTCTCCTCCTACCTCTCTGACCGCTCCTTTAATGTGTCTCTCTCCAACTCCGCCTCCTCCTCCTTCCCCCTCTCAGTTGGTGTTCCTCAAGGCTCTGTTCTTGGCCCTCTCCTCTTCTCGATCTATACCTCATCCTTAGGCAAACTCATTGCCTCCCATGGCTTCCAATACCACCTCTATGCTGATGACACTCAACTCTATCTCTCTACTCCCTCTCTCTCTCCCTCTGTTCAAGCTCGTCTCATCAACTGTCTCTCTGACATCTCTACCTGGATGTCTCAACGTCAACTCAAACTCAACATGGCTAAAACTGAACTCCTTATCTTCCCCCCTCATCCTTCCTCTCCTTCCTCACTGTCAATAACTATTGATGGAGTCACCATCCTGCCTGTCCCCCAAGCCCGTAGCCTAGGCTTCATCTTTGACTCAGCCCTTTCTTTTAAACCCTACATTGACTCTGTTGCTAAATCCTGTCGCTTCTCCCTCCATAACATTGCTAAGATTCGCCCTTTTCTCTCTGTCTCGTCTGCCAAAACTCTTGTTCATGCTCTGGTCATCTCTCGCCTCGATTACTGTAACCTCCTTCTCACTGGCCTTCCCCGGTCTCACCTTTCTCCCCTCATCTCTGTCCAAAACTCTGCTGCCAGGGTCATCTACCTCGCCAGTCGCTTCGACCATGTGCAGCCCCTCCTCTCTTCGCTTCACTGGCTTCCCCTTCCTGAACGAATCCTGCACAAGCTCCTAGTCTTCACCTATAAAGCTCTTCACAACCTTGCTCCCCCCTACCTCTCTGCACTTATCGCCCTCCATACTCCAGCCCGTGCACTTCGCTCCTCCTCTGTCCCTTCTCTCACCCTTCCACGCCTTCCCTGCTCCCCTAAGCGCCTTCGTCCCTTCTCACTTGCTGCCCCCCATGCCTGGAACTCCCTCCCTGTCCACATCCGCCTTGCCCCCTCCCTTCATACCTTCAAATCTCTCCTTAAAACTCACCTCTTTCGCTCTGCTCTGTCTGACTCTTTATCCTGCTGAGCCACTATTCCTATACCTACGATCGGTTTACCCTTATCCTTGCAACATGGACCTGCCTGCTGTCATTCTCATCGTAACCAAGCCAAGTACGTGCACTTGAGACCTCGCATCTTCATGAATGTTAGACCCCTTGTCTCTCCCTCTGTTTCCCTTCCTAAGTCTCTCCCCCAGCTCCTGTCTCTCAGCTTGTAAGCCCTAGGGGCAGGGACCATGTCTATTTTATTACTTTGTAAAGTGCCAGGTACACTGCTGGTGCTATATAAATGTTTGTTAATAAATAATAAATAATAATAATAAGTTAATTGCTTATGCCTCCAGGACCCTTTATCCAGTCCTTCTGAAAGTTGGCATAGATATTAAACTTAGGGAGGGGTATAATCTTGCCAAGTTTCATTGACATTAGATGGAAGACATTACAGCAAGAAATGTATATGCATCTTTTTGCAAAATAACATACGTCAACTGCTTATACAATCAGAGGTTTTTATCCAACCTTTCTGAAATGGCGTACATATAATGCCTTCCATTGGAAGTATAATCCCTCCAAATTTCATTCAAATATAATGAAAAACAAACTTTACAGCTAAACAAAACAACTTTTACAGCTTTAGCAAAAACAAACGTTACAGCTAAAAATGTGTTTTCCATTTTAAACAATGAAAAGCAAAAACAAAATTTTTGATATTTACAAAAACAAAAACTTTAAATAAAGAAAACTAAAAATGAAAACCACCAACAACATGGGTCCCTGGTGCACATCTCTACTGAAATTCTTCCTCTGTAAGTGAGAAAGGGCATTGTCTATTGTCATTGTTCATACCCGGTATATGCTTAGCAGAGAATGGAATATTTGGTTTCTCAAGCAAACCAGTACCAAAACCATGATTCATCACCCTGCTTGATTTGGAAGAGAGTGAATTGACCATGTGCCCCACAACTAGGTTGTTACACCAGAAGCATACACTATGATTTGCAAAATGATTAGTCCATAAATGTACTGCAACCACTATGGGAAAGAACTCCAGGAAGGTCAGGTCCCTATTGAAGTTTCTCTGTATTCGAGTCTGGGACCATTTCTCGGCACAACACATGCCCCTCAAAATATCCCCATACCGGTCCCACCAGCCGCATCAGAATGTATTAGCAAGGTGGCGTCCAAAAGGAGGCCTTCTCACCAAATACTCACCTCATTGTACACTTTAAAAATACCATCCAAGTATCCAAATCCTCTCTTACTTCCCATGTAAGCCCTAGGGATGTGAGAACAGATCGCGGTTCATGTTTGGTCATTCAGTTCGGTCACTGAGTTCAGGTTCGGTTCGGAGAAGTTTGGTTTGGTTCAGGCATTCAGAAAAAGGTATTGCGTGATCCCTGGATCCCGTCAGAAACAGGAAATCTGAGTGCATGCAGAGTTGTGTGTCGAGGGAGTTTGTGTGTTGTGGCTGGCTGGCTGTTTGGTGTGTTTTGGCTGTGTTTGCGTTGGACTGTGTGTTGGTTTCAGTTTGACTGTTGATTTAGCTGGTTGGTGAGTGTTGGTGAGTGACTGTTGGTGTTGGCGAGTGATTAAGAAAAAAAAATGAAGGTGACTTTATGCCGGGCATGGGGGAAGGCTAAGGTGGCGGACCTGGTGGTGGAGGAAGAGGTTCCTGCCGCTTCTGTTGGACCTTCAGTGGTGGAGGAGGAGCAAGAGCCAGCGGGCACAGGAGGTGCTGCCAGGTTTGTAACCTTTTTTTTTTACTTTGAGGACAAGAAGAATACTATCTGTTAGAGTGAGCTCACTGGCGTGCGGGTGGGTGCATGGGTGGTAGGCATCAGTCAGGCACAAACAGTGGGCATCATCGGGTGGCAGCAGATGTCTGCCACAGAGACAAAGGGTACTGTAGTGTGGGGGGCTCTTCCAGCAGTCAGGCATGAGCAACCCCACCCAAACATGTGCCAGGCTAGCAAGGGTCTCCACTCTCCAGTTGCATCCCCATGCACCCCCAAACAAGGGCAGGATTTTCACATGCCAGCCAGCCTGGGTCTCTCCATTGCCATCCCTCCCCAGCACCAAAAGAAGGGCAGGATTTACATGTGCCAGCAAGCCAGGGTCTCCCCATTGCCATCCCTCCTCAGCACCCAAATAAGGGCAGGATTTGCACATGCCAGCCAGCCAGGGTCACTGTCTCCGGGTGCCATCCCTAGCACCCCAAGGAGGGAGGACTAGAGGCATCATCTTAAATGCATGATATTACTTAGGTGTTGTTAACTACTTGTTTATGTGTTCCTGTTTCAGAGAGCTTAATGAGGAATCTGTTGCCACTGGTGCCAGGCGCAGGTCATTAAGGTGGAGGTCGGACTCACCAGTGCCACCCCCAAACAGATGGCGGAGAGGATCTGATGTCTGGAGGTGGTTTGTGAAGGGTGACACACCATGTGCACGGTAAGGCATGGGGGCTGAAGCTACAGAGAATGGATTACCCTATGGCCTGTTAGGAATGGAAGCCCCCTGCAGAGAGAGATTTGCCAAATGGCCACCCACCCACTTGTGGAGACAGAATGCAGGCAGGGCTTGACAGACTATTGTCTGACACAGTATGGCACTTCTTATGTTTCTATATTTTTATATTTTTCAGATATGCAGCAAAAAATTATGACTGTCCAGGGAAGGGACCACATTCGGCCTAATCTCCCACATTGAGAAGCTGCACAGGGAGAAGGTGAAGTGGCAGGAGTCTGTCGTGGCCATGGTGGAGCATAAATGCCAGAAGAAGGGGGGGTGGGAAGGAAACCCAAAAGACATGGCAACGCTATGAAAGCCCTTCTCCCTCTTCCGGCTCTGATGTGGGGTCCCCCAGGCCTCGGGAGTCTGCAGCAGTGAAGGCCTTTCTGGCCGAGGTGGAGAGGCATACCCGCCACTTTATACAGGGCCTACGGCTGCATGCAGCCACGATGGAGAGCTGCCTGGTGGAACAGTTCCAGGAGGTCAAAATCGAGAAAAAGCAGGTGGCGGCATACTCCCAGTATGTCTCCACTGAGATGGAGAAGCTGGAACTGTACCACCAGTCACTCTTCAGGTGACATTCAGCCGTGGCGGGGACCGTGGACTTCGCCTCGGCCCACAGGTACAAAATTCCGGAGCACAGTGTGCCCGCCTCTCGGACCTGTGCTATGCCCCGGCTTTTGCCTTTACCCCAAGTTCCAGGGGACAGGCCTGACAAGGACTAGACCCCCACGTTAAAAGTTAAGTTTCTTTTCTTTTTATATATTTTTGTTTTGGGTTTTATACTGTTGAACGTTCATTGTTGTTTACAAGGTTTTATTAAAAGTTATATTTGTTTTGTTACGAACTTTGTTTGTCCTCACCAATCTTTTATCCCTCTGTGCTGAAGTTCTGGCAGGTGGCAGAATCTCATTGTATATACATCTTGTCTGTGTCAGATCCCTACATGACAGCAGGAGCAGCAGATGTAGCGTTAGTGTATTAACCCCAATATGTGCCAGCAGCAGGGTCTCAACTTGCAGACAGTTCCTCCCCCCCCCCAGGAGNAAGGTCAGGTCCCTATTGAAGTTTCTCTGTATTCGAGTCTGGGACCATTTCTCGGCACAACACATGCCCCTCAAAATATCCCCATACCGGTCCCACCAGCCGCATCAGAATGTATTAGCAAGGTGGCGTCCAAAAGGAGGCCTTCTCACCAAATACTCACCTCATTGTACACTTTAAAAATACCATCCAAGTATCCAAATCCTCTCTTACTTCCCATGTAAGCCCTAGGGATGTGAGAACAGATCGCGGTTCATGTTTGGTCATTCAGTTCGGTCACTGAGTTCAGGTTCGGTTCGGAGAAGTTTGGTTTGGTTCAGGCATTCAGAAAAAGGTATTGCGTGATCCCTGGATCCCGTCAGAAACAGGAAATCTGAGTGCATGCAGAGTTGTGTGTCGAGGGAGTTTGTGTGTTGTGGCTGGCTGGCTGTTTGGTGTGTTTTGGCTGTGTTTGCGTTGGACTGTGTGTTGGTTTCAGTTTGACTGTTGATTTAGCTGGTTGGTGAGTGTTGGTGAGTGACTGTTGGTGTTGGCGAGTGATTAAGAAAAAAAAATGAAGGTGACTTTATGCCGGGCATGGGGGAAGGCTAAGGTGGCGGACCTGGTGGTGGAGGAAGAGGTTCCTGCCGCTTCTGTTGGACCTTCAGTGGTGGAGGAGGAGCAAGAGCCAGCGGGCACAGGAGGTGCTGCCAGGTTTGTAACCTTTTTTTTTTACTTTGAGGACAAGAAGAATACTATCTGTTAGAGTGAGCTCACTGGCGTGCGGGTGGGTGCATGGGTGGTAGGCATCAGTCAGGCACAAACAGTGGGCATCATCGGGTGGCAGCAGATGTCTGCCACAGAGACAAAGGGTACTGTAGTGTGGGGGGCTCTTCCAGCAGTCAGGCATGAGCAACCCCACCCAAACATGTGCCAGGCTAGCAAGGGTCTCCACTCTCCAGTTGCATCCCCATGCACCCCCAAACAAGGGCAGGATTTTCACATGCCAGCCAGCCTGGGTCTCTCCATTGCCATCCCTCCCCAGCACCAAAAGAAGGGCAGGATTTACATGTGCCAGCAAGCCAGGGTCTCCCCATTGCCATCCCTCCTCAGCACCCAAATAAGGGCAGGATTTGCACATGCCAGCCAGCCAGGGTCACTGTCTCCGGGTGCCATCCCTAGCACCCCAAGGAGGGAGGACTAGAGGCATCATCTTAAATGCATGATATTACTTAGGTGTTGTTAACTACTTGTTTATGTGTTCCTGTTTCAGAGAGCTTAATGAGGAATCTGTTGCCACTGGTGCCAGGCGCAGGTCATTAAGGTGGAGGTCGGACTCACCAGTGCCACCCCCAAACAGATGGCGGAGAGGATCTGATGTCTGGAGGTGGTTTGTGAAGGGTGACACACCATGTGCACGGTAAGGCATGGGGGCTGAAGCTACAGAGAATGGATTACCCTATGGCCTGTTAGGAATGGAAGCCCCCTGCAGAGAGAGATTTGCCAAATGGCCACCCACCCACTTGTGGAGACAGAATGCAGGCAGGGCTTGACAGACTATTGTCTGACACAGTATGGCACTTCTTATGTTTCTATATTTTTATATTTTTCAGATATGCAGCAAAAAATTATGACTGTCCAGGGAAGGGACCACATTCGGCCTAATCTCCCACATTGAGAAGCTGCACAGGGAGAAGGTGAAGTGGCAGGAGTCTGTCGTGGCCATGGTGGAGCATAAATGCCAGAAGAAGGGGGGGTGGGAAGGAAACCCAAAAGACATGGCAACGCTATGAAAGCCCTTCTCCCTCTTCCGGCTCTGATGTGGGGTCCCCCAGGCCTCGGGAGTCTGCAGCAGTGAAGGCCTTTCTGGCCGAGGTGGAGAGGCATACCCGCCACTTTATACAGGGCCTACGGCTGCATGCAGCCATGATGGAGAGCTGCCTGGTGGAACAGTTCCAGGAGGTCAAAATCGAGAAAAAGCAGGTGGCGGCATACTCCCAGTATGTCTCCACTGAGATGGAGAAGCTGGAACTGTACCACCAGTCACTCTTCAGGTGACATTCAGCCGTGGCGGGGACCGTGGACTTCGCCTCGGCCCACAGGTACAAAATTCCGGAGCACAGTGTGCCCGCCTCTCGGACCTGTGCTATGCCCCGGCTTTTGCCTTTACCCCAAGTTCCAGGGGACAGGCCTGACAAGGACTAGACCCCCACGTTAAAAGTTAAGTTTCTTTTCTTTTTATATATTTTTGTTTTGGGTTTTATACTGTTGAACGTTCATTGTTGTTTACAAGGTTTTATTAAAAGTTATATTTGTTTTGTTACGAACTTTGTTTGTCCTCACCAATCTTTTATCCCTCTGTGCTGAAGTTCTGGCAGGTGGCAGAATCTCATTGTATATACATCTTGTCTGTGTCAGATCCCTACATGACAGCAGGAGCAGCAGATGTAGCGTTAGTGTATTAACCCCAATATGTGCCAGCAGCAGGGTCTCAACTTGCAGACAGTTCCTCCCCCCCCCCAGGAGGGGCAGGGCTTGTGTCTGTATGGGTGTGCCAGAGAGAGAGAGAGACAGGCTCTTTTGGCAGCAGGCATCCATGGGTGGGTGCGGAGGAGTAGACTGGTGGGGGGGGCAGGCTTGCAGGTGGACAACGGTGACCGCTGGCCAGTTAGGAACGAGCAGCGGAAGCACCCAGAATGGAACGACAGTCCCCCGTGACTGGAATGATGGTACCAGAATCTCGTTGATGGTTCCTGGGATGGACGGGCATGACTGCTTCAGGTACAGTAGAATGACAGTCTATGGGAGCTGAATGATGTCCCTAGAAGTAGTGCCTGGTTGGGCACACTTCATTCAATCGTGTGATAGGAAACACACACAGGCAGGCACCTAATACGTTCCACATTTTCTTATATTCCATCTCATTCTGGTAAGCTTTTGCTGCTGTTGGATGTGGGCATCAGGCACAGATGGGAGTTCTTCCTGGTTCTGGCAGGTGGCAGCTTGAGCTGGCCTCCCCTCCACCCCATCACTCTCTTTCTAGCAGGGAGCCCCTCTCTCTCTCTCTTTCTCTCTCTCTCTCTCTCTGGCCATATAGTGCAGGTGACAGCATGGGTGGAATCATGTTCGTGTCTCCTTCCAGAAGTGGGGACACTTTCTCTCTCTCTTATTTCTCTCTCTCTCTCAGCAGCAACTTGGGCGGGCAGACAGGCACCTTGGTATGAGAGGCAGGAAGGCAGTGTGCGGCAGGCTTTGAGCTTGGTGGCAACCTGGGGGTACAGAACCCTTGGCACAGACAGCATATAGGCCTGGGGGCCATTGGCAGCAGCAGTAGCAGACAACATTGGTAGCCAGGGTACAGAACTCTTGGCACAGACAGCACATAGGCCTGGGGGCCATTGGCACTAGCAGCAGGAGACATTGGTTGCCAGGGTACAGAACCCTTGGCTCAGATGGCATATAAGCCCGGGGGCCATTGGAAGCAGAGGACAGTCGGTTGCCAGGGTACAGAATGCCAGGGACATTGGTAGCCCTGTAGGAACATCAGAAGCAGCAGCACTTGCTCCAGCACTAGCAGCAGCAGAGACAGACGCAGCCTCAAGTCCTACAGGCCTTCCAGTACCCTGCATGACAGTGGAGGAGGGCACTGCCAGGAGGCGATGCTGAGCCACTGAAGCCTGTTGCCCTAAAGCAGTTCTGCTGAGTTTTGGGCGTGGTGATGTGCTCAAGCTACTGCCTGCTGCCACACCCCTGGCACGACCCCTTCCACCTTTGGCACATGCCCCATTGCCTCCCCTATGGCAGCAGACCAGTTTCTCCTTTCCTTTTCCATTTCTCCCTCCAAAATAATGTTTTTATATTTTATTTTTATTTTTTTAAAAAAAATATTTAATTTTTTTATCTAATATTATATATATCTATCTCTACACTAAATCTAACTGCTATTAACTATTCTAAAACCTATTGAACTAAATGGAATATCTTAATAATATTACAAAGGCCTTGTCCTACAAACACACTGTATCTCTGTCTATCTCTATAACTAAGCTAACTACTATGTATATCTATCTAGTAACTATCTATCTAATATATGTCTATCTATATATACAATATTACACAGAGGGAAATACAAAGAACACAGGGAGGGGTACAAAACTGAATTGAAAATCAATCTAATAATAATCCTACTCTAAATAAATCCAAATCTTAAAACAAGGGAAGGGAATAATCAGGGATGGAATAAGAGGGAGAGGGAAAGGATTCAATGGAGGGGGAAGGGAGGAAGGAAGATTGAACACAGGGAACACAGTGAGGGGTAAAAGCAAAAAAACAACACCTAAATCTATCTAAGCTAAGCTAAATAAATGATAATATGGAGGTAAATGGGTTGGGTGGGTGAAATAGGAGGATGGCAATGGATTGGGGAACTTGGAACTGCTGAGAGAGGAAGCCTTCTGAAATACCTGCTGTTTAGGAAGAGTGACTAGCTCAGAAGGTGTTGGGAAGAGGGTGGCAATCAGTTTTGTTTCTTGCTGCATCTGCCTGACCGCAAGCCCCATTGGCTCCGTGCAGCCTAGCCCGTGGCCAATCGCAGACTGCGAAGCCAGTGGTCTGAGGAGAAAAGGGATGGTGATTGGGCAGGCTGGCTGCTACTCCAAGCCTCTCCACCCCTGGTGCCTGGAAGTCTGGTCCTCAGCTGCCTGTGCCTGCCTGTGGCAGGCAGTGGGTCACCAACTGGCTGTGGTCACGTTTCTCCTGCCCAAACCACCCGAATGCAATCTGAACTGACCAAACTGTTTGGTCATTTTGGAGTTCGGAATCAGGTTTGGTAGGTTCGGGTTTCGGTTCAGTCATCTGAACACGCCAAGTTCGGGCCGAACTCCGAACTTCTGAACCGCGTTCGCCCATCCCCAGTAATCTCAATGTAGTAGTGGGGCACCCCAACCCCCACAGTCTTGGCATATAAGTGGGACAGAAAGGCCCTCCTCGAGGCCACCACCATGCAAGCAAAATTCAATCTACTGAACAAAGACTGGAGCATGCAAAGTGTGACCTTAATAGTCACCCTGACTCTTGTGATGTTCACTAACAGGGCAGCTATCTTATCCCCTGGCAACCCAGACTCCGAGTCCTGTTCCACCAAATCAAGGTCAATGACAAGATAAGCAGTCAAGGTTGATGGTCCCTCAGTTTTCTCCTTCACCAATGGCACGTCCAATGTGGCCGCCATAAGTCTAAAATTCTGCAGCAAGTTAGCACATTCCGGCGACTGCTTTTCCCATGAACAGAAAGTCATCCAAATAATAAGTCACATAACTTTACCATACCTCTTCTGCAGAATCCAACAAGGGTGGAGTTAAACTTCTCAAAGGCTGCACAAAAATGGCACCTGTCCTGGAAGGAGAAACGCAGGAGATGGCCTGGAAGAAGCCAAAAAACGGATGCAATATCTGTTTTGGCCATGAGCGCGCCCCTGCCATACTCCCTAAGAAAGTCCACCACCATATCAAATGAGGTGTAGTGGACTGAACAAAGCTCTGGTGGAATGCAATCATTCATTGAGTCACCCATAGGGTAAGAGGTGATGAATCAACCTGTGTTCTTCCTCTGCCTTTTTTGGGACCACCTCCAGTGGGAAGATCCTGAAGTATGGCATTGGGAGCGTGTTAAACAGGTTGGATACTCTGCCCTCCTGCACTTCTTTTTGGATCTTGACTGAACCACCCATTTGAGACTGACAACATATTTGAGGTTGGATGCTGACCTATGCTCTGTTAACCCTTCAAACAAAAGTTTAAACCCAAACTTGAAATCTGAAATGACATAATCTTGAATGGAATAATCCATTAACCAATGATCTAACACTTTAAACCAAACTGGGTTTGAGGCCATTGCCCAGAGCTGTTGAGGCCTGACTTGGACTTCCCCTTCTCCCAGTTCCTTGGCATCTCCTCCTCTCAAACATTCTTTCCTGTCTGACCCCAAAACCCCTGTCCTTGGCTCACCCCTAACATCCGCTACCTCTGCTCCTGCACCCGAGCTGTTGAACGCCTCTGGCACAAATCCCGCTCCCACCCTGACTTCCTCCACTATGTATTCTCCCTCTCCTCCATCTCTTCTGCTATCTCCATGGCTAGGCAACACTACTATGCCTCCAGGATTGAATCCTACTCTCGCAACCCTCGCCACCTCTTCTCTAACTTCGACTCCCTATTCAAGCCCCCCTTCACCCTCTTCCCTTTCTGCTCAAGATTTCACATCATTCTTCACCTCAAAGATCGACAAGATCCGCCAGGACATTGCCTCCCACCCATCTCCTCTTCCCACTCACTCACTCACCACCCCTCCCCCCTCTCGCCTCACCTCCTTCCCCCCGGCCTCCCTTGAGGAGGTCTCCACTCTGCTCTCTTCCTCAAACCCCTCCACCTGCACTCTTAACCCACTCCCCTTCCGCCCCCTGACATCTATTGCTCTTACTGTTCCCCCCCCCCTTCTACATGTCATTAATCTCTCCCTCTCCACTGGTTCCTTCCCCTCTGCCTTCAAGCATGCCACTGTTTCTCCCATCCTCAAAAAGCCCACCCTGGACCCATCCGACCCCTCTAGTTACCGGCCGGTTTCCCTCCTTCCCTTTGCTTCTAAGCTTCTGGAACATGTTGTCTACTCCCGCTGCCTGGTCCTCCTCTCTGCCAATTCCTCCCTGGACCCTTTTCAATCTGGCTTCTGCCCCCTTCACTCCATGGAAACTTCCCTTGCCAAGATCACCAATGATCTACTTGTGACTAAATCTAAGCACCTCTACTCCATTCTTGTCCTCCTTGACCTCTCTGCTGCCTTCAACACTGTCGACCACTCACTCCTACTGGACTCGCTTCACTCCTTGGGCTTCTGCAGCTCTGTCCTTGACTGGTTCACCTCCTACCTCTCTGACAGCTCCTTTAATGTATGTCTTCCCAATTCCAACTCCTCCTCCCTCCCTCTGTCAGTTGGGGTTCCCCACGGTTCTGTCCTTGGCCCTCTCCTCTTCTCTATCTACACCCTTTCCCTTGGCAAACTCATTGCCTCCCACGGCTTCCAATATCATCTCTATGCTGACGACACCCAGCTCTACCTCTCTACCCCCCCTCTCTCCCCTTCTGTCCACTCATGCCTCATCAACTGTCTTGCTGACATTGCCACCTGGATGTCTGAATGCCAGCTCAAGCTCAACGTGGCCAAGACTGAACTCCTTATTTTTCCTCCCTCCTCTTTCTCTCCTGCTTCCCTGTCCATCCGCATCGATGGAGCCACCATCAATCCTGTTCCCCAAGACCGTAGCTTGGGCTTCATCTTTGACACTTACCTTTCCTTTAAGCCTTACATTGACTCTGTTGCCAAGTCCTGCCGCTTCGCCCTCCATAACATCGCTCGGATCCGCCCCTTTTTCTCTATCTCCTATGCCAAAACCCTTGTTCATACCAGTGTCATTTTTCACCTCAACTACTGAAACCTTCTCCTCGCTGGCCTCCCTTGTTCTCACATATCCCCCCTTATCGCCATCCAAAACTCCGCTGCCAAGGTCATCCACTCAGCCTACCGCTTTGACCATGTGCAGCCTCTCCTCTCCTCTCTCCACTGGCTCCCCCTTCCCAAATGCATCAGGTTTAAACTCCTGGTATTCACCTATAAAACACTTCACAGTCAAGCTCCTCCCTACCTCTCAGCCCTAATCTCCTTACGTACTCCTGCATGTGCCCTCCACTCTTCCTCTGTCCCCTCCCTCAATCTCCCCCAACTCCTATGCTTCCCTAACCACCTTTGTCCCTTCTCCCTTGCTGTCCTCCATGTCTGGAACTCCCTCCCTACCCACATCCGCCTTGCCTCCTCCCTCCCCACCTTCAAATTCCTCCTCAAGACCCACTTCTTCCATGCTGCCTTTCCCAATGCCTGCTAGTTGTTTCCCCCCAAAATACTTATGGTATTCCCTCCTCTGCAGACTCCTGCCTAACTGTAACCAAGCCAAGCACATGCACCTGAGACTTCGCAGCTTCTTGCATGTTTGTTTGCTTCTCCCTTGTCTTCCCTTTGTCCCCTCTCCTTGTCGCCCCCACCTTCTCTTTTTAGATTGTAAGCCATAGGCAGGGACCACGTCTTTATCTTGTTCTGTAAAGCACCAGGTACACGGCTTGTGCTATACAAATGTTTATAATAATAATAATAATAATAATAATAAATTAATAAAGCAGTTTGATATTGGGTGGGCACCCACACATTGCAAACAGGTGTAAGGCTTCAGGGCAAGTAGCCAGGGAAAGGGAGAAAAGAAGAGCAGGTAGGAGGAGAAAGGGTTGAAGAGAATAGGGGATGTCCCACAGATCAAACAAGGAAACCTCTCAGCCATTTTCTGATATCAGGGAGACTGAATGATCAGCATGAGAACCAGACCAGCTGGCCTAAGAAAGCTTATGGCTCATCATCGAGGTCAAGGGACAGGGAGCTGGGGAACCAGCAACAGGGAACTGGGGAGCTGGGGAACCAGAGCTGCTGGAGAAACAGGGTTATAAGGTGGAACAAGGAGAAAACACAGGACTTGACAAACACAGGTGATAGAAGGATAGATCAATAGGGAACAAGGCACAAGGTGAGGAACTCAGGACATGAGGAAGACAAACCAACATGGAGAAGTTGAAATATACATGGAGAAGCAAGAAAAATACAAAGCAGAATACACACAGTGAGGGAAGACTGAGGTGACAAGAGAGCTGGACAAGAAGTGCCTCAACACACAAAGGGAACAAGAATTGCAAGCAACAGCAAGGAGGGGACGTGCTACTCACACAAGGACACAAAGGGGTTAACAGAACACTAAGACTCACCAACACAGAACACTGTCACAACACACAAGTGGTAAAGCAACAGAAGTGAGCAGAGCAGGAGTCATGGACACACTAATAGAAACACCACACCTGCCACAGCCCTCAGCAGCCTTAAATGGTGCAGAGAGACAATCAGGCTGTGGTAGGTGGATCCACACCCTCTAACGGGTGTGAGTGGGACACAGAGAGAGAGAGAATACCATAGTAGGGAGGGAAGGCAACTCCCACAGATACCAGCCAGTGGTGCAGGAGGCAAAGACTGCCCCATTCAAGCCCCAAGACTGTGGGTTCAAGGCTGAGCCCTGACAACAGGTGTGTGGAAACTTACAGTCAGCACAAAAGCAATGATCTCTGTTGTTGAAAGACCAACAGGCCAGGCCTTGCTGACTTGGTCCTGTCTTTCCTAAGGAGTTTCTGTCTCTGAATACCATCCATTACAATCATGTGTACATTATCTGCCTGTGGCAAGTCATGATCCGATCCTGCATTCAATCTGTTTCCAACCAAAGGTCATGCATCTGCACATCCCATCACAAACCTGGGGAAATGACCACCCACTGACAAAAAGACTCATCAGACCTAAGCCACCATATGCTGCTCCTCAAGTGATAGGCCCTGTGGACTATGTCATAGTGCTTCCATAAGGCAAAAGCACACTGTGAGAACTGTTACAAATGCACCTAAACATATACAATGTACACGGATTCCCAATTTGTCCAGTTTCTATCCACTTTAGTTCTTTTTACCCAGTCCTTTTTCCTGGGCTCAGACTTGTCACTGGGGTCAGGTATATGATCACTAAACAGCAGAGCAAAAATGTCCACAATATTAGTCCTGCCATATTTTCTCCCTTGTCGCATGAAACAAGTGGACCCTAATGTGTTCCAACACCTCGGCATAACTGCCCTGTAGCAGCGGGGTTTCTTATGCTGGCCCCACCACTAACTTGGAAGTCACCTGAGCCCTGGCAACTGTCATGGGGATTGAACATAGTTGTGCCCCTGTTTAGGTGAGACCAGCTCCAGAGGAGTCCCAGTTTGCACCTAACCTCCCCCCCCCCAAACCAAGGCGTAGGCCTAACCTGCTTCTATGGTCACACACTTCACCAACCCACATCAGGCTAATAGGGTCTAGCTGGATTGGGTAGGTGTCTGGTTAACTCACTTGGGTGTTCAAAGCCCCCACCCCAATGACCTTACCCAATGTGCCTCCATTGCTACTTTGCACTGGTGGATAGGCTGTGGGATGTGGGAGCACCAGGGACTAGATAGCTGTAGGCACTGCAGGATGGATCCCACTGGCACCCATGATTCTGCAAGCTGGCTCCTGTGGGTGGGATGGGGGATGGATCCTACTGGGGTTTGGGTGTAGAGGCATGGGAGCAGCGGGAGCTTTGGGGGCAGGGATTTGGATCTGAACCAACCTGGCATCCATACCCTCCATCCACTCTTGTAGGGCTTGCAGGATCCTTAGAGTCCCCAAAGGGTCCCCGCCATTCCTGCTCCTCTCCTCTCCTCTGGATCCTACATGTGTGCCAGCTCATTGATCCTTTCATCCATAGCCTTTGACCACTTGATCAACACCTGCAGCCCCTCGGTCTCCCCACTTGTTATTGACACATGCCTCCTCTGACCACATCTGGATCTGTCACTGAAATAAGAGAGTGGCACTGTCTCTTCCCCCTTCCTTGGCTCATCAGTAGATACCATGTTGGGTACCATGTGGGGCCCTGGGACCTAACCTGTTAGAGGCATGGGGGCAGCGGAAGCTGTGGGGGCTGGGATTTGGAGCTGCACCAACCTGGCACCCATACCCTCCATCCAGTCTTGTAGGGCTTGCAGGATCCTTAGAGTCCCCAAAGGGGCCCCGCGCTTCCTGCTCCTCTCCCAGGTCTCTGGGGCCCGGTCATCTGGGGTGTGCCCCCCATGGCCTGGTCTCTTTGGCCCTCGGACATCTCCCAATGCAACCCACCCCCTTGCCCTTAACCTTTAGAGGAACCTTCACCATGGTTGTCAACAACAGAACCTTTTACCCACCTGTAAACCTCTCACTTAAAAAAAAATAGTTGGAAGGGAATGGCAGTAAAAAAAAACCTACTTCAGTCCCGCAGGGGGGTGGGGGGGAGGGCAGTAAAAAACCTTGCTTGTCTTGCTCTGTTTTGTCTTTCTTCTTCTTCTTTTTTTTTTAAAGGAGAGGGGGGATTGGGCAAGAGGGTGTTCCAATGCCCCTCTGCCTCCCAAACCCCACTAGCCCAGCTCCCTTAGCCACAGAACCCTGGCCTCAAGCACCTCATGAGGGAGGTGAAAATCAACACACACACCCATACAAGCCAAAACCAAAAGAGGGTAGGGTGTGTGTAGGGGACAGAAGCCCTCCTGTAATCACTTTCCTCACCAGGGAGTCGAGCAAAGTGGTCCACAATTGCGAGGGGGAGAGGACCCATGGAGGAAGGGAGGGAACTACTCCCTGAATAGCTCCTGGCCACTTTCTGCACATCTGCTCTGGTGGACTTCCCCACTCTTGCCGTTGTTTATGGGTCAGTCAGTGCTCCTGAACCTCCATAGCTGCTCCAGTGCCTAACCAGCCTGCATCTTCCTGCCCACGCACTCCATTCCCTCTTTTAAGTAGGTCTGGTAAGGAGGACATGTTCATGCACCCCTTATTTTTATTCATCTATATGTGGTATGCGAATTTTTGTGTGTGCCTTATGCTTTCTTTAGAATTATATCTTCCGCTATATAGTAGTTTGAAGGAAAGTCCTTCTGTAGTGCAGTTATAAAATGAAATTATCTTTCATCTGAGGATTAAAAAGAAATCTAAGCATGTAAGCAAACCAGTTTTTGCATAGATTAACAAATGTGGTTTGTTTTTACTTCTGTTATGAAGTCTATGGTATGGATATGACTTCTGCAGCCAACATCAGACTGCAGGTTAAGCACATTTTATCTGGAATTATATCTCTTCACAATTGGAATTGTCTGTCCATTCTGTGACATCAAGACCAGGAACCTCAATTACTCTTTGATCTTCCGCACAAGCAAGATAATAATTGGAAGTTGACAAAATTCATGCTTAGGTTGGAGGCTATTGATTTCTGTTTGTCTTGCATCTTAGCATCTAGAATACAACTGTCATGTATACTAAAACATGAAATTTACTGTCTTCATAAAAGTTTTACTAAATCAGCCTACCTAGGAAGGAGGTATTGGCAGCTTTTTCATTACTAAAAATAGTATGGCTAAGGCTCCTGATTATTTTTGTATTTAGCGATTCTGTAATAACTTGCATGTACTTCAATAAATACTGGCTCATTTAGATACTCTGAGTAAACCCATGCTGTTCTTAGCAAGATCATTACAATGTGCATTAAGCTTGCCATGGAGGTTTTAAATAAATATATATATTTATACTATATACAATGAATATTGTAATATATGATCATATATGATATTAATATTATATAATGTACATATAATAATATAGAATGAAAAATGATATATGTAATATATGATCATATGATATTAATATATAATGTACATATAATAATATAGAATGAAAAATGATATATGTAATATATGATCATATGATATTAATATATAATGTACATATAATAATATAACATAATGTAAATATAATAATATAATATAGAATGAAATATATATATATATATGATTGAAAACAGACATGCATCTTAACTCCACTTTAACACCACTTTAAAATTTCTTATGCATGTTGCATGTTGCAGTCCTGCATAGGACGCCAATACAGCCCTGCAACTTGCATAAAAATATCAAAGTGGTGTTAAAGTGGAGTTACGTGTATGTCTGTTTTCACCCTATCTCTGTATGTATTATTCTGGTTTATAATAGCCCCAAAGTAGATTTGAGAAAGGTATGGGGCAGAAAACAAGAGTTCTTGGAACCAGTACACTAAGCTTAAACAGTTCAGTAAAGGACACAGAGGCTACAGTCCTCAAATCACTTACTCTAGGGTAAGTGACCTGAGGATTTCAACCAGAAAAATCATGAAATTGTGCTTGTTAAAACCTGATTCTCTTATCCTTAAACGTAAGACATGCTTTAAAAAGACTAATAACCAAAGTTTTTGGTTCTTTGTTTGTGTTTTACTGTTCATTCCAGATGGAGTTCATTCCTTTACTGGTTAAAGGATAGGAAGCAAATAGTAGGACTAAACAGTCAGTTTTCACAATGGAGAGATGTAAAAAGTGGTGTGCCCCAGGGATCTTTATTGAGACCGATGCTGTTTAATGTATTCATTAATGATCTGGAAAAGGGCGTTAAGAGTGAGGTGATCAGATTTGCAGATGACACCAAGTTTATTGTATTTATTTATTTATTTATAAAATCATTTAATACCCCGCTCCTCCTGCTCCAAGCAGCCCGGGGCAGCTTATAATGTTAAAACATATAAAATCAATAAAACCATAAAATACAATAAAAAGGAAGGCACAAAACCAAAACCGTCCCCCTCCTCCCATGCCACCCTACACCCAATCTCCCTCATCAAAAGCCAGGTGGAACAGCCAGGTTTTACACGTACGACGGAAGGAGGGGAGATCCAGCTCCACTCAGGCCTCCACCAGGAGGGAGTTCCAAAGCCTAGGTGCAGCCATGGGTGCCCTCTCCATAGTGATCCCCCAGGCCACATGGGCGACCTTAAGAAGGGTGCCACAGAGGACCACAGAGGCTGCTCCAGAGCGTGGAGAGCGAGGCAGTCCCACAGGTAAGTTGGGCCAAGGCTTTATAGGGCTTTATAGATCAAAACCAATACCTTGAATCAGGCCCGGAAGACTATAGGCAGCAGTGCAGAACCCGGAGCACCGGTGTAATGTGCTAATGGCGACCCGTCCCCATAAGGACATGGGCTGCATCAATCTGCACTAGCTGCAGTGTCCAGACCATCACCATAGGTAGCCCCACGAAGAGTGCAATGCAATAGTCCAATCTCGAGGTAATGAAAGCATGGATGATGGTAGTCAGGTCACTATCTGAAACATACGGCCGAAGTCTTCACACCAGATGTAGTTTGCAAAACGAACTCCTCGTCACAGCCCCCACCTGGGGATCCAGGCAGAGCTGCGGATCGAGGAGCACACCCAGACTATGGATCTGGAATACTAGCGGAGGGTGGAATCCATCAATGATGGGAACCGCCACATCCACTGCCCTTCCCACCACCAACACCTCCATCTTGTTGGGATTCAGCTTCAGTTGGGTCACCTGCATCCATCCCCAACAGCCACCAGACATTGGGTAAGCACCGAGACTGCTGTGTCTGGGTCAGATGGAAATGAGAGGTAGAGCTGGGTGTCATCAGCATATTGATGACACTGCACCCCATACTGTCTCATGACCTCGCCAAGTGGTTGCATATGCACATTGAACAAGAGTGGGGACAGGATAGAACCTTGTGGGACACCACAGGTTAGGTCCTGTGGAGATGAAGAACAATCCCCAAGCACTACACACTGCGTTGTCCTGGCCAGGAAGGAGCAGAACCAGTCAAGGATGATTCTGCCCACTCCAGCTTGATCCCGCAAGCGAGTCACTAACATCTCATGGTCAATGGTATCAAAAGCAGCCAACAGATCTAACAAAATTACCAGAGTTGAACAACCCTGATCTAATTCATGGAGAAGGTCATCGACCAAGGCCACAAGCGCAGTCTCCATGCTATAACCCGGACAAAAACTGGACTGAAAGGGATCCAAATAACCAGAGTGGTCTAGATGTCCCTGCAGTTACTGGCATACCACCCACTCAATAACCTTCCCTAAAAAAGGAAGGTTAGAGACTGGCTGATAACTGGCGAGGGAATCAACATCAAGTAATGGTGTTCGGAGATGCATTTCTGATGGTTACGGAGTCCCCTTATTCAACATAGTTAAAACATGAGCAGACTGTGAAGAACTGCAACTGTGAGACTGGGTGCCTGGGCATCTAAATGGCAGATGAGATTTAACGTGGACAAGTGCAAAGTGATGCACATTGTATAGGTGTGCATGTTGTTTTCGTTATTACCATCACGATAAAGAAAATTGTTGTTTTCATTACCATTATTACAATAATGAAAAAGACAAATAACAATAATGAAAATAGAAATGAAAACGACTTTTTGTTTTTGAAATCAAGGGAAAAAATTGAAAACCATATTTCTGGCTATGATATTTTTTTATTCTTATTCAATTCTGATGAACATTTGGAGAATTGTACCCCCAATGGAGGACACTATGTGTATCAATTTTTAAAAAGGTTAGATAAAGGGAACCGATTTTAGAAGCAATTGAAGGTTGTGATTTTAAGAAAAGCTCCATACACATTCATGGCTACAACTTCTTTATCTTCCATACAATTGAATTTTCATGAAACATGTGAAACATATGTCCCTCCACAAGCTTAACACTACTTCCAATTTTCAGAAAGATTGGATAAAGGGTCCTGATGGTATAAGACATTAACTTGAAAATACATTTCCAGCTGTAACATTGAAGACCATTATTCAGATAAATAGCAGCACATGCAGTGCCAGTCAGAGGCAGGCACCTGGCATGGCAGGAGGCGGGAGGCTGTAGGAGGGAGGCTGTGGATCAACCCAAAAGACTGACAGATAACATTCACTAGCCAATTACTGTATGCTTCCAGCTTTACAGGACCAATCGGTAGTGGCTTCGAGGTAGACACAGGGGGCAGCCCTCAGGCAGGCATAGAAGAGACATAACTGAGGCTTTGGTAGACGACCTACACCGGGAGATGGATGCAGGATGTTCAACATTTCTCATCCTGCTAGATCTCCTGGCCGCTTTTGACACCGTGGACCATGGGCTGCTGTTGAGATGGCTGCGTGACCTGGGGGGTCTGGACGAGTCTGTTCTTGAATGGTTCCGTTCATTCCTCTCGGGAAGAAGCCAGCGGGTGGTGTTGGGGGAGGAGACATCGTGCCCCCACGCCTTATCATGCAGCATTCCGCAGGGTTCTATTCTGTCTCTGTTATTATTTAATGTGTACATGTAGCCCTTGGGGGAGGTCGTGAGGGGGTTCGGGGTGCGGTGTCACCAATATGCTGATGATACTCAACTGTAACTCTCCTTTTCAATGGACCCAGACCCGGCTGTCTCGGTGTTATCCCAGTGTCTGGAGGCCGTGGCAGAATTGATGCGGCAGACCAGACTGAAGCTCAACCCCGATAAGATGGAGGTGATGTTGGTGGGGAGAGCGAGGGAGGTAGTGGCCCCCCTGATTGTGGGAGTCCGCCCTCCTATAGCTCAGCAGGTCCGGAGTCTGGGGGTGATA
>QEPC01013781.1:71761-89360 GCA_003113815.1 Sphenodon punctatus | reverse complement strand
AGACAGTTGATGAGACGAGCTTGAACAGAGGGAGAGAGAGAGGGAGTAGAGAGATAGAGTTGAGTGTCATCAGCATAGAGGTGGTATTGGAAGCCATGGGAGGCATTTGGAACTCCCTTCCGGAGGAAGCTCGCCTGACCCCAAGCCTATTGTCATTCTGGCGGTGTTGTAAAACTTGGCTGTTCGCCCAGGCCTTTGGGGATGGGGGTGGTGGGTTAGAGTTGTGGTTGTTTTCGCCCCTAGGTTTTATGTTTTAGTTTCCGGGGCCTGTTTTAAATATTTTTATTGTTGATTGTTTTAAATTGTTTTATATTGTTTTTATGTATTTATACTGTTGGAAGCTGCCCCGAGCTGGTTACAGGAGGGGCGGGGTACAAATTATAGAAATAAATAAATAAATAAATATAAATTTGGGGATAGCATCCCAAAAATCAGGAGAGATAGTTTACACATCCAGGATATCCAATTATCATCACAATCACATCCTGCAACACTGTGACAGAGGACATAAGAGAATCTCTATTGGCTTTTTCCTAAACAGATGCTTCTGACTTCCCAGTAACAAGAATGAGGATATTTGGTTGAAATTTCTGCTGGCTAATTGGCATCAGAAACCGATCTTTTACCACAGTGACACCTAAGAGAATCCCGGACATAGGCTCCTTCTCTGCATATGCTGTGCAAGCAGATAAAATTGGGACCATTTATCACATCTTTCTGATATTTGGCAGAGATTATCATGAAAATATGATATGCAGCCCTGCCAAATTTCATGTACACTGGTTAGACTACAAAGTTGCTACAGTCAGAGATATTTGATTGCTTATACCACCAGGACCCTTTATCCAATATTTCTGAAAGTTGGTAGAGATAGTAAGTATGGAAAGGGGTATAAACATGCCAGGTTTAATCTACATTAAACGTGAGACAAAGAAATTACAGCTAAGAATGTATATAAAGA
Organism: Sphenodon punctatus; assembly: GCA_003113815.1. NCBI lineage: Eukaryota > Metazoa > Chordata > Lepidosauria > Sphenodontia > Sphenodontidae > Sphenodon > Sphenodon punctatus. The sequence continues at coordinate 88,399 of QEPC01013781.1, read as the reverse complement.
TTTTTGAAAAATAATATAATTCAACTGCTTATAAAATTTGAATCCTTTTTTCAATCCTTTTGGAATTTGGTACAGTTAATACCTTCTGTTGTAGGTAGAATATGACAAAATTCTAACCAAATATAATGAAAAATAAAAAAGCTACATCCAAAAATGTGTTTTCCATTGAAACCAATTGAAAACAAAAATGAAAGCGAAAAAGAAAATTTGATTTTTATGAAAACAAAAACAACATTTAAATAACAAAAATGAAAAATGAAAATTAAAAACTAAATGGGTCCCTGCTGTACACCTATAGCACATGGAGAAAAATAACCCAAACTATGGGTGAAAACAGACATGACGCTAACCACCCTTTAACCACCCTTGGTGGTCATTTATGCATGTTTCAGGGATGCATAGGGCACCAATAGAGCCCTGCAACATGGGGTGTTTTCAGACATTATGAGATCACAGTCAACCCCAGTGAACCACACTCAACCCCGTGGTGGTGTCAAAGGGTCCTTAACGTCTGTTCAGCGGGCGCCTGATGTTCACCCCAGTCAATCTCCCGCATGGGACAAAATCAACCACCCTTCCAGAGGTTTGGCCCGGACCATCTCCAAAAGCATGGTCCAAGCAATTCCCACCGGGAAACAACAAAACGTAATGTCTGACCGGCAACCACTGGCCGGAATCAAGCAAAATGATTCCCAGCTGGGGACAAATTGTGCAGTGTTACTGCCAGGCAACAAGCAACAACACAGGCCGGGGAGGGAGATTTAAAGGGCACACAGCAGCAGAGGGATGTGGTGGGACAGAGCGAGGCACAAGGGAGAGGAGAGTGGAGGGTGAGAGAGCAAGTGAGGAGGAGGCAGTGCAGGTGGAGGAGGTGGTCGTCCTGCACATGGAGGCAGTGGAGGGACAGCAGCAGCAGCAGCTGGGACAGGCCACCTCAGAGACGACAACTGGACCGGGTGATGAGGCACCCCGGAAATGGGTAAGGGGACTGAAGAGGGGGAAAGCATCACAGGGGCAGCAAGGGGGGTGGGTGGGCCAGCAGGTGGGGGGACAGGGGGAGGGCCACTGGGCTGAGGCAACCCGGCAACCAACCTCCCCACCCCTTATGACCCACAGACACGGAAACGGGCCTTGGAGCGCTGCCCGAGCCCCCAGAGGCAACGGGCGCTGGCCAGGAGGAGGAGGAGAAGGAGGAGGAGAACCAGGAGGGCCCATGTGGGAGACGGCCGTACCACCGAGGGGGGCAATGGGGGCACAGGGAAACCCTGGACTTCATCTGGATCTGGGGGACCCTTGAGCATCAGCTGGAGCTAGCGGTCAACCAGAGAATGAGCACGTCTACTTGGAGATTGTGCGGGACATGGAGGTGGTGGGGCACCACAGGACCATGGCCCAGTGCCGCTCCAAGTTCAAGGAGCTCAAGAGGGGGTACAAGGCCATTGGGGACAACAACCGGCAGTCCGGACATGGAGCCCAGACTGCCCCCTACTATGATGCCCTGGACTGCATCCTTCACATGAAGGGCTCCATTGTCACCCCACGCCTTGTGGGGAGCACAGTGGTCCAGGGCAGGGAACAGGCCGAGGTACCCCCTCCCCTCACCGCCCCCTAGAAGGCACCGGCTCCAGGGGCCCCACCCCCCAAGAGGAACACCCTGGGACCTCGGGGACCAGCAGGCCCCCATCACGCACCAGCCCCCAGGGCCCCCAGCCCCTGTCCGGACCGGAGGAATCTGAGGCCAGCACACTGGTTACCCTCAGCCAGTGGACACAGGAGGACCCCAGTAACACAGAGGGACCAGCCTCAGAGGGCTCAGAGACCAACATTGAGGGTAAGCAAGTGGGTGGTAGGTGAGATGGTCCAGGGGGGATGGGCTGAGGGGGAGGGGGCACACCAGGAATGGGGCCACCCCCAGCAACCACGGGCACCCCAGACCACGGGAAGGGTGGAGCAGCCAGAGGTCCCAGGTGAGACACATCGGCATGGGGGGGGAGAAGGGCACCGGGGGAGGCCGGGCGATGGACCCAGGGCATGCAGTGTGGGGGAGAGGGGCCCTGTGCACAGGGGAATGCTGGGGGAGGGCACCAGTTGCCAACCTGAGGGGGGTCACGCCCCCCCAGCCTTTCCATGGGATAGGTGGCAGGCGGCTGCGGTGCCTAACCAACCCCTAACGTGTACCCCAACAGGGTGACCCAACGGGTCCTAGCAAACCGGCCCTGTGTCCCCAGCGCAATGGATGAGGGAGCACCGGGCATGGGTACAGCGCCGGAGGGAGAAGCAGGCAGAGTACATAGTCTGCTCAACCACCAAGCAGGGCGAGCGGATGATCACGGCCATCGATCAGATGGAGGCAGCCACGGAAAGGGTCGTGCAACAAGTGGAGGCAAGGGACCAGAGCCTGCAGGCGGAGGTGCAACTGGAACAGAGGCGGGAGTGCCGGGAGAACAGCAGACAGGTGGGGGCATTTGGGCAGCTGGAACTGGCCATTGATCGGATGGTGAGGGAGCATTCAGCCAAGATGGACCACTCTCATGACATTGGCACCTCGCTGCTCCTGCACGTGGGGACCATGAGTGCGTACATGATGGCATCCACCCCACCAGGCAACCTGCCCACCCCAGCCCCGATGCCGGGCTCCTCAGCAGTCCCACCACCTCTGCCACCACCCTAGCCTCCGGCACACCCGCTGGGCCTGAACATCTGCCTCCCGGTCCCTGTAGGCCTCCGGAGGGAGAAGCTGACCAGGGGGCCCCTATGGTCTTGGGTCTGCCCTCCCTCCCACCACTTCTTGCCCTCAGGACACCGAGGCATCCCAAGATACCATCGGGTACACGGACAGCGGGGGGTAGGGGAGCTCCGAAACCTCCACGGCGCCCACAGGGCAGCCAAGGGGGAGGTCCCGGAGACATGGGCGATGGGGGGAAGGGTGAACTGAGGGGGAGGACATGGCACCGGGAGGTGGGTGGTGGTGGTGGTGGTGTTGGTGTTGGGGGCACCTGTAGGTGGTGGTCACAATAAATGTACGGGCACCACAGGCACCTCCGTGGTTCTGTTCATGGGCCCGGGGCTGGGGGCATGTGGGCATTGAGGGGCGCACCCAGGGTGCTGGTGGGGGACCTGGGGTGGTGGAGATGGGGGTGTGCATCCTCACACCTCGGCCTCCTGGCTGATCCGCCTGGCCAGGGCTGCACGGATGCACTTTGCGTACCGGTACTCCCACAGGTTCTTTGCATTCACATAGAGAGGCATGGGGCCAGGAGGGCGCTGGGGCACGGGGTAGTTGAGGGCAGCCCCATCAGTCTCACACATGTTGTGCAGCACACAGAAGGTTCTGATCACCAGGGCTGAGGTCTCCACCATGTAGTCCAGGTGGCCCGCAAGGCTCCTCCAGCACTACTTGAGGGCCCTGAAGGCCCTCTCGACCGCGGTCCTGCTTGCACATGGGTGGGTATTGTATAGCGCCCCCACAGGGTTCCTGGAGACCTGGTACAACTTCATCATCCATCGGGTGAGGGGATAGGCCGGGTCCCCCAGGATGCAGGGAGGCATCGATGACCCTCGATTTGGGTCATCCCCATGTCCGCAATGTCCCCGCGGTACATCCGGCCATGGAAGGGTGAGATGATCATGAGTTGGGCATCGTGGTTGCACCCAGAGTGGCCCATGAAAATGTCTATGAACCGCCCCCAGTGGTCCATGACCACCTGCAGCTGCAGGCAGTGGTACTCGTGTCTGTTGACATATTCCACGGCCTCTCCATCTGAGGGGCGGAGGATCTTGATGTAGGTGCTGTCCATGGTGCCCATGCCACTGGGAATCCTCCAGCCATGAAGCCAGCCATCACGGCCTCCTGATCCACCAGCTGGATCTCTCGGTCCAGGAGCACGTCCTCCACCGCCTCGCAGATGTCTCACAGGATACCGGCGACAGTGCTCACCCCAACACTGAAATGCTGTGAGGCGGACCGGCAGGAGTTGGGTGTTCCTAGTGCCCAGACCCCGATGGCCACCTACTGGACCATGGGAAATGGGGTCCACATGGGGGTGTGCTGCCGCTCCAGCAAAGGCATTAACAGCTCCACCAGTCGCAGTAGGGTGCACCTGTCCATCCAAAAGTGTGCTCTCCAGGCAGCCTCTTCCCACTGAGTCAGCGCCCTGGCCCACCACCCCTGTGCCCACTCCATGACCCATAGTCACCGGGCAATGGGCATAGAGAGCTGGGCAGTGTGGCCCAAGGCCTCCCTCTGCCACTGGAGCTGGCCAGCCACCTCGCAGAGTTCTGCAGCCCACTGCCGGGCGCGGATGAGGGCCTGCCTGTCCGTTCCAGAAACCCGCTGGGCCCTGAGCTGGACCAGGGAGTGCCTATGACTGTGGTGGGCTCCCCGGGCTCTAGCATCACTCCAGGACATGTTCATCTGCAGCTGGGTGGCCAGGTGCACCTCTGTGGTCTGGATGCGCAGGGGGGTCTGTGTGCGAGTGGTACCACTCAACGCAGACTTCCAGGTGCATCCCACAGGCACCCAACTGCCCCAGCTCCATGGTGAATGGTTCCCCAGGTGGGTTGGACCACACCCGTTATAGGCTGGGGCACATGTCACCACACCCCCTGTTCGCAACCTGCATACCGGCCGGGGGGCCCCAGGTCACCTCCACCCCTCCAGCCGGCTGGGACGGCTCCCACAGGGCGACAAGGGTGGGGTGGCGGTGGGCACCCCATTGCGCATACCTGTGGTCCCTGCATAGGGTCTGGTGCATGATCCAGCCTGCGCCCAGGCATGTGCGGGCTGCAACTGCATTCCTGCTGTCATCACCTCCCACCTCTCTGTGTTTTGGCTGCCTGTTGTCCTCACCATCCTGAGCTGCATGTAGGATGTCCTGTATGTGTGCTCGGTGCCAGCAGCTGTGCTGGATCCGCACCCTATGCCTTGTTAATTGCTGGGCAATGTTGCAGCCTGTGGCCTTATCGCTTGGCCTTGGAGCTCCCCTGCTTCCCCTCCCATCCCTCCAGAGATTGTAGGGCCCCTCTCACCTTACATTTAGTATGAGGTGCATGCTGGACCATGGCTCGCAGCGCTTCCCCAGCAACCGCAGGCCCCTTCACCCCGGGCGCTCCCTATAGCTGGACCTTCCACGAGACCATGGCCCTGTGTGACCCATGGCATTCCCCGGCCATGCAATTCCACCTGAGCTGCCCGGATAGCCTCACTGGTGCCTATGCAAGTCTGAGCTCTGGCCTGAGCTACTTTGGTTATGAGGTGAGCACCCACGATTGTCGGCTGCATGCGGAGATGGTGGGCCTGTGTTCCTTTCCCAATGGGTGCATCCTGGAGATGAGATGCGCGCATGTGGGGTGGTCGGTGGTGAAGACCATGTCTGCCCTCTCTGTGTGAAGCCTGGCCGCCTACACGGCCTGTCTGAAGGAGAGGGGCCACGCCCTGGCTGTGTCCTTCTTTGACTGTGTTCACGGGGCCCGTGGGTACCAGCAGTCCTGTGGGGTGGTCTATCACCACCTGTTGAAGCTCGGTCACCTTCTGTGGCCCCCAGCTGCTGACTATGACTTGTCGGAGCCCACCGGGGCAGAGCTGGCGGCGCTGGCTGGTTTGTGGTTCCGTTCTGATGTGCAGGTGGGCTCACCATGCAGGATCCCTTCAAGGCAAACTACCTGGTCACCTACCACATGGCAGCACTGGGATACCATCGGGGCATGCTTCAGTGGTCCCACTTCGTGCACCTGGTGAACCACCCAGCCCCAGGCAACTTCGTGCCCTCCTGCATCTGACTGTGAGGCCCCCTGTGCCTTCTGGGCCCCGGTTGCTGTCCCTGCTGTGAACTCCCGCCTCCACCCTGCTGCTGTGGGTCACTTCCCACTTCCTCCATGATGTCCTGAACTTGCTGCTGTGCTGCCTGCCTCCCAGGGTTCCACTGCCCCTGCCTGTGGCTCTGGGCCCTGTCCACGGGCCCCCCTGTCCACCTCTTCAACTGGTGTTCCCCTCCATGGCTGCCTTCTCCAGTGGCTGTGTCCTGATCTCTGAGCCACCACCCAGCACCTCAGGGTGCTTCTGACCTTCCTAGTACACCTGCGATCCCTCCTGTGCCCGTGCGCCCCCCCCCTTTGGTGACTCTGTGACCACAGGTTTCTGGGGCCTCCGGACTGCACCTCCCGGCATCCTCCCGGGTGTGTGTGTGTATTTGGACAGGCTGCACGGCTCCGGCTCTCCTCCGTCTCATCCATCACACCCTTGCCGACGCTTGGGGTGCCTGTCTGCCTCCTGGACTGTTCCTGGGCCGCTCCCTGTTCCGTGTGGCCTCCCCCTGTGCCTGTGCTCTGCCCATGCAGGGTCCCCCTGTTCCGGGACTGCCTGTGCAGCTGTGGGGGTGCCCTTGCAGGCTGTGCTGTTGTGGGGGTTCTGGATGCTGTTTCCTGTGTGCTCCCCGCAGCAGGGCGGAGGCAGGAGTTCACAGCGGAGACAGCAACCGGGGCCCAGAAGGCACAGGGGGCCTCACAGCCAGCTGCAGGAGGCCACGAAGGGGCCTGGGGCCCTGTGGTCTGCCAGGTTCACGAAGTGGGGTCACTGAAGCATGCCCCGATGGTATCCCAGTGCTGCCATGTGGTGGGCGACCAGGTAGTATTCCTCAAAGGGATCCTGCATGGCGAACTCCACCTGCACATTGGAACAGAACCACAAACCAGCCAGCGCCACCAGCTCTGCCCCGGTGGCTCTGACAAGCCATAGTCAGCAGCTGGGGACCACAGACATGACGCTAACCATCCTTTAACCCTGCCCTGCCCCTGGACTGGTTCCCCCCCCCGTGCTCCCTGTCCCCGCCACCTTCCCTCCCCCCGTGCCCATTGTGATGTGTGTGTTGTTTGTCCCACAGTGTCCCCCCTTCCCTTCCTTTCTTATATTGGTGTGTATGCGCCCGGGCGTGTGTTTGTGCTGTGTGTTCCACTGTGACCTCGTTCTCTCTGTGCCTGCTGTGTGTGCTGCCTCAGCGGCTCTTCTCCCTCCTGTCCCTCCCTTCCCATTTCCCTTGTGTGGGCATTCCCTGTAGGCACTTTTGACTTCCTTTGCCCTCAGCCAGCCATGTCTGCCTCCCGCCCCTCCCTGGTGCTTTCTGGGTGTTTTGACCATGGCCAGGAATCGGTGTCACTTCTGTTACACTTCCTGGGTCCGTGGTCTGTTGGTCCAATTCCCTGCCGTGGTCCTGGTCCTGTCATGTCTGTTCTGGGCCTTCCTGGATCATGGGGGGTGGTTGGGCTGCTCACCACCGCTGGGAATCCACTGTGGTGAATCAGGACTGCGTAACGTCTGAAATCACCCATGCATAAATAACCACCAAGGGTGGTTAAAGGGTGGTTAGCGTCATGTATGTTTTCACCCAATGAGTACACAATGCTGGATACCAAGCTAGGAGTTACCACTCAGGAAAAGGATCAGGGAGTGATTGTGGACAATACACTGAAATCCTCAGCCCAGTGTGCAGTAGCAATCAAAAAAGCAAACTGAATGTTAGGAGTTATTCAAAAAGGAAAAGAGAATAAAACTGAGAGGGGGAGGCTTTCAGACCGGCCGATCTCCGCGCATATTCTGGCTGCGTATTCCCCCCTGCAGTCAGAATACGTACAGGGGGGATGTCTGAAAGTGGCCTCGGTATGACACTACTTATGTTCTTATGGAGGAATTCACTTTCTCCCTTTCCTCCTCCACATACTGTTTTCCAGCACTGCATTATGGACTGAAGTCTTCCTTTGTAGTTATGAAGCAAGACACTCACACACAAAAAGAAAACCCTACTGTTTCCTGTCCCAACCACACGGAAAATCAGCATCCTCAGGGGACAAGTTCTTGAATTTAGTGCAATCACTGTAGAACTATTTAAGAGCCCCGAAAGGACAAAGGGCATAGACCTTCTTTCCACTCCCAAATCCCATTTTTCCCTCTGGGTTCATCAGTCAGTCACTGCTTGATGAGGTAAACGTATGAAGAAAGGAAAGGTGATAATCACTTAACAGGGCATGGACCGCTGTGGAGTATGGATGAGGAATCAGTCAGTATGGAGCAGTGCAAAAGACCCCCACAGAGTCCAGAGAAGAATAATCCTTTACACATGTCAAAAATGGGTTCTTATAAGTGCTAGAGATAATCTCAGGTGTTAGAAATACTGGAGTTATGTAATGTGTGAACACACTAGTCCCTTTTATGCAACAAGATCTTGCATCCTTGTAAGACCCACCAGATGTGACTCTTACAAGACTGCGAGATCTTGCTGCATAGAAGTCGAATAGTGCATTCGCACATTACATAACTCCAGCATTTATAACACCTGGTATTATCTGAAGCACTTATAAGAATCCATTTTTGTCATGTGTAAAAGCAACCATAGAATCATCATAGAATCAGAGAGTTGGAAGGTATCTCAGAGGTCATCTAGTCCAACCCCCTGCTCAATGCAGGAAATCCACAGCTACAGCATCCCTGACAGATGGCTGTCCAGCTTCTGTTTGAAAACCCCCAGTGAAGGAGATCCCGCCACCTCCCTAGGTAATTTGTTCCACTGTCAAACAGCTCTTACTGTTAGGAAGTTCTTCCTAATATTTAACTAAAATCTACTTTCTTCTAGTTTGAGCACATTATTTCTAGTCTTGCCTTCAGGGGCAAGAGAGAATAAGTGCCCAGAACTGGACACAGTACTTCAGATGAGGTCTTATCACCAACACAAAATAGAGTGGAACTATTACTTCTTGTGACTTGGAAACTATTCTTTGGTTAATGCGGCCTAAAATTGCATTAGCCTTTTCTGTGGCTGCATTTTGGACGCAGGCCTGCGGCTGTGGGTCATTTTGGACGCAGGCCTGCGGCTAGAGCAGCAGGTGGAGGCAGCCGCGAAGGCTGCCTTCCGCCAGCTTTATCTGGTACGTAGGCTGCGTCCGTATGTCTCTGGCCCGGACCTGGCCTCCCTCATCCATGCCTTCGTCACCTCGCGACTCGACTACTGTAACGCGCTCTACGTGGGGCTTCCCTTGTTCCTGGCCCGGAGGCTGCAGCTGGTGCAGAATGCGGCGGCCCGTCTTCTTACGGGGACGGGTCGCCGGGAGCACATTACACCGGTGCTCCGAGCGCTGCACTGGCTGCCGATAGTGTGCCGGGCCAGGTTCAAGGTCCTAGTAATGATCTATAAAGCCCTATACGGCCTTGGCCCCTCTTACCTTAGGGACCGCCTCGCCCTTCGCGCCCCGGAACGACTCCTGCGGTCTGCCGGGGGTGCCCTCCTGGAGGTCCCCCGTGTTAAGCGGGGGGCCACGATGGAGCGGGCATTCTCGGTGGTAGGGCCGCGGCTGTGGAACTCCCTTCCGGAGGAAGCTCGCCTGGCCCCAAGCCTTTTGACTTTTCGGCGGAACTGTAAGACCTGGCTGTTTGCCCAGGCCTTTGGGAGGGAGGGGGGGGTGATTTTTAATCCCCCACCTGTCTATTTATTTTTATATACTACCAGCTTATTGATATGTTTTATAGTTGTATTCTAAATGTTTTAAATGTTTTTATTGTTGTAAACCGCCCCGAGCTGCTGTGCAGGATGGGGCGGTATAAAAATCTAATAAATGAAATGAAATGAAATGAAATGATCACACTGCTGACTCATGTTCAGTTTGTGATCAACTACAGTCCCCAAATCCTTTTCACATGTATTGCTGCCAAACCAGGTATCCCCCAGCCTGTATTTGTACATTTGATTATTCTTACCTAAATGCAGAACTATAGATTTATATCTGCTGAACTTCACTTTTTTAGTTTCAGCCCAGTTTTTCAATTTATCAAGATCATTTTGAATTTTATTTCTGTCTTCTAAGTTGTTAGCTATCCCTCCCAGTTTTGTGTCATCTGCAAATTTAATAAGCATTCCCTCTATTCTCTCATCCAAGTCATTTATAAATATGTTGAACAATACCGGGCCCAGGACAAAGCCATGCAGCATCCTACTCAACACCCCCCTCCAGACTGATGAGGAACCATTGATGAGCACCCTTAGTACGGTTCTTTAACCAGCTGTAAATCCACCAAATGGTATTATCTAACCCACATTTTATCAGCTTGTCAATAAGGATATCATGGGGAACTTTGTCAAATACTTTGCTAAAATCAAGATATATTACATCCATGGTGTTCCCATGGTCCACTAAACCAGTAACTTGATCAAAAAAGGAGACAAGATTAGTCTGGCATTACTCATTCTTCACAAATCCATGCTGGCTTCTAGTAATAACTGCATTGTTTGCTAGATGCTTATAGACCGACTGCTTTATAATCTGTTCTAGTATCTTTCCAGGTATCAACGTCAGACTGACCGGTCTATAGTTTCCCGGTGTAGCAGTGGCCCCTGGTGCTTCCTCTCTTTAGTGCCCTCTAGAGGGTATTAGCATGAGAGGCTGCCACAATCTGTCTCAGGAACACCTTTTTAGGGGGTTACTCTCTTGGCCCATAGATCACAGGTCCACACATTGGGAGTTCACTTTTCAGTGTTTGTTTATTTACAGTGTCCTTTAAGCATCCTTCACCAGGCATATATACAATAAATACTGTTCTGGTCTCACCACAACTCCTGCTCCTCACAATCCTTCTAGTTTCTCAGTCTCTCAGCCTTTTGGCTCCAGTCTCTCAGATCTGGGCCCTTCTCCTCATCTCCCCAATGTCAGCAGCCATCTTGGGTTCACTCAGTGGCCATTTTGGTTTATCTCAGTTTGCTATGCCTTCAATCTGCCACACCCAGATCCCCCTTTTCTCCCCTATTTGAAGTTAGGGACAATATTTGCCAATCTCCAGTGTTCTAGCACCTCACTCGGTTCTCCAAGAGTTCTCAAAGATGATAGATAGTGATTCTGAGAATACATCAGAAACTTCCTTCAGTATCCAAGGATATAATTCATCTGGCCCTGAAGACTTGAACTTGTTTAGAGTAGCTAGGTATTCTCTGAACAACTCTTTATCTATCCTGGGCTGCAATTCTTTTCCCACATCATTCATGCTACTTCTTCCAGGCTGGACACAGTTTCCTTTTTGGCAGAAGATGGAGGAAAATAGGAGTTGGGTAGTTTGGCCTTCTCTTTGTCATCTGTTAACATTTCACTATCTTCACTGAGCAGCGGACCTACCACTTCCTTTTTCTTCCTCTTACTTCTAACATACCTGAAACCCCCCTTTTTATTGTTCTTAGTATCCCTCAATACCCTCAGCTCATTTTGTGCTTTTGCCTTCCTGAGACCATCCCTACAAGTCTGTGGTACTTGTTTGTACACGTCCTTTATGACTTGTCCCCTCTTCTATTTCTTATACTTATAAGAAGCTCTGGGAAACTATCAGAAACCCAGTGGAGCAGCTGGAGGTTTTGGAGATGAAGGGACAACCAGTTACAGCAGCCAACTAGGGATGGGCGAACAGAACGCGGTTCGGATGTTCGGACATTCAGTTGTTTGGTTCAAAACCCGAGTTCGGGTTTGGTTGTTCAGTTCGGCAGAGTTCGGTTCGGCCGAACTTGGCTGAACATTAGAAAATAGCGCTATCGATACCTATACCGATTTTTTTTTTGTATCAGTATCATTTGACCCTGAAATGACCCCTGGTCTCCACCCCTGGTGCCAGGAAGTCTGCTCCTCAGCTGCCTCCCCCTTCCAGTCACGTTTTTCCCACCTGAAGTAACATTTTTCCTGCCCCGAACTCATCCAAACTCACCCGAACATGACCAAACTGTTCATCCGTTTTCAAGTATGGTTCAGACATTCGGTTTGGACCTCCGAACAGACCGAGTTTGGTCCAAACTCCGAACATCCAAACTATTTTCAGCAAATTAATCACCTCTCACATTCTCCCAGCCCTCAGGTACCGTGGCAGCAGCCTCACCCACCATCAAGATACTAGTACCGCTCTATAGGATTTTCATTGGGATTGCTCTTCATGTTGTTTGTTTAGGCAAGCCTGCCAGATCCCAGGCCATTTAGACACCTTCTCCCTCTGGGAGGTTACTCTCTGGGAGGTTACGTTAACTTCTCCCTCAGGGAGGCTTAGAGATCAAAACAAGCTTTGGATGAGGGTTGCCACTTAAAAAAAAATAACTTAAATGGCTTTTAATTTTTTTAAAAAATACTGGTGGCATTTTTAAAAAATGCTCCAGCAATGTAAAAAAACATAGTTTTTGTTCACTCTCACTAAATTTACTGAAGCTCTTTAGATAGGGAGGATGACAGGAAGGAGGAAGCAGGCAATAACATATTCACAAAGGGTGAGCAGGAAGGAGATAGCAGAAAGAGCAAGAGGAACTGTGAGCTAGCCATGTTATGTCCTTTCTCCTCTCCCTTGTGCAAAAATGAGCCAAACTTTGACTTCTCTCCTACATGTGCTGTGCTTTCCCCTTCACTTGACTTTGTTCTTCAAGAGGGAGTGAAGAGGAGGGGGAACCCAGAGGTGTCAGTGGAGAATGAAGAGCTGAGACCATTCTAGGGCCAGGAAACAGTAGACTAGAAGTACTGGGAACTTACAATAAACACCCCATTCCCACTTCCAATAGACAGATAAGAACTGATGCCTTTGCACACCATGACTTTATTGTTAGGGTGGTTATTTCAAAGACCTTCTGTGGTAACACAGCAACTAAAAGTCCTTCCTCTGTAAGAAAAGGAGGCACAGTCTTTCCATCACATACCTTCAACCCTCATGTATTCAGGCAAGTGCATAAAAAAACATTGGTGAATGCTACTGTCTGAGCCACATCTTGCATGAAATTTTGTCGGCATCAAACTCCATCTGACTTGAGAGAAGAGAAGGAAACGTAGAAATGACATACCCCAGTGACTTTATATTCTCAATCAGCAAAATACCACTCTCTGCCAACACAAGGCCATTTGTGGCAGCAATGTCAAAGGAATGTTGTAAAATACATTTCATCAGGGCAGAAGCTATTGGGCTCAGATCTCGGTCCTGGTAGAGTACATATTCTTCCATCCCTCAGTTTTTCTTCCATATGGAACGTGTTCCTTCTAGCCTCTGCTTCAGCAGATAATAGTACAAGTAAGGTCCACTAAGGAATTTGAGGGAAGGGGGGGATGGGAAAGGCTGCATTTCATAGGGTATTTTCAGACGTTACGAGATCACAGTGAACCACGGTGAATACCCACCTGTGGTCACTGTGCATTGAATGTCTGTTTGGCGGCCGCCAGATGTTCGCCACGGTCAATCTGCACAAGGGGTCAATTTGAACCACGCTTCCCGGGCTAGCCGGGGGAATGTCCTGGGAAGCATGGTAAAACGGACCCCCGGCAGGGACCAAAAAAAAGTAACATCTGGCTGCTCGCCACAGCCCAAGATCACCGGCGGGATCCTGGGCCGTGGCGCATTCGGCCAGACACGGCGGCCGCATTGGGCCCGCTGCCCGCCCGTCTCCTCGGAGGGCGGCCGGCGGGGTGCGTGGAGGGGGCGGGGCTCTGCGGCCGCACGCTGCGCCGTGCAGCCCCGCCCCCTCCCAGATTCCCCACCGGGATCCCCCCGGCACGTCTGATACGGCGTGATGGGGTGACCCAGGCGGGGAACGAATGGGTTGATTTCGGTACAGGGCCAATGGGCCCCGTAACGTCTGAAATCACCCATAGTCTGATATTACATTTCATAATGCATGCTATCATAAAGTGTCAGTTGAAATTTTATCATAGTGATTAGAGTGCCCTGTAGCTGTGAATGCTCTCGAATCCTAGCTGTGAATACTTTGGAATAACCTAAACATTACAGTTGTCATGTTATTGCTATAAATCTGACACTGCTGCTTTTTTTTCTGTAAAATGCGACTCCGCAAATGACTTTGAGAAAGCAAGGGGAAATATAGTAATCACTTGGTTGAATTTTATGTGAATTAAAAATTTTAAATGGCAAGTTGTTAATTATCCAGACAGCTATGTTTGTGCCTAGATTTTCTAGTACTACATAAATGGCCACTTTTCTGTGCCAGTCACAGACACCTCAAATGGTTTATTTTGTACTGTAACTAGAATGCAGTTGATGAGAACTGTAGTAATGTTTAGCCTTTCTAGATTGCTTCTCATCGGCTAAAATTTCCAACATTAAAGGGGCCAGGTCAAGTTTTCAAGTACATCTATGTGACTTAGGCACCCAAATCTTATTGGTTATTTACAATTCAACTCTGATGCCTAAATCACAGAGTCACCATTCAGGATTTGACCCTCAGTGATCACGAGAGAGAAATAATTTACACCATTTTGCACACTTCTGTCACAATTGGATTTGTGTAGATACAGAGTGGAACTTCGCTAATTAAGAATTAAGGGCATCATGTCTGTCTTTGACATTGCAAGAATTCCCTTCTTGTTCCCACTAAAGTCAGATCGAGTTTGGTTGCTCACCTAATTGGATGCAGGTTGTGGCTGAGAAAGTAGCATTTCCCAAAATGTGTTTTTGTGTTTACATATATACATTTCCCCTCTGGTGTGTGTGTGTGTGTGTGTGTGTGTCATTTTCCCCTGCTCTTCTCTTAGAGGAAGGAACAAGGATGAGTCCTGGGGAGGTTGCTTAGCAACACAGCAGTTGATGCAAAAGGAAGCCTTGCAATGTGTGGTTTCTTGTGATTTTAGGCCAGGGTGGCTCCTTTCCCATTCGGGGAGGGGGGTTGCACACAGGACATGCAGCATTGTGATCCAGTGGCAGGTCGCCACATTTTTTTCCATGTGTTTTTCTGACTGGCCATTAGGCTTGCGTTTTTTGCCTCCCCTACAGTGCCAGCAAATAATTAGCAGGACATTTGCCTGGGTGGTTATCCATAATTTGCCATTTGTCATACTAGTTCTTAGTTTTCAGGTTTGAGAGGGTTACAGGGAAGGAAAAAACTGGTGACATCTCCTACAAGATGGAGAATTGTGGGAGAGTGCAAGGCAGGGCGCGGCTCAGTATCTTGCAACTTCCCAGGCTGTTTGGGCAGTGACAAAACTTGCAAGGCAGATGTGGTCCCAGGTGGTTTTTACCCCTCCTCCTGCTTTTAGAACCTACTACAGGGTACCTCTAAGGCAACCTTCCCGTCCCAGGTCAGGTGTCCTCCTGAGAGAAAATGTGGGAGGCTAAATTGATGGGAATTGCAGAGGAGGCTGAAACCTGAGTGGTACCTCTGGCAGCCTCCCAGCCTAGTTGAAGGTAGAAAGTATTACCTTGGACCTTTATTTATATTGGAGGATTTTCACTCCCCCAGCCCGACTGTTTTGGTTAATAAAAGTGTGGCCTTTAAAACCCACAATTGTGTCCTTGCTTCCTTATGATGTGGTGATAAATGAAGGTTATAGGTAGGTGGTACAGTGGGCTCACTTCCACTTTTTATAGAGGCAGGACTATTGCCGTTGTCATGTTACAACACAAGGGCTTTGAAATAGGCACTTTAATATCAAAGTCATGGATTACAAAGGATTACCCATTCCCTGGGTATTGGGAGAGGCATTTTAGTGTTGGAAACTTACACCAAACTTGCTTTCTCCTCATTATTAATTATTAATTATTATTACTATTAACAACAAACATTTATTAACAAACATTTATATAGTGCCAGCAGTGTACCTGGCACTTTACAAAGTAATAAAATAGACATGGTCCCTGCCCCTAGGGCTTACAATCTGAGAGACAGGAGCTGAGGGAATGCACATGACATTCCACTAGCCAGACAGAGCTCCACCATGCCCATCTGTTGGATGTTCAAATAGCACAGCCAGCAGTATAACAAGGGTCCCAAGTTGAGGCAGTGGCATAACTAGGTTTAATGAGGCTCTGTGGCAAGTCAAAGTAATGGTCTCCATACCAACTGGGATGGGCGAGGCAGAGGGAGGCCATGTCAGAGGGAAGCTGAGATGGTTAAGGGCTGAGATGCTCAAGGGGGAGCATTGGAGAGCAGTGAGGCACGGGGGGCGGGGGGGGAGGGCTGGAGTAGAGGAGTAAAGTGAACCACTGGAGTAGACTGAGCTTTTTAGAGGAGGTGAGATGTGAAGGCAGGGGGGAAAGGTGAGGCACTAGGACAGTGCAGAAAGAGAACTGCTCACATTTTTTTTCAGCTGACAGACATGGCAACTGGCTCCTGGCTCATTGGAGAAGGCACAGGCAGCTCTGGCAGAAATAAAGCAGGGCATTTTGATGTCCCAGTGGGGCTGACCCATTTGTCCCACCTGTAGCTACGCTCCTGAGTTGAGGGGAGAATGCCTTACCAACCTACCTCTGTTGCTTTGTGCCACTTGGAATCTTTTTTCTCCTTCTCCAACCCCTGACATTTATGTTGCTTGGGCCTTTTGTCTCATGCTGCTGCCCTAGGTCCTGTGCCTCTTCCATTCTAGAGTCATTGTACACCAGTTCTGATGCTGCTGCCTGCTTTTGAAATTGGCGAGACTGGACATGCAATAGCATTGACACAAAATGGCATCATCTCCACTCCCCTCTGGGAAGTGCAGCCATCAATTCTCAATTAATGTTTCCCTGAAGGGAAGCAACCATCGTTTTGGAAAACCCCTACAGCTGATCTGGGGGAGGTTGGGACAGGAAGTTTCAGTGTTGTGGGAGGCTTTGGAGTCTGTTGGTTCAGAAAGAGAACTGCTCACATTTCTTTCTGAAAATACTGC
>QEPC01013781.1:49261-66761 GCA_003113815.1 Sphenodon punctatus | reverse complement strand
CTCAAATGAACCTCTGAGGGAAGGGAGTTCCATAAAACTAGGGCTGCGACCAACAATGCCCTCCTGTGCACCTCCATCCTTTGGACAAGTGTAGCAGATGGAACATGCAAGAGGCTGCTCCTGACCAACTTCAGAGGCTGCAATGAACTTAATACGATAGGACGTCTCCCAGATATGTAGGACTCAGACCATTTAGGGCCTTAAAGGTCAAAGCCAGCACCTAGGTCAAAATTAGCCAGCTGATCATGGGGGAGGGGAATCTGGAAAAAGCGTGCATGTTCTTCTCAGCCACCAAACATCTAATTGCAGGGGAAGGGGGGCACACGCTCCTCCGAGGTCCCCCTCCCCCACAATCAGCTGTTAGGTGGGTGGGAGGAATACGCTCCTCCAGGCCTGATCCTCAGACCCCGGCTGGTGGCAGGGTTGCACGGGTCTAGTGTAGCAGCAAGGAGCCTGCGAAAGGCCCTGTCCCTTTAAGGCTTTGCATGGTAACAGTTGCTAAGAAATGTACAAAATGGCTCACAGACCTAAGATGGCTGCCTAGAAGGGGCCTGAGATGGACAGCCATCCAGGAGCCAATAGGACCGAATGTCCTGAGGCACTCTGGGACTGTATACAGGTCAGACTTCAGTTGCAACAGGAGGCCAACAGCTAAGGAGCTACTGGGGGGACTTGGTTTTGCCCTGGCCCACGACTTCCTGTACCAGCCTTAGCACTCACTCATGAGTCAGTATTTGGAGACTGACTCCACCTGATAACAGAGAGGACTTGTATAAGGTTTTTAATTAATGTTTTATATTGTATTGTATTTTATATTTTGTATTATGTTTTTTATTATTTTTTGTCACCCTGAGCTGCCATTTGGCAGGAGGGGGCAGGCTATAAATTAGGGATAAATACATAAAAATAAATATACCACTGAAACACCAGGTAGAATTCCAAATAAGAGCCAGTGGGCTCGTAGACTTTGGTGTGCTGAATGCTGCACCCCTAGGGTTGTCATACCTCCCCTTTAATCCAGGATGCTTATGAACAATACATGGTGCAGGGCTGAATTGGTTCCAGTGCATTGGAACCAATGCAGCCCTGCACCATGTATTGTTCATAAATTTCCTGGATTAAAGGGGAGGTATGGCAATCCCATGCAGCCCTCATATTTATTTATTTATTTATTTATTTATTTATTATATTATATTATATATATTTGTGAGTCGCCCCATATGCCTACGGCATCCTGGGGCAACGTACTACTAAAAACACTCGTAAAACAATTTTTTAAAACATCAACAATTTAAAAAGACATCATTAGGGCAGGAGAAGAAATAAAAATAAAATAAGGGCAGGGAAGAGCTAAAAACCATATCTCCCCCTCCCCCCCCCTTCCCAAAGGCCTGGGCGAACAGCCAGGTTTTACAAGCCCGCCGGAATGTTTAAAGGCTTGGGGCTATATTGCCCTACTGGTGGTGTAGGTCTGACTATAGGGGACGAAGGAAGTCAGGACCTAGGCAAACTCTCTTGTGATATTGCCAATGTGGTGTAATCTCTAGATGCACATTATTTGGGCCAGGAGGAGGGGCGAGGGACCACGGTTCAAGTCTTACCTTAGCCAGAATCTCACAGGGTGACCTTGGATCAGTCACAGCCTAACCTACCTCACAGGATTGTTATGAGGATTAAATTTGTGTTACATGTAATGCTCTCAGAGTGCCTTGTGTCACAGGATAGAGGTCCACACCCCCACTTTACCAGGTTTGAGTGACTCAGTTTCCCTCACATACAGCCCACTTGAATCAGTTTTTTTTCTCTGGCCGATTCAAGGCTGCCGCAGGGACAACCCCTTTGTCACCCAAGGACCTGATCCTTCCCGTTTAGAGACTCTTTCTCTCTGGGTTCGCAAGAGCTTGAGAACTCTTGTTGCTCACTTGTGTTCCAATGTTAGACATAGATACTTCTTCATAAAGATAAGAAGTCAGTTTATTGATTACATAAGCAAGATAATTGATACAGAGTGGTTACTAGAAATCAAAAGTAAATATAACGCATTCCTGATCTATACTGGTTGAGTTCCTAAATAAGCATCTTACCCTACCAAGGTCCATAAATTCTTCTCAGTCCTTGATGTAAGTGACTGGGTCTTCAGTCTTAGAGTTGCTAGAAAGCAAAGTCCTGGTCTCAGTCCATAGTTTCCAGCCTTGCTGGCTGGCAGGATCCAGGATGCAGATAAGAGTGCTCAAGATGCCTCTGACCAAGCGAGAGAGAAGATGGCATAATGGCCCTCGCTTAAGTACATTTCATGGTCTCTTTGTTTCTTGTTCCCGCCTTGGAGAAACCTGAGGTCGGTCACGTAGGCAACCCAGGCAAACCTGAAGGTCGATTTCCATCTCCCCAGGGTTCTGTCTGGCCAGAGTTCCCAATACACATTCTTTTTATCACTTTGCATTTCCCGGAGTTTCATCAGTGTCACAGTCCTGATTTGGATTTTACAGTTCTCAATTGTAACAATACATACATATTGCACCTTTTGCTTTACATATTTACTAGGCTTGTAGTCTACATGTAGGCCAGTATCACATGTGTGACCCTATGTTTCTCCCTGACACTGTGGCAGGAGGGTACTATATACAGATAAAGATTTTAGAGTATTTATTATTATTATTATTATACTTACCACATACAGGATCAGTACCCTGAATGTTAAGCAGTATACACTCGTGCCCTGGATTCACACAAATTCCCCATGTGATTCTGGAGTGTCCCCTGGCATCCAGAGAGGCCCCAGTGACAAGAGGCATTCCATTATCTCACTTTGGGCAACGCTAAGACCTGATGTGCTTCCAGCTTTTTTCCAAAGATGCATTGTGTGTTCGCTGGTTGTCCACCCCATCCTGGGGTGGGGTGAATAGCTGGCAGCCACTGGCCATACAATTCAGTGCATTGTGTGTTAATGTTGCCCAGAGTGGGATAATGCTGCTCAAAGCATGTTAACATCTCATGTGGCTTCACCCAATATCTTTTCCCCCTAAATAAATCACATAGGGATACTGTATTACTTATTCTTGGTATATAGCCTATGAATAAAACAAAGGATATTGTAATGCCACTTTAAAAATCTCTGGTGTGCCAAGGAACCGCACCTTATATACTTCATGCAGTTCTGGTCGCTCCATCTCAAAAAGGACATAATAGAATGGCTTCTGTACAAGGAGAGGTTCAATAGGTAGGCCCATCTTTTCAGATAAGAGATGACTACGACTATGACTACTAATAATTATGAAGTACTACTAAGCATACACAGCATAAGGGTGTGCAAATTTATTTTTGTAATTATAGTACAAAATTTTTTTTGGCCATTTTGTTATTGTAATTATAATTATGAAAACAAATTTAATAATTCCAAAATCATACCAAATATTTGGAATTTGTAATTAATTATTTTTTATTTTCTGACTGTGGGACACATACCTTAGACTGTAACTTTTTAATTTTGTGTCCAATTTTAATAGACATTGGAAACACTATACCACTCACCCAAGGGAATAAGTCTGCCTTATTTCAGAAGAATTGAACATAGGAACCAGATTTTCTAAGCATTATAGATTTTGAATGTATTTATGGCTGTAACATACTTTTTGCAAATCCAGTTTGACTGTAATTTGGATATAATATACCCCTAATACAAGGGATCATCTGTGCCATGTTTCAGAAAGATAGATAACAGGCCCAGATTCTATAAGCAATTTATGTTTTGTGGTTTGCGCACACATTTCCAGCTGTAGAAACTTCGTTGTCCATCCAATATGGATTAAATTTGGACTTAGTGTAATGCCAAGTCCCTCTCATACAAGGGATCATCCCTTCCAAATTTCAGAAAGACTGGATAAAGGGACCCAATTTTATAAATAAATGAAGGTTTGTGATTTTAACAGAAGTCATGTAAATACAAGTCCTGAAAATTTTGGGACAAAAACAAAATTTCAAGACATAAGGGGGACTTCAGGCAGCAAGGTATAGAGAATGGTGAAGCATCCCAGCAATCAAGGGACTAGGGATGTGTGAACAGAACGGGGTCTGGATGTTTGGCCATTCGGCCTTAAAACCTAGTTCGGGTTCAGGGGTTCAGTCCGGTGAAGTTCGATCTCGCCGAATGTTCGGCATAATTCGAACTCGCCGGGATGTTTGGGGTGCTCCAGGGCCCCCAGGGGGGCCTGTGGTGGCATGGCAGGCCATCGGAAACCCAGCAGCAGCAGCAGCAGCAGCAGAAACTGGGAAGGCTTGGCGCTTGGCACCCTGGGTTGCCCGGGCAGGCAGGCTCGGCACTTGGCCCCTGGGGGTGCCCATGGCAGCATGGCAGGCCATCTGAGACCCAGCAGCAGCAGAGACCGGGAAGGCTTGGTGCTTGGCACCCCGGGTTGTCCGGGCTGGCAAGCTCGGTGCTTGGCCCCTGGGGGTGCCCGTGGTGGCATGGCAGGCAGACTGAGACACAGAAGCAGTCACAGCAGAGACCAGGAAGACTTGATGCATGGAACCTCAGGTTGCCTAGGCAGGCTTGGCCCCAAGACTTGGCCCCAAGACTTGGCCCCTGGGGGTACCTGTGGTGGCATGGCAGGCCATTGGTGACCCAGCAGCAGCAGCAGCAGCAGAAGAGACCGGGAAGACTTGGCGCCTGACACCCCAGGTTGCCCAGGCAGGCAGGCTCGGCACTTGGCCCCAGGGGGTGCCCGTTGCCCCAGAACTGGCCATCTGAGACCCAGTGGCAGCAGCAGCAGCAGAGGCCAGAAAGGCTTGGGACTCGGTGGCTGGCCTGGCACCACTACTTGGCCAGGCATTGCAGGCTGGAAGGCCTCCAATTCTGCTCGCTCTATGCTGTCTGGGTTCTCCATTTCTAGTCACCATCATGGCAGGTAGTGGCTGGCTGGCCACATGAATCACCACCGGGCAAGGCTACATGACCAATTTGCAGAAGAGTTGGTTGAGATATGACGAGTAGAATGCCAGTCTGCAGTGCCCAGTTCCTGCCTTGAACATAGGTCCCAGAACCCTGATGGTGCATCCTGAGACTGGAGTGGCTGCTTCTGGATGAAGTGAAATTACAACTCCCCGTGAGCTGAATTATGGCACCAGAACCCTGATGGTGGGTCCTGGGACAGGAGTGGCAGCTTCTGGATGATGTGGATGGACAGCCCTCCCTTCCTGTAACGTAGGCCCCAGAACCCTAATGGTGGGTCCTGGGGTTGAAGTGGCTGCCTGTTTCTTGATGCCATGGAATGACAGCTCTCTCTGAGCAGAATGACAGTCCCAGAACCCTGATGGTGGGTCCTGGGGCTGGAGTGGCTGCTTCTTGATATGGTAGGATGACAGTTCCCTGTGAGTGGAATGATGGCCCCAGAACCCTGATGGTGGGTCCTGGGACAGGAGTGGCAGCTACTGGATGACGTGGCTGGACAGCCCCCCTGAGGGCCACAATCCCACCCCGGGATAATTTCGAGAGGGGTAAAAAATAAAAAACACCTAAATATATCTTATCTAATCTAATCTAAATAAATGAAACTATGGAGGTAAATGTGTGGGAATGGATGAAACAGAAGGAGGATGGCAATGGATTGGGAGGAACACAAACTGTTGGGAGAGGGACACTTCTGTAAACGCCTGCTGATAGAATCAGTGGCTAGCTCAGAAGGATTTGGAGAGGGGGAGGGCAATGACTTTTGTTACTTGCTGCACCCGCCTTACCAAAGCCCCATTGGCTCCGTGCAGCCTAACCCATGGCCAATCACAGACTGCGAAGCCAGTGCGCGGAGGAAAAGAGGGATGGTGATTGGGCAGGCTGGCTGCTAGTCCAAGCCTCTCTCCATCCCTAGGGCCAGGAAGTCTGCTCCTCAGCTTCCCCCACCTCCCCTGGGCCTTCCAGCCCTCTTTTTTCCACCTGAACTGCTCCAAACGCGGCCGAACTGTTTGGACACTTCCACGTTTGGTTCGGCCGTTTGGTTCAGACGTCCGAATGGGCCGAGTTCGGGCCGAACACCGAACTCCTGAACCGTGTTCGCACATCCTTACAAGAGACATGATTGATACATCCAGGCTGGCCAACTGGCATCCCAAACACACCCTGCAGCACAGTGAGAAAGGACATCAGAGAATCTCTTATTGGCTCTTTCCTATGCAGATGCTTCCAGCTTCCTAGTAACGAGCAGGGGCCTTGGGTTGGGCATAACATTGAATGAGGATACATTATTGGCATTTCTTCTGGCCAATTGGCATCACAAATCCATCTTATACCACTGTGACAAACATAAGAGAATCTCTGGTACAGGCTTATTCTCTAGTGATGCTTCCTAGGCTTCCAACTTACCAGTTGGAATAATTGAAATCAGGGTGGCTTGGGGGTGGGCATGGGGGAGCAAATACAAGATTCTGCCAAGCTGCACAGCCCCCACCATGGCTAGGTCTTGTGCGGCTTATAGCCTAGGCTCTGTGTGTATGGCTGACTGTGCTGTAGTCTTCAGCCTCACTAGTGCTCAAAAAAGCAGAACTCTGCACCTACTCCCTTTCACATATGCCTCCACAGTTTATTGGGGTGCCAATAACTGAAGCCTGTGCCATTGCCATTGCCTCTGGCACCTGTTCCTCCTCTGCTCTGTCCCACCTCCTCCTATCTTCTTCACTCTCTGTAAAAATGGTCCAAAAAGCAGATATCTGCATCTAGTAAAACCTCTATAGCTTATACCAGTGGTGGAGAACCTTTTCTGTTCCAGGGGCCACACTGAGAATTTGTACAAGCTCCAAAACCACATAGAGGTTGGAGATGCTTAATGGGTGTATTCAAGAAAAGGAGAGCCCAGATCATGGATCTGTGCTGTGGATCTGTTCCCTGACCTTGTGTGCATGTCCTCCTCTCTGCTCCATTAACCTGAACTCAGTTTTTCATTGCTTAGGGGTAGAGACTGGATCCAGGAGCCAGATTCATGCACTGGAAAGGGACCACATAAAAACTTGCTGAGGGCTGCATTTGACCCCTGGGCCTGAGGTTCCCAACCCCTGGCTTAAACCGAAGCAACACCTGCAAGTGATTTAAGGAAATTGATGCATTCTGTTAAAATCATGAAAATGATATTGCTTATTAAATTTGGATCCTTTATGAAATCCTCCTGAAATTTTGCAGGGATGCTCCCTTTTATGAGTGGAAGAAACCATCCAAAGTTCATCCAGAGTGGATGGAAAACAAAGATGCTACACCTGGAAATATGTGTACAAACCATGAAATTATTGAATTGCTAATAAAATCAGGAGCCTTTTATTTATTTATTTATTTTATTTTATTTTAGAAATTTGTATCCTGCACCCATCCTGCCTCTGACTTTATCCAACCTCCCTGAAAGTTGGTATGGATGATCCCTTTCAGGATGGGTACAATGAGTACAAATTTCACCCAAAATGTATGGAAAACAAAGATGTTACAGCTGTAAATGTGTATGTAAACTACAAAACTTCAAGTGCTTGTGGAACCTTTATCCAATCTTTATGGAATGTGTCAGGGATGATCCTCTGGATGAGTGGGTAAAATTAGTCCAAATTTCAAGTAAATCGGATTTAAAATGAAGACGTTACATCCAGAAATCAATTTTCCCCTAGAAGTCAATGGAGAAAAAAAACAAAATTCAATAACAGAAATGAATTAATATATAATGAAATTATGAAATCTGAAGTTATATAATAAGAAAATTATAATCCAGTAATGGGTCCTTGGTGCACACCCCTAATACAATGCTTTACGCTTTACAATCACAGATTTTGGAGACTGGTCCCTGCCCAGTGGGCCTACAATCTAAGATGGATAAAGGTATGGGGAACACAGGGAGAGACACACACACACACATTCCCATTTTAAAGATGGGGAACTGAGGCTGAGAGGTTGTGACTTGCCTTAGGCCACTAAGGAAGATATGATAGAAGTTTACCAAATCATGAATGGTGTGGCACAAGTAAATAGTAAGCTGTTATTTATCTCTTCTCATAATACTAGGAACTAAAGGACACCCTATGAAACTATTGGACAGCAGATTTAAGACAAACCGAAGAAAGCATTTTTTCAATCAGCATACAATTAACCCATGGAGCTTGTTATCAGAGGATGTTTTGAAGGCCAATAGCATGACTAGTTTCAAAAATGGATTGAATACATTGTTAAGAGTATATGTCCGTAACTGGTTATTTGCCAAATCCACCTACACCCACCCATGGAGCAACCGGCAGTGATGTCCGTTGCTCCATGGGTGGCTGTGGGTGGAGATGGGTGTTGGCTGGGAGCAAACACTCACCAACACCCACCGAAAGTGGTGTTTACACAGACACCCCCACCCATCTCCACCCAGGGAAATGCTCCCCACCCACTGGCCAACACCCATCTCCACCCAGAGGAACTGGGTGGAGGCATCATGTGTGCACAGGGCCCATGGTGATTGGATGCAGTGGTACCCTGCAAGATGTATAATAAAATGTAACACCCATTTTATGGGTGTTAGAGCATCTGTGTGAAAAGGGCCTTAGTGGGACATGAATCTGGTACTAACTAGACTGATGTGACCGCTCTTTGAGCCAATGGTAACATACACTTTGGAGAACCTTATTTTAAAAACAGTCTTGTTGTTAGCCTTCACATCAGCAAGAATAGTAAATGACTTCGCAGCGTTATGTGCTTCCCCCCTCCCCTCTCCCCAGTCTGGCAAATGGGCGGCAGCAGCAACTACTTTCAGTGCTCTTCAACTGCTCCATCTGGCTGCTTCCTTGCCCCTCCCAATGGGGCATCCCAGAGCGACGCAGTTGGATGATGTCATCTGGCTGCACCACGCTGGGAGACCCTGTTGGGAGGGGCCAGGAAGTGGTTAGAAGGAGTGACTGAAAAGCTCTGAAATAAGCTGCTGCTGCCACCACCACCACTACTAGGTGTGTTCATTTGCCAGGGTAGGGAAGTTGGAGGGGGGGCAGGCAAGCCCTAGAAGCCCCCACCCACCCAATGTAGCCTGGACAGGGTGGGAACCCCAAGAGTTTGTTCATCGTCCTCCCCCCATGAAATCTCCTGCCCTGCATCTCCCCAGCACAGGCTGAAGATTCTGCGCTGGGAGAAGCAGGGCAGGAGATTCCACGGGGGGAGGAGAATTTGGTGGGAAATCCCTGAATCACAGACCCACATTTGGCTCAGGGCCCTAGCCATATCTGACAAATTTGCCTGCTTTGATTTGGCTCTGATGAAGCAGATATGAGCAACTATTAATTACTGCATTGTCCAATATCCATTTTGGTTATCCATTTTTGGAGTAGGGAGTGAGGTGATCAAATTTGCAGATGACAAAGTTATTCAAGGTAGTTAAAACAGTACACTGAAAATTACAAGAGGAACTTGTGAGACTGGGGGTGATTTCAGAAGTGACGCGTTCCAGTTCACCATAGTGAATCCCACCCCAGTGAGAACGGATTCACCGCGGGCTGTGGTGACACGTGCGGCGCCAACAGAAGTGACAGGATCATGACTACCGCCTGGGGGCAATCAGAGAGAACATGGGCCGGGGGAACACAACAGACATGCAGTGGAGACGTGGACTGTGTTTCGAGCCCCAGAATGCACCGTGGCTGGGGTCAATTCATTCCACCATGACCGGGTTTCCGTTCAGAAGTTACTTTTCATTCACCCCTGCCATGGTGACCATTCACCACACTTCTGGACCTCCTCCCTCCCCGACCTCACAAAGCGTGGTTAGCTTCACCCCAGGCCGCGTTTGACTGTGGTGAACATCTGGATGCAAGCAAACAGACATGCACGGCGCTTTCACCACCCCCCGCGTTTCACTGAGGTTGACTGTGATGGACATTCACCACATCACTTCTGAAATCACCCTGGGTGACTGGTCATCTAAATCACAGATGGAATTTAATGTGGACAAGTGCAAAGTGATTCACATAGGGAAAAACAATCCAAACTTTATGTACTCTATGCCTGATTCTAAATTAGGAGTTACCCCTCAGGACAAGGACCTTTGAGTCATTGTGGATAATACATTGAAATCTTCAGCCATCAAAAAAGCAGAATGTTAACAATTATTCGTAAGGGAATAGAGGATAAAAGTGAAAATATCATAATGCCAAATCTATGGTGTAACTGCACCTTGAATATTGTGTGCAGTTATGGTCGCCCCATCTCAAAAAAGATATAGTAAAAATAGAAAAGGTACAGAGAGGGGCCAAAAGGGGGGGGTATGGAACTGCTCTCCTATGAGGAGAGGCTGGATAGGTTGGGGCTCTTCAGTTTGGAGAAGAGACAGCTGAGAGGGGATATGATAGAAATTTATAAAATGATGAGTGGTGTGGCACAAGTTTATTTTATTTATGTCAACATATTTCTAGCCCACTCCTTCCTGCTATCAGCAGCTCAGGGCGGCTCACAACCTACTTCAAACTTTAAAAAGAGAATACATATAAATATAAAAATCAACTGTATAAAATAGACACAAAAAGTGGAGCTAAGAACCCCCACACCCGACCCTCCACTCATCACCCTTCTCCCTCCCCAAAAGCCTGGTGAAAAAGCCAGGTCTTATACTGTCTTTGGAAATAGGGAAGGTCCAGGGCCAAGCGGCCCTCCATCGGGAGGAAGTTTCACAGCTGAGGTGTGGCCACTGAGAACCNCCCACTGGCCAACACCCATCTCCACCCAGAGGAACTGGGTGGAGGCATCATGTGTGCACAGGGCCCATGGTGATTGGATGCAGTGGTACCCTGCAAGATGTATAATAAAATGTAACACCCATTTTATGGGTGTTAGAGCATCTGTGTGAAAAGGGCCTTAGTGGGACATGAATCTGGTACTAACTAGACTGATGTGACCGCTCTTTGAGCCAATGGTAACATACACTTTGGAGAACCTTATTTTAAAAACAGTCTTGTTGTTAGCCTTCACATCAGCAAGAATAGTAAATGACTTCGCAGCGTTATGTGCTTCCCCCCTCCCCTCTCCCCAGTCTGGCAAATGGGCGGCAGCAGCAACTACTTTCAGTGCTCTTCAACTGCTCCATCTGGCTGCTTCCTTGCCCCTCCCAATGGGGCATCCCAGAGCGACGCAGTTGGATGATGTCATCTGGCTGCACCACGCTGGGAGACCCTGTTGGGAGGGGCCAGGAAGTGGTTAGAAGGAGTGACTGAAAAGCTCTGAAATAAGCTGCTGCTGCCACCACCACCACTACTAGGTGTGTTCATTTGCCAGGGTAGGGAAGTTGGAGGGGGGGCAGGCAAGCCCTAGAAGCCCCCACCCACCCAATGTAGCCTGGACAGGGTGGGAACCCCAAGAGTTTGTTCATCGTCCTCCCCCCATGAAATCTCCTGCCCTGCATCTCCCCAGCACAGGCTGAAGATTCTGCGCTGGGAGAAGCAGGGCAGGAGATTCCACGGGGGGAGGAGAATTTGGTGGGAAATCCCTGAATCACAGACCCACATTTGGCTCAGGGCCCTAGCCATATCTGACAAATTTGCCTGCTTTGATTTGGCTCTGATGAAGCAGATATGAGCAACTATTAATTACTGCATTGTCCAATATCCATTTTGGTTATCCATTTTTGGAGTAGGGAGTGAGGTGATCAAATTTGCAGATGACAAAGTTATTCAAGGTAGTTAAAACAGTACACTGTGAAAATTACAAGAGGAACTTGTGAGACTGGGGGTGATTTCAGAAGTGACGCGTTCCAGTTCACCATAGTGAATCCGACCCCAGTGAGAACGGATTCACCGCGGGCTGTGGTGACACGTGCGGCGCCAACAGAAGTGACAGGATCATGACTACCGCCTGGGGGCAATCAGAGAGAACATGGGCCGGGGGAACACAACAGACATGCAGTGGAGACGTGGACTGTGTTTCGAGCCCCAGAATGCACCGTGGCTGGGGTCAATTCATTCCACCATGACCGGGTTTCCGTTCAGAAGTTACTTTTCATTCACCCCTGCCATGGTGACCATTCACCACACTTCTGGACCTCCTCCCTCCCCGACCTCACAAAGCGTGGTTAGCTTCACCCCAGGCCGCGTTTGACTGTGGTGAACATCTGGATGCAAGCAAACAGACATGCACGGCGCTTTCACCACCCCCCGCGTTTCACTGAGGTTGACTGTGATGGACATTCACCACATCACTTCTGAAATCACCCTGGGTGACTGGTCATCTAAATCACAGATGGAATTTAATGTGGACAAGTGCAAAGTGATTCACATAGGGAAAAACAATCCAAACTTTATGTACTCGATGCCTGATTCTAAATTAGGAGTTACCCCTCAGGACAAGGACCTTTGAGTCATTGTGGATAATACATTGAAATCTTCAGCCATCAAAAAAGCAGAATGTTAACAATTATTCGTAAGGGAATAGAGGATAAAAGTGAAAATATCATAATGCCAAATCTATGGTGTAACTGCACCTTGAATATTGTGTGCAGTTATGGTCGCCCCATCTCAAAAAAGATATAGTAAAAATAGAAAAGGTACAGAGAGGGGCCAAAAGGGGGGGGTATGGAACTGCTCTCCTATGAGGAGAGGCTGGATAGGTTGGGGCTCTTCAGTTTGGAGAAGAGACAGCTGAGAGGGGATATGATAGAAATTTATAAAATGATGAGTGGTGTGGCACAAGTTTATTTTATTTATGTCAACATATTTCTAGCCCACTCCTTCCTGCTATCAGCAGCTCAGGGCGGCTCACAACCTACTTCAAACTTTAAAAAGAGAATACATATAAATATAAAAATCAACTGTATAAAATAGACACAAAAAGTGGAGCTAAGAACCCCCACACCCGACCCTCCACTCATCACCCGTCTCCCTCCCCAAAAGCCTGGTGAAAAAGCCAGGTCTTATACTGTCTTTGGAAATAGGGAAGGTCCAGGGCCAAGCGGCCCTCCATCGGGAGGAAGTTTCACAGCTGAGGTGTGGCCACTGAGAACCACCTCCTCATACCCGAGTTAATAGGGAATGGTTATTTACCCTCTCAAATTGTACTAGAATTAGGGGACACTCTATGAAACGGGTAGCAGATTTAAAACATATTAAAGAAAGCCTCTCCCACCCTGCACAATTAAGTTGTGGAATTTGTTGCCAGATGTGGTCAAGGGGGTGGGGCATTATATAGTTGTATTTAAGAAAGGATTGGCTAAGTTTCTTGAGAATAGGTCAATTAGAAGCTATTAGCCAGGTGGGTTTGGGGAATGTAACCTCTTACTGTTGGGAGCTGGGAGTGAACATAAGGGAATGGATCACCCCATTGTGACGTGTTGGGTACTTCTTCCAAGCAACCAAGATTTGCCACAATGAGAGACAGGATGCTGGGTTCAATGGTTCATTGGTTTGACCCAGTATGGCACTTCTTATATTCTTATGTTCTTATCTGGTTTGGTTATTTAATTTATTTCAGTATTTTAGTTATTCAGGATGGTCATTTTGGTACTCCAGTTACTTTGGGTAATTTCAGATGTTACGAGATCATAGTCAACTGCCCTGAATCACAGTGGATTCAGGGTGGTGGCTGTGATTGTGTGAACGTCTGTTTGAGCCCCACCAGATGTTCACCACGGTGAATTCCTGGCGGGGTTCAAAGCTTAAAGGATGGCCGGTCTGATCATGGACCAGGATCCAAGACGGATCCCGGTCCAGGGTTCAACATGGCGGGCCGAAAGACCCGTCACGTCTGAAATTACCCTTTGTTTCATCATTATTAGTGCTACTATGTTTGTGCAAAAGCCAAAATGGAAAACTGAACTGGAAAACCCAGATAACTGTGTATGGAAGTATCCATTTCAGCTGTAAATATTGCTTTGATGTTTAGAAGACTGTCTGAAAATCTGAGTAATATTCAAAAATATCAAATATACTATTTTAGGTCTTCTCATTCTTTTCTGTGGATCAAATGCAGCTAGTGAGCTGCTCAGTGCAGTTTGTGAGTAATTTCTGTGTTTTAAATTTTCAAACTGTTCTCTGGGCTATTCTGTCTTATGTTTTTTTTGCTCACATTTGTAAATTGGTAAATATTTATCATGGAGATAAGAGTGTATGAAATGTCTCTCACCTGAATTAGATCCAATATTCATAGAGTCAGGGGAAAGAAGGTACACAACTCTGAGGCAAATTCCAAAGGGGGTAATATTCTAATAAGAGATCAGAAAGCTGCCTGTATGTTAAGATAAAAGAACTCTTTCATAGGAAGATCATTTGGTATGAAAAAAACATTTGTCTTCTGTTTGCATTTTCATCATTCTAAGAAAATCCTCTACTTACTAAGAAGCAATGAAACCAATGTGGTTCTGATATATAAAGGATGAACTAAAAATTGGGGATGCTCCAGAGAGTGAGTTGGTTATGGGTGTTGTTCAAGAGAGGTTGAAAGCCGACCAACTGTGTGGCGCTCTGGTCACCTTACCTCAAATAGAATAACACTGCTTTTTAACGAGGAGTCCTGAAGCGTCTCCTGAGCGCCGCGTTCAAAGACAAGCTGCTGAATGTGACGCACTCCCCATTGCCGCCACTGGTGGCGGGAGACATGGGGCTTTCAAGCGGCGCGTTCTGAAGACTTGCATTTTCTGTCTTTCAGAATGCGCCACTCGAAAGCCCCGTGTCTCCCGCCGGCGGCGGCAATGGGGAACACGTCACTTCCGGTGGCTTTGCTTTAACGCGGCGTTCAGGAGGCGCTTCAGCACCCCTCGTTAAAAAGCAACCTAAGTAGAAATGGATACGGTGCAGAGCACGGCTAAGGCCACTTTCACACATTATTGGGAGGAGGCAGGAAAATGTGCACAGTTGCAATCACGGCTCTGTTATTGCAGGGATTAGCACCTGTGAGAATGCACTAGTCCCTCTTTATCGTACAAGAACATACATCCTTGGAAGAGCTACTTTTGGGGACCAGGTAATCGCGGGATAAAAGGGGACTAGTGCATTCTCACAGGCACTAATCCCTGCAATAACAGTGCCACGATTGCAATTGCTCAAGTTTTCCTGCCTCTTCCAGTAACTTGTGAAAGAGCCCTAAGATGATCGAGGGTATGAAATTGTTTCTTTACAAGTAGAAGCTCACACGATTAGGACGCTTCCAGTTATAAAAGATGACAAAGGGGGTTATACAAGAGGCTTATAAAATTATGAATGATACAGACAAAGTAAATAGAAAGTTATTTATTCCTTCTTGTAATAATAGTATTGGGAGACACACAATGAAATAAACAGGAAGCAAGCTGAAAACAAAGGAAAGTATTCTTTCATACAACAGATAACCTGAAGAATTCATTGCAACAGGATTTTATGAAGACTGCTAGTATAAACGGGTTCAACAATGAATTAGACAAAATTAGATTAGATATATTTAAAGGCATGGGCTTGCACCATGACCCATTAAAAACATACATGAAAACATAAATAGTGAATAAAACAAGTTCATGAAGGACGGATCTATCAATGGCTATTGGCCAGGTTTGTCTGGGGATGAAACC
Organism: Sphenodon punctatus; assembly: GCA_003113815.1. NCBI lineage: Eukaryota > Metazoa > Chordata > Lepidosauria > Sphenodontia > Sphenodontidae > Sphenodon > Sphenodon punctatus. The sequence goes on along the minus strand of QEPC01013781.1, from coordinate 51,255 downwards.
TCTGACTACCAGAGCTGGAAATGAATGGGAATAGATACTTCCTTGGAGGTTTTGTTTGATAAACCTTCTCTGAAAGTATATGGTGTTGCTTACTGTCTGAGTCAGGGTACTAGACTATATGGACCCTTGGTCTGATCCAGTATGGCAGTTTTTACATTCTTAAAGAATTCTATGCATGGTAGCGTGCAAGGCTTGCGCAGGTGTGGGATAGGTTCGGGACCCATGAAATTGAAATTGCATACATCCTTGTGGTTCTCCCTTCTGTAGTAAGGACTCAGTGGAAGCTTGAATGCCAGTGGGCTGATATAGTACAGAGCAGCTCTATGAGTTTTCCATGGCTTGGGGAGGATTTATAACTTCCTTTTCTTAAGCTAGACATGGGGTTTCTCAGTTTCCCCCTTAATGGAAAAACAGACATTAGGCTGAAAAGAAACAAGGGAGATTTCCTTGAGTCTATTTCATTCATAATTGAAACACAAGTTTATTATGACTATGTGGCATATCCTATTAGATACTGCATTGTCCTCTCCACATGTATTGAAGTGCATGCACATACTTAGAAATTGCTGACATAGCAGTAAATATAAGGGGGAAACAAATACGATAGCATCGTATTTGTTTCCCCCTTATATTTATTGAAGAACTGTAAACGGAAGGGGATCAGACGGTGTGATTTGACCCATCCTGTAGGTGTAGATACTTCTTGTCAGTATATATATTTTCTTGGCCCAAGAAGACAAAGGCTGATACTCAGAGCTCCAGCCATTTCATTTGCATGCAATGTAGTTTTTGTTCTCTGTGAACACACAAGCTTCACACATGTAGAGAGTCATGAGATGGGGAGGAAAAATCAGACAAAACCCAAAGATGACTTGGGAATCCACTTTTTAAACATTCACTGTGGCAGGGGGTCTTCCCATGGTCTTGCTGGGGTGCAATCTGGGGAATTGGCAAACCCCCTGGCCATGCAATACCCTGCAAGGTATCGATCCTGTGTAGGCAAGTTACCTAACACAGGGCCTCACAGTAGTGGAGTCCCTGTTCTGTCCTACAGCCAGGCCTATGCCACCAGTAGTACAATAGTCCATTAATCTACTATAGGGTGTGAGCCCCTTTCAGTTATAAGACCCTCAGGGTTGCTATAGATCCATATAGCTCAAACTGGGCAGATCCCTCCTGAGTGGAACCTTCTCCAGAAGTTCCTCAGAAGACAGCAGCCCACCTGCTTGGTGATCTCTGGTTCTCAGGAGGGTGCTCTCTCCTGCAGTTCAGGAGAGAGCCCTTGAAGAGAGCGCCTTCTCCTACAGACACACACACACAGAGAGAGTATAGAATGAGTGCAGCCCTTATAAAGGACTCTGACATGCTCAGCACACACTCACTGAGCATGCATTAGGACGTAGACCACTTTCACACCTTCCCCCCTGCGCATATTTTGGCTGCAGGAGGGACTGCACAAGCCAGAGTAGGCGCAAGGTTTGGCCGGTTTGAAAGGCCCCTCACGCGGTTTTGCCGGCAAACACACACAGACATACAGAGCAGGAAATCCAGCTCTGTACCTCTGCGTTTGTTTGCCAGTAAAGCTGCGCGGGGGGCAGGGCTTTGAGACCAGCCGAACCCCATGCAGATTCCGGCTCCCGCAGTCTCTCGCAAAGCAAAAATATGCCCAGGAGAGGTGGTGTGAAAGCGGTCTCAGACTCAGAAGCAGTTCAAGAGCCTAACTGAGCATGCTCAGACCTTTAACTCTAGAAGGTCTGGCAGTCCCCACTGGGCATGCTCCAAGTTTGTTAGCTTTCCAGTCTCTCTTGTATAGGACTGCTCCAGCAGCTTGCAGCCAAACAGGTGCCATTCTGTTACAATCACAATCATAACATTTGTTGTGGATTATTTTCACTTAGAAATATGAATGATCTAGCACCACATAAAAAGGCATCCACACCTTGAAAGTCATCACTATCCTGGCAACCTGTTTACAAAAGAGAGGCTAAAATCCG
>QEPC01013781.1:24261-44261 GCA_003113815.1 Sphenodon punctatus | reverse complement strand
TAGAAGTGGACTAAAATGTTCATTCAATTTTTTTGTTGCTGTTGGAAAAAAATATTTTTTTCTTTTCTCTTTTGAATAGTTATATATATTTTCAGTCGGCGGCAGGTCTTTTGTTCATCCTTTGACTTGGATTTTTTTTTCATTTGCAAAGCAACTTGCTTTTCTATGGAACTATAAAATTAATAATATATTATGCTATATCTTGTTTTTTCACAAGAGTTTTCAACATTCCCACAAGCAAAGTCTTACAGATATTTTCCTTTTCCATTCTTCAGAAAGAAATATGTTAGCTACTAAAAATATATTGATGGGCTGTTTTTAGACGGTATTAAAGCCCTGGGCATCTCATATTATGGCAACTGGACAACTCCACTGACATCTTAAAGGCTGTTGTGCCCAGCCACACTGAAAATTAGTATAAACTCTGTGTGTAAGAGAGGAGTTGAGGTTGGAGGCACAAAAGGGGTGTGCTCAGGTTGGGAGAAGGATGGAGAGGGTTCAGATCCTGGATCTGTGTTATGGATCCATGCTCAGGATGAGTGAAGGAGAATGAGCGTCAAGATCTTGAATGTGTGTCATGGATCCATTTCTTACCCTTGGGTTTATCTTTATCCTCATCTCCATTTCCTTTCTTGAGCTCACTCAGTGGTTGAGTTTAGGGACTAGATCCATAAGTCAGATCCAGAAATTGGGAAGGGACCAAGTAATAAACAGACACCGGCCAGATTTGGCCCATAGGCTGCAGGTTCTCCACCCTTGATGTTGGTCCTAGATGTGAGATAACATATAAACTACTTTTAAGAGTGGGATTGGAGAACTGTTCCCTGTTTGCCTACTGCTGTTGAGTCCACTGTGCAGTTGTATTTTTCAGATGTCATGGGGTCTCAATTCTCCTTCAGAGACATCACACTCCATCCCCTGTCATATCTGTCTGGGGAAACATGCTGTTGAGAATGACCACATGAAGAGCAGGACAGTGCTGGAGAACAGCAAGAAATGAGTGACCATTTGGGATGGGAATGGTTAAAAAAGCAACAATAATTATTTGTCCAGGGCTTCTAAAAGTTTTAAAATGGCTCTTAAGGATGGTAATTCAATAATGAAGTTTCTTAATGTACTTCTACCCCAATGTAGCTCCTAGACATGAGATAACATATAAACATCTTTAGAACGGAGTCCTGTTCTCTATTGTTATTGCATTTGCACACTTCATAAATGTTGATACGTCTATTCCCACAACATTTCTGTGAGGCAGGAAAGGATTATTATCCCAGCTTTAGAGATGAGGAACTTCAGCATTACTTAGCGACTCACTTGTTATGGCATAACAAGTCAACAGCTGAGTCAGCGAAAGTAACCATTTTGGTCCCAAATGCAAGAAATGGAGCTGAAGTAATTTAGACAATCTCTTTTGCTGGACCAACTTCTCTTGATGAGAGTATGTAAGGACCACACATGGCCCTTTCTCAGTTATGTAAAACAAACAGTAATATAGGGATGTACACAATAACTCTTCCATTTTTGTCATTATTTTGGTTTTCATTATTAAAATGCTATTAGTCTTTGTTGTATTTTGTTGGTATTTGGGTTGTTTTTGTTTTTACTTTTGTTTTCATTTTCTATTGGTTTCAATGGAAAACACATTTTTTGCTGTAACCTTTTTGTTTTCCATTCAATGTAGATTAAATGTACCCCCAGTGAATGCCAATATGTGTGCCACATTGCAGAAGGCATGGATAAAGGAATCAGATTTTATAAGCAGTTAAAGTTGTTTTACAAAAAGCTGTGTACACGTTCCTGGCTGTAACTTCTTTTGTGTCACATCCAATTTGTATGAAACTTGGTAAGTTTATACCTCGCTCCAAGATTACTGTCTTTGAAAAACTTCAGAAATATTGGATAAAGTTCATTTATGTTATAAGCAATTAACGTAAAAATGCATTTCTGGCTGTATCATTTTTGTATTCCAGACAGTGTATATGAAATTTGACAGAATTGTATTTCACACCATCAGGATCATCTATGCCAAATATTAGAAAAAATTGGGTCCCAATTTTATAAGCCTGCACATCATCTGCAGAGAATGAGCCTATCCCAGCAGGTATTCTCTGATGTTTGTCACTGTGGTACAAGATGTGTTTGTTATGCCAGTTGGCCAGCAGAAATATCACCCAAATATCATTCTGTGCTGTGACCAACCCAACCCCTCTCCTCCACTTGTTACTGGGAAGTTGGAAGCATCTGCTTATGAAAGAGCCAATAAAAGATTCTCTTATGTCCCCTGTCACAGTGCTGCAGGATGTTATTGTGATGACAATTGGCTAGCCTGGATGTGTGAACCATGTCTCCTCATTGCTGGGATGCTATATACCTTCCCTCTGCCTTGCTGCCTGAAGTCCCAGTTATGTCCCTTTTATGCCCACCTCAATGCCACCCAGGATTGGTCCTGGTAAGCTGGAAACATGCAGTAAGAGTGACAAGTCTCACTTCTCTGTCCCATCCCTGTCTCTTATACACATCTAGATGTGTATAAGAGACAGCCCCCAAAACGTGAATGGGTATCAACTTGTAGAGAGCATCTCAGCAGGGCATGGTGTGGCACCCCCAAAGTGTAAAAGTGGTTGTCAACTTGCAGAGAGCACCCCAGGGGAGCAGCAGCAGGTGGTTCTGTGTGTGAGAGAGAAAGAGAGAGAGAGAGAGTGTCACATACACTGGTGGCAGGTGGAGGCCAGAGGAGCAGCAGCAGGAGGCATTGGCAGGTTGTGGGGCATCTCATGTGGTGTGACTTGGGTGGCACCCCGAAATCCTGAAGCATCATCAACTTGCAGCAAACACCCCAGGACAGCATGGCATGGAACCCCCAAAACATGAAAGGTATTGTCAACTTGCAGCGTGTTTGTGCCCCAGGAGGGCATGGTGTGACACCCCTAAATGTGAAAGGGTTTGTCAACTTGCCTCGAACACCTAGGGGACCATGGCTTGGCACAGATGGTCTCTCTCTTTCTGTCTCTCTGGTTGCAGGAGCTGGCATGTTTTTAGGCACAAAATGTCTCTCTTGGTCCCACACATGATGAACTGCCCCTGGAGATAGCAGTGTTCTCCTTACTCTGTCTCATAGGGCAGCTCGGGGAATCCCAGCAGCAGCAAGTTCATCTTTATAAATACCAGCTGCTCCACCAAGTCAGGTGACAAATGGGTGCGATGCGGGATCACGATGCCCCCTGTCATCGAGAATACACACTGGCTTGGCACACTGATTGGTGGGCAGCTTAGTAACTCCTGGGCCACTTTGGCCAGGGTCTGCCTCACCCGGCCTTTGTGGGCCCAGCAGGTCAATGGATCTCTGCTGGGATCCTCCACTTCCTCCTCCAAGTATCAGGCCACCACTGATTCAGCACTGTCAGGCTTCGGGGTTTGGACACTGCTGTGTCACACTACCATGCCTAGAATCCATGCCCAGTAGAGATGTGCACCAGGGACCCATGTTGTTTTTGTTTTTCATTTTTGTTATTTAAATCTGTCATTTTCATTTATATAAATATCAAAATTTTGTTTCCATTTTTGCTTTCGATTTCTAAGCGTTCAATGGAAAATACATTTGTGGCTGTAACATTTTTTTTTCATTATATATGGATGAAACCTGGGATGATTGTACCTCAAAATGAAGGCATTACGTGTACCAAATTACAAAATGTTTGGAGAAAGGAATCTTATTTTATAAGCAGTTGAATTATGCTATTTTGCATAAATCTGCATATACATTCCTGGCTGTAATGTCTTTGTCTACCATCTAATGTAGATGAGCTTTGGCAAGTTTATATCCCTCCCCATGCTTAATATATCTATGCTAATTTTTAGAAGGATTGGATAAAGGGTTCTGGTAGTATAAGCAATTACCTTATAAATGTATGTATGTCTTTAACATCTTTGTAGTCCAACCAGTGTAAATAAAGTTTGGCAGGGATGTATTTCACACTTTCAGAATCATCTCTGCAAAATATCATAAAGATGTGATAAAGGGTTCTAATTTTATAATCCTGCACAGCATATGTAGAGAATGGGCCTATGCCAAGGGTTCTCTTACATGTCACTGTGGTATAAGATCTGTTTGTGATGCCAATTGGCCAGCAGAAATGTCAGCCAAATATCCTCATTCTGTTCTGTGGTCATCCCAACTTTAATCCCCTACTTGTTACTGGGAAATTGGAAGCACCTGTTTAGGAAAGAGCCAATAGAAATTCTCTATTGTCCTCTGTCACAGTGCTGCAGGATGTGATTGTGATGATAACTGGCCAGCCTGGATGTGTAAAGTATGTCTCCTGATTTCTGGGATGCTATCCTTAAAGTCCCAGTTCTATCCCTTCTATGCCCACCTCAGGACTGCCCCCTATACCCGCCTCAAAGCCACCATCAACTGGTCCTGTAAAGCTGGAAGCATGCAGTAATTGGCCAGTGAATGTGTCTGCCAGTCTGTTGTGTTGCTCCCCATCCTCCCTCCTACAGCCTCCCTCCCCCTGCCATGCCAGGTGCCTGATTCTGACTGGCACTGCATGTGTTGCTATTGATCTGAATAATGGTCTTCAAGGTAACAATTTCAATTGCTTATAGAATTGGGTCCCTTTATCAAATTTTCCCTGTAATTTGGCAGAGGTAACAGGGAAGATGAGTGATAAATGTTTGCCAAATTAAATATAAACAGGATGGAATATAAAAATGTTACAGCTGGAAATGTATTTTCAAGTTAATAGCTTATAACATCAGAACACTTTATCCAATATTTCTGAAATTTGGCATGATTGGTACACCAGCAGAGTGACATAAGCTTCCCAGGTTTCATGAAAATTGGATGGAAGATAAAAGAGATGTAGCCATGAATGTGTATGGATCTTTTCTTAAAATCACAACATTCAATTGCTTCTATAATCGATTCCCTTTATCCAATCTTTTCAAAATGTGGTACTCATAGTGACCACCAATAGAGGTACAATCTCCCCAAATTTCATCCGAATTGAATGAGAAACAAAAAAAGTTATAGCTGGAAATACATTTCTCAGGTTTTTTCCATTATTTCAAAAAGAAAGATTTGTTTTCATTTTCATTATTATTTGTCGTTTTTGTTATTGCAATAAGAAAATCCAAAAACAAAATTTTTGTTTTTGTTATCATAATAACAAAAATGAAATACACACCCCTAGTGCGCAGAGAGCCTGCCCAGGGGTGCTCCTGCAGGTTGTGACCACATTGCTGCTCCTGGCCCTGCTGGTACTAGGGATGCTCTCTGCCTCCTCCAACTTTCCACTTCTCCCAGCATCACTCTCTTCTTCCTGGTGTAAGGCCCACTCTGCTCTGTGCACCCTCTCTATCCGCTGCTACTTATAGAGGGTGAAGTTGGCAGAGCGTCTCGCCACACTTCAACCCAGGGTCGTAGAGTGTCACCAGGACATACTCTTCCTTTTTGGTCGGGGGACGGGCTCTAGCATCGTCTTTATTGCCATCTACAGCCTCTCTACCAGGCCCATCACCTCTGGTAAGAGGTGCATCTCCTCTGGCAACCCTGCCTGCTGTGGCAGGGTTCAGCCACAAGATGGTGCCTGCCATGAAAAGGACTACGTAAGATGGCCACCGCCAGGAAGAGGAAGTTGATGTGCATGGCTTGTGATATAAAAGAAAGTCAAACAGGAAGCAGAAGTCAGTCTGCTCTGGACTACTGAGGACAGCGCATCTCCTGAAGAGGCTGCCTGGAAGGTTCCTGACCTGGAAGCCTGGAGAGAGGAGGTCTGGACCTGGGAGTGAGTTGGAGGAGCTAGTCTGGGTCTCTATTTGACTCAGCTCAGTTGTATATTGTTGACTAGACAGAGGTTTGGTGCCTGGCCTGGGACTTTGTTTCAAAATATACTGTTAAGGATTTAATGCTAGAGTGACATTCCATTTGGGCTTGATCCTGACAACACTCAACCCACAGTGAGGTGAGGGACCCTGTGACACCTGCATCCTCAAGAAGCCAGCTAAGGTCTGGCTCAGGAACTTGCCATGGGGGTGCCCTGGCTCAGACTGGCATTAGCAGGACTCGTGGTCTCTATCACCTCCTTAAATGATTTTAGGGCATGTATCATCTGGGCCATTGTCTGACACTGTGACCGTGTAGGTGCCTGCTCCACCTTGATGTCCCCATCCATCAGATAGCTGGAATTACACTGGGTGGACACATCCTGTATGAGGCTCCACTACACCCAGCTCCGCCTGCTTCTCCTGTATGATCTGCCTGCCCTTGATGCTCCAGCTGAAGTGCCCCATGATTGTCCTTCCCAACTCTACTAGGTCACAAAAGGAGCTGCTTGGCTACTCCTCTCCAAGGCCCAAACCATCCCTTACCACCAGGTGCAATGTGTGGGCAAAACAAAAGATGCTCACAAATTGTCATCTCTTACTGCCTACTTCATATTGGGTCCATTATCAGTCACAATCAACCCCCTGGTGCCCCCTCCTGCTTCTGCACCTAGCCACCCCTCCACCATCCTGTTTAGGACCTGCAAAATGTTGGCAGTCGTGTGGCTCTGGTCCATGACTTCAGCCTGAAGCAGTGTCCATTTGTACGCTACCCCTGGATGGCTGCCAACTGCTGCTCTTGCCTCCTGCAAATCCCACCAGTGAGCAGTGAGGGAGAGGTAGGCATGCTGTGGTGCACAGTGCTCCACATATCAGCTGTAAAGTGCACAGCAGCCCCCTCTGCCCTCACCAAATGGTCTTTCACCTTCTGCCTGGCTTCCTGATACAGCGATGGCATCATCTGCCTGCTAAAGGTGGTGCACGAAGGGATCTGGTACTGGGGAAATGCCAGCAACAGTAGCCTTCTAAATCCTGCATTATCCACCACTGAGAAGGGCTGGTCATTTGCTTTGCCACTGCCTGACCTCCTCCCCATGACATTGTGCCCCACCCCAACTCCTCCATCATCACCTGCCACTTCACCTGATGCCAATGGGAGGAGGGGGGGTTGAGATTGGGCCTGCTCTCCCTCTGACTTGCCCCTGCCTTTGAACTTAGCCACAGGAGCTGCAGGAATGCCACCTGCCCCCGCTGCTTGGCCTGCCTCCTCTCACAGCAGTAGGGCATGGTGTTTCTCCTCCATGTTCCACTTCATGCCTGCATTGAGAGGTTCCCCATTTGCGTACTGCATCTTATTTGTGCCCCACAATGGTTGCACACCACCACACGGGAATCTGCTCCCACCTGCTTGAAATGTGCCCACCAAGGAGATGTCCTGGGCTTTCCCACCTTCTTCTTCTTGCCTTTGCCCGTACTGGGGACTGCTTCTGTTTCACCCAAGGGGACAAGTGGAGGAGAAGGAACAGCAGGGGTCTCCTCCTCATTTCCCTCGCTCCCTGCAACCTCCTCCACCGACAGACTGTGCCACCACCTAGTGCTGCTGCTGCTGCTTCTACTGCTGCTGCTCCTCTTCAGCCTGCTCCTGCCACCCTGCGGGTCTATGTCAGCCAGGTTTCTCTTCCTGCTGCTACCAGACAAAGGATGAGACAATGGGTATTTTCAGACGTTACGAGATCACAGTGAACCACGGTGAATACCCACGTGTGGTCACTGTGGCTTGAACGTCTGTTTGGCGGCCGCCAGATGTTCGCCATGGTCAATACCCGCATGGGGTCAATTTCAACCACACTTCCCGGGCTAGCCGGGGGAATGTCCCGGGAAGCGTGGTCAAAAAGATCCCCAGTGGGGACCAAAAAAAAGTAACGTCTGGCCGGTTGCCACGGCCCGGGATCCCCGGCAGGATCCCGGGCCATGGCACATCTGGCCCAACGTGGCAGCCGCAGTGGCCCCGCCGCCCACCCGTCTCCCTGGAGAGCAGGCGGCGGGGTGCGTGGAGGGGGCTGGGCCGTGCGGCTGCACGTTGTGCCGCCCGTCCCCGTCCCCTCCCAGATTCCCTGCCGGGATCCCCCCGGCACGTCTGATATGGCGTGACGGGGTGACCCCGGCGGGGAATGAAAGGGTTGTTTTCGGTACGGGGCCAAGCGGCCCCGTAACGTCTGAAAACACCCAATAATGGGCTGGCTGGGGAGTTGCCCATTGGGGGGATTTGCCCAATGTCCTCCTGAACCACTGTCAGCATGGTCTCATCCTCAAGCACCTCCTCCACACTGCCAATGATCTGCTTCTGCCCCATGACCACCACCTCCATGTTGGGACCAGGGGGAGAAGCCTGACCAAAAACTACAGGGGGTCTGCTCACCAGCAGCAGCTACATCACCACCACCAGACCCACTGTCGCCTGCTGCTCCAAGTTCAATAAGAGTGTGCTGCACTTTGCATTTCTTCCCCACACCCTGTGTTAGAAGTGGGTGCCACCTGCTGATCCATCTCCTGCCTTTCCTAACTTCCATCAGTCAGTATTGCATTTGCCTCCTCCTCCAATAAGACCCAGTGCTGCTGCCCCATGCCACCAAAGGATGGATGTTTGATCTTGGGGGAATGGGGGTGGGGTGAAAACAGGACCGGCTCCTTGCTCAAATCCTCTTCCCCAGGCTGCAGAGGCACCTGCCCCTGCTGCCCAGTCCCATTCCCATGGGCACTAGCTCTTCCCTCTGTGTGCTCATGATTGCCTATATCAATAGGCTGTGCTGCTCTGAAAGTGATGTGTTATGTGCTGCTTGTAGTGCACAATCTGACACACACCAGACAACAGTACACACAGACAGCACAGGACAAAGACAGAGGACAAAAGACACAGGAGAAAGACAAGACAATGAATTTAAATAAAATGAAATGGGCTAAATAAAAAACACAAGGTAGAAAGGATTTAAGGAAGGAGGAACTGGGAAAGAAATACAGAAAATATGGATTGGGAGGGGTAATTCAATAAGGGAGGGATTGCTATATGTCTAGCTAAACTCTTGCAGTGAGATTGCTAAGCGCGCGCACACCCACACCCAGAGACCCTTCCAGCAAAGTCTGAGAAAATACTCTGATCAAAGCCAAAACTAACCATAGACAAAGAGAAGCCCAAAGAACAGCAGCTTATATCTGTCCTCTATGCCTGCCTCAAAGCCACCACTGATTGGTCCTGTAAAGGTGGAAGCATGCAATAATTGGCCAGTGAATGTGTCTGTCAGTCTGTTGGATTGCTCCTCCTCTTCCCTCCTACAGGTCCCCTCCCCCTTCCATGCCTGGTGCCTGCCTCTGACTGGCACTGAATGTGCTGCTATATATCTGAATGATGGTCTTCAAGGGGGAAATTTCAAATTGCTTATAAAATTGGGACCCTTTATCACATCATCCTGTAATTTGTAAGAGATGACAGTGAAGGTGTGAAATATAATCCTGCCACATTGCACGTACACTGAATGGCATATAAGAATTCTACAACCAGAAATGTATTTTCAAGTAAATGGCTTATCACATCAGGACCCTTTATCCAATCTTTTTGAAATTTGGGAGAAATTGTAATCTTGGGGAGGGTCATAATCTACCCAGGTTTCATGAAAATTAGATGGAAGACAAAGAAGTTGCAGCCAGGAATGTGTATGCAGCTTTTCTTAAAATAAAAAAATTTCAATTGCTTATAAAATCGGTTCCCATTATCAAATCTTTCTGAAATTTGGTACCCATAATGTCCTCTGTACAATCTCCCCAAGATTCATCAAAATTGAATAAGAAACAAAAAGGATATAGCCAAAATGTGTTTTTCAGTGTTGTCCCATTATTTTTAATGAAACAAAATTCTTTCCTTATTTCATTATTACATTCTTTCATTTTCATTATTAAATAACAAAAATGAAAGAGACCTCTTTCATTTTTGTTATAATAATAATAATATAATAATATTATAATATTATATAATATAATAATAAATAATATTTTGTTATTATAATAACAAAAATGAAATGCACACCCCTGCAGTAATATATATGAAAGCAATAATTTGTGAGGGTGCTGGGGAGGAAAAAAGTCTATTTTGGGTGAACTGGACCCGTGCCCATCCTGGCTGGTTAAGGCCAGCTGGGAGACGCTGGAGTCGTTGCTGGCAGGGGTGGTCAATGCCTCCCTTTGGGAGGGCAGGGTGCCGATCTGCCTTAAAGAGGCAGTGATTCGGCCCCTGCTCAAAAAACTATTTCTGGATGTTGACTCCCTCGCCAGTTATCGGCCTGTCTCTAAACTTCCCTTTTTAGGGAAGGTCATTGAATGGGTAGTGGCTCAGTAGTGGCAGGAGCATGTGGACCAACTCAGTTTTCTAGATCCCTTGCAGTCTGGCTTTTGTCTGGACTATGACACTGAGACTGCGCTTGTGGCTTTGGTCATCAACCTTCACCGTGAATTAGATTAGGGTCGTTTGACCCTGCTGATTCTATTAGATCTGTCGGCTGCTTTTGATACCGTTGACTATGAGATGTTGGTGACTCGCCTGCGGGACCATGCTGTGGTGGGAAGGACTGTTCTCCAATGGTCATTCCTGGCCAGAAGAACTCAGCGAGTGGTGCTTGTTTTATCTCCCTGGGACCTCTCGTGTGGAGTCCCGCAGGGTTCCATTCTGTCCCCTCTCCTGTTCAACGTGTATATGCAGTCGCTGGGTGAAGTTGTGAGGAGCTCTGGAGTTTGTTGTCATTAATCTGCTGATGACACTCAACTCTATCTCTCTTTTTCATCCAACCCAGACCTCATAGTCTTGGCGCTTACCCTGTGTTTGGCGGCTGTGGGGGACTGGATGAGGGCGAGCCGACTGAAGTTGAATACCGACAAGATGGAGGTGATGCTAGTGGGGAAGGTGGTGGGTGTAGTGTCTCCCATCATTGACGAGGTTTGTCCTCCGCTGGTTTCCCAGGTTCAGAGTCTGAGAGTGCTCCTTGATGCGCAGTTTCATCTAGATGCCCAGGTTGGAGCTGTGGCCAGGAGCGCATTTTCTGGCAATTACACCTGGTGCGATGGCTTCAGCCATACATTTCCGACTCTGACCTGGCCACTATCATCCATGCTTTCATCAACTCAAGACTGGACTATTGTAACACGCTTTTCGTGGGGCTGCCTATGGTGATGGTTCAGAGACTGCAGCTGCTGCAGAATGCAGTGACCGTCTCTTTACAAAGATGGGTCTCATGAGCATATTACACCAGTGCTCCGTTCTGAGCACTGGCTGCCTATAGTCTTCCGGGCCCGATTCAAGGTGCTGGTTCTTACATATAAATTCCTATATGCTTCAGCCCCATATATCCGCAGGATCACCTCACTCCCTGTGCTCTGGATTAGCCCCTGCTGTTGACTGTAAGTGCCCTTCTCGAAGTCCCCCCAGGTATCTTGGGGCGTGACTATGGAGAGGGCATTCTCGGTGGCCGCACAGAGGCTGTGGAACACCCTCCTGGCAGAGGCCCAGGTGACCCCGGATCTCTCCTCTTTTCATTGTCAATGCAAGACCTGGCTCTTTCGCCAGGCCTTTGGTGAGGGAGATGGGCACTGGTGGGTTTTTGTTTTTATGGTGGGTGGTAAGGGTGGAGTATTTATTTCCTCCCTCCTCTGCCCTGGGGGAAGTTTCCCTCTTCTTTCCTCTTCCTCCTATTTTAGATTTTTATGTTGCTGTTTGTGTATTTTTATGTGTGTTGTTATACTTTTATATATTGTAAGCCGCCCCAAGTTGCCTTTGGCAGGAGGGGCGGGATATCAAATGTTTTAATAAAATAAAATAAATAAATAAATTTTAATGCAATGAGGAGAAACCAAAAATCAAATGCTAGGCTAGAATATGTGTTTAAGTAATGACAAACCCTGGGGGGGGGAGTTCCACGGGAATGGGGGTGGGGAGAGAGAGCATCATGTAACCATGCCAAGCACAAGGATCTGGGACCTCGCATCTTCATGAATGTCACACTCCTTGTCTCTCCCTCTGTTCCCCTTCCTTCATCTACCCCCTGCCCCACAATCTCTCAGATTGTAAGCCCTAGGACAGGGACAGTGTCTATTTCATTATTTTGTAAAATGCCAAGTACATTGCTGACGCTATATAAATGCTTGCTAATTATAATTATTATAATTATTATTTCCTATACCTATGGTCTGTTTACCCTTATCCTTGTCACATGAACCTGCCTGCTGTCATTCTCATGGTAACCAAGCCAAGTACGTGCACTTGAGACCTCGCATCTTCATGAATGTTAGACCCCTTGTCTCTCCCTCTGTTCCCCTTCCTATGTCTTTCCCCAGCTCCTGTCTCTCAGATTGTAAGCCCTAGGGGCAGGGACCGTATCTATTTTATTACTTTGTAAAGTGCCAGGTACACTGCTGGTGCTATATAAATGTTTGTTAATAATAATAATAATAATACATTAATAATAATTTCAAAGCATATGAATAAAATGTAGGTAGTACAGCAGGTAGGTGTGAATGGCAGATTAACTGTTACATATTTTTATAGTGGCTTAGGAAGCCCAAAACTTTATTTAGTCCAGTGTTTTGGGTATCCAAGTTTAAGTTTAGCTTATTAAAATAGTGGTCATTGGCCTTTCATCATTTTAAAAGGAAGAAAGAAAGCTCACACTATAACCATCAAAGGAATAATACAATCGATAATCTAATAAAGTTATGGACAGAGCCAGGAATAGATATACTTGAGTCCCAGTCTAGCACTGTTTAATGATAAGACTATCTTGGCTACAAGAAACTAAGCAAGAGATCCACTTGAGTTAGAATTTAAGAATTTGTTTGTTGGTTTTAACTTTGGTTTATTTAAGAACTCGCATTTAAAATGTTGATTACTCTTAATATAAGGCAGCTCTATCGGTAGCAGCAATAATTGGAACACTAATATAGACTGTCTGTTGTTATATTTATGATTAGGTCCCCTAGCTCTGTATATTGGGTTAGGTAAAAACTTCAGTGGTCTCTTTGTACCAGCGCTCTCACACCATTATAACCAAAGGTGCAACTGAAGCTTGGGAGTCAAATGGTTTGATTTCTTCATAAAATGAACTATGCAGGCAGTGCTTTAGCAGTCATAAACAGCTAGGGCTGGTGCAGGAGCCTGTGCAGCAGATGACATCTCCCCCCCCACCCCCACCTCCCCAGAACAGGACAGAGACTTGCCTTGGAATTTCGGGGCTGGTGCTCAGATGCAGCAGATGAGTGACCATGGGACAGTGCTCCCTCCCCTCCACCCTTGTGGGGGCAGGGCCTGGAAGGGGGCCTGGAAGGGTGCGTTCTGGGGGCGCGGGTCAATGGGCACAGTCAAAGAGGCCTTCAGCTGGACCAGGAGGTTGGTGTGGAGGAATCTTTAGCATGCCTAGATAACTCTTCATTTATAATAATGAATTTATATTCTATAATTATTATTTTTTCTAAGCACACTAATGACTGCATGGCTAATAGTTACTGGATGCAATCCAACAGCCCGTGTATGCAGCCTGCAGGTGCTGCGCTCATTCCAGAACGCGTGTGCTCAGGTGTGCATGCGTACCACGAGCACAGCACAACTACCCGGGGCTGTGCGCAAGGCACGCGTGTGCACTTAAATATATGTGTTCTAGGCTGAGCGTGGTGCCTGCGGGCGGTGTACACCAGCCGTTGGATTGCCCCCATTGTGTTTTGTGTGCAATTTTTATACAGTACTTTTATCCTTGTAGACCAAACATTATTGGAATTGTGAACTTGGTTCTTTCTGAACTTCTTTCATAGAAGTGGAAAATATAGTCATCATCCAACATATAGTCATCATCCAACAGGAATACACACACCTACAGAGTGCAGGCTTTGCGCTGCCAAATTTCACCTTGCATCTGGCAGCTGAAATATTGCTCTTTACAGCCCTGTCATAGTGTAATAATTATATTAGGCCAACGTAGCTCTAATAGTGATTCCAATAACACTAAAAGAAATTTAGAAATAATAAAGCTGTCATGTTCTAATAGTGATTCGTGACAAGACTCATGTAAACCTAACTAAAAATGGAAAAACTGTTCACTTGTCAAAACTAGAATTATGGGAAGTTTTTCTTTTTCCCTCCTGCCAGCTTTATTTCTTGTAATGAATTTTAGGATTTTGAGAGAGAGAGTCATTTCCCCCCCTTCTTCCCGATACCAAAAATGGCCTTTAAAAATCAATTGAAGGAATCTGATCCTTGCTAAAATGAGCTTTCGGTTCTTTTTATAGCTTAAAAATAAGGACTTTTTTCCTACGTATTTAATACAAAAACTGGAGCACAGCTATTACTTACAAAGCTTGAAAGAAAGGCACGCTCTAGTGAATTCTATATAAGACACCAGTTCTTCAAGGATTGGAAGTAATGGCAGTAGTCTGGTTTTGTTTTAAATATATAAAAAGACTCTGATTCAAAGAAAAAGGAATCTCAATACTTGACTGGTTTCTAAATAGGCATTTTGAGCTCTAATGGGCTTAACATTCTTATTCTAAAGAAAGCTGTTGAAATGTAAAAGCTTTTAAATACTGTATACATAAACAAACATATCAGTGAGTTCAATCCAATTTATTTGAGGAGGGGGTTTGAAGAAGGATTACATGAACAGCATTTTCTTTCATGGAAATCTGCAGGTTCTGATCCTGCAAGTATTTGAGATACAGCTCTCCAATTGACATGGGAGGGCTTACAGAATAAGAAGCCTTGGAACTAATCCTGAGAGATACTGAACAACTGCAACACCCAATGTCTTTAATTGCTCAGCACCTTTTGTCCTTTTAATGTTCTGGTGGGCTTGTGGACTACATGTCAGGGTCATTCATACCCTATCATTGGCTCCATTTTGCTGAATACACAGAAAGACATATCAACCCCCCCCTCCAAAAAAGCTCATTGTGTTATGCTAACTCAAACCAGCATATAATTTGGCCTTGAATATTTTGACCAACCCAAAGAATCCATTGTTCGGTACACACAAGGCAATATGCAATAACAACAACAACAAGTCAGCTTGGGTAACTAGAATATTAAACAAAATTAATTTTCTCCATAACCAGCAATACATTTATGAGCCCCCCACCCCCGGCCTTTTGTTATTCTACACGATCCTAGCCATCCACTTCCTGGATGTCGACAACTCAGGTCCCCGTGGTTTATAGAGGATCTGCGACAGATGAAACAGGAAGGGTGGCGGTTAGAGTGATGGTGGCGCCTTACTCGCACTGAAGTTGACCAATTGCAACAGAGAGCTAATTTGAAAGCATATGCTGTAGCTGTGCAGGCAGCAAAGAAGGCATTCTTTGCTACCCTCAAAACATCTGCGAAGTCACGTCCAGCTGAGCTTTTCCGGGTGGTGCAGAGTCTGGTCAGTCCGGCCTCTCTCCACCTAGAACTGTAATCTTCCAGTGCTTGCTGTGACATGTTTGTCGACATTTTTGTGGATAAAATCACTTGGATTCATCACAACTTCCACACTGCACTTATAGCAGTAGGTGAACCCGAGGGTGTGGAGGCCCCGCCTTGTCTAATTCCGTGGGATCAATTTCAGTGGGTGTTTCCTGCTAATGTGACGGATGTCCTTGGGACAGTTAGAGCCACTTGCTGTGAATTAGATCCATGCTCGTCCTGGCTGGTCAAGGCCTGCTGGGAGATGTTAGGGCCATTGCTGGCTGAGGTTGTCACTGCCTCCTTTAGGGAGGGCAGAGTGCTCGGCCTCCTTAAAGAGGCGGTGGTGTGGCCTCTGCTCAATAAAACATTTCTTGATGTTGGATCCCCTGTCAACTATCGGCCAGTCTCTAACCTTCCCTTTTTCATGAAGGTTATTGAACGGGTGGTGGCTCAGCAACTTCAGGGGCATCTGGATCAAGTCAGTTTTCTAGATCTCTCGCAGTCCTGTTTTCACCCTGAGTTTGGCACTGAGACTGCACTTGTAGCTTTGGTTGATGACCTGCATCATGAATTAGATCAGGGCAGATCATCTCTTTTGATTTTATTAGATCTGTCGGCAGCATTTGAGACCGTTGATCACAAGATGTTGATGGCTCGCCTGCGGGACCAGGCCGGGGTTTGAGGCATTGTTCTTGAATGGTTCTGCTCATTCCTGGCCGAGAGAACTCAATGTGTGGTTCTCGGGGAGTGTTCATCATCTCCCCAAGATCTCACGTGTGGAGTCCCGAAGGGTTCTATTCTGTGCCCTCTCCTGTTCAACGTGTATATGCAGCCTTTGGGTGAGATCATGAGAGGGTTTGGCGTACGATGTCATCAGTATGCCAATGATACACAGATTTACCTCTCCTTTTCTGCAGACCCAGAGCCAGCAGCCTCGGTGCTTACCTGGCTGCTGTGGGGGATTGGATGATGGTGAGCCGTCTAAAGTTGAATCCTGACAAGACGGAGGTGATGCTGGTGGGTAGGGCTCAGGGGGTGGTGGCTTCTGTCATTGACGGTGCTTTGCCCCCCTTTAACCACCCAGGTCCATAGTCTGGGGGTGCTCCTTGATTCACATCTCCGCCTGGATTCCCAGGTGGTGGCTGTGGTGAGGAGTGCTTTTTGCCAGTTACATCTGGTGTGACGGCTACGGCCATGTCTCGGACTCTGACCTGGCTACCATCATCCATGCCTTCATGACCTCTAGATTGGACTCCTGCAAGGCACTGTACATGGGGCTACCCTTGGTGATCACTGATGGTCTGGAGGCTACAGCTGGTGCAGAATGCAGTGGCCCATCTTTTGACGGGGATAAGTGGTTGTGACCATATTACACCAGTGCTCCATTATCTGCACTGTCTGCCTATTGTCTTCCGAGCTCGATTCAAGGTGTTGGTGCTGACCCATAAAGCCCTAACAGCATGGGCCCCACTTACCTGCAGGACCGCCTCATGGCCCAGGTCGTGTAGCAGCCCTTACTGTTGCCCGGGGACACCTGATTCAAGGTCCCCCAGGTTTCCCAGGTGGCAATGATGGGGAAGGCATTCTCGGTGGCTGCGCCTAGGCTGTGGAATTCCCTCCTGACAGAAGCCCACTTGGCCCTGGACCTCCCCTCTTTCCGAAGACAGTGTAAGACCTGACTGTTCTGCCAGGCCTTTGGGGAGGTAGACATGTAGGGGAAGGGGTTTGGTCTGCTTTTTATTCATTTTATGTTTTAAAATATGTAGTTGTAGTTTTAATGTTTGGTTTTATTGTGATTTTAAAATATTGTGAGCCACCCCAAGCTGCTGTTGTGCAGGGGGGTGCGGCAAATAAATAAATAAATAAATAAATATAAATATGGTTTTAGAAATCATGAACAGTTCCCCGAGTGCCTCCACGTGAGCACAAGCCAGATTTCAGGGCCAACATGGGGAGCATGACAGTCACACACACACACACACACACACACACACACACGGGGCAGCTGAGTGGATGGGCTGCAGTTTGCCATCCCACCACACTCCATGGTGGACCGAAATGCTGCCCACACAAATGAGCACCTGCCCCTGCCCCACTCCCCTCCTCCGACTTGTCCACTATCTTGCACCCAACAGTGATATGACTGTGCGGAACTGGAGCTAGTGCCCACCACTCAAAGCCCTGCAGTGGACATCCCCTCAGTTTGTATAATCTACAAACTGTGTAAGAAGCCCAGTTCTGTAGTTCCTACTCAGACAAGGCTACCATTGTATTTTTGCGCTTTACACAAATTGTAATGTAGGATTGGGCCCACTGGAATGTTCTTTAGGTTGCCCCATTGATGGACATTTTCAGAGCTTCTGTTTACAATATAACTTTTTCTGATGTGGGCCTGAAATGAGCAATTGCAGTGAATGCTGTTTCCATTAGAAACAGGTCATTCGCCTTCATTACCATGATGAGGAAAATTACCAGTTTTTCATTATTCTTTGCTAATTTTTCCTCGTTGAACATAACATGAGCTGAGCTTCTACCATCTATGCTTAGGAGCTTATGCTTTATATACCAGCTAAATGATGCAAAAGTGCTGGAAATTGATGCAAAAGTGCTGGAAATTGACCAAAAGGACAGTCCTGAAAAGTTTTAAACAAAACTAGATAATTCCAGAAAGTCCCCCAAAATCTCAGAAAGTACCATAAAGGGACAGAAAAGATGGGAAAATGTGTGCATCGATCTTGCAATGGCAGAAGTGCTGAATGACTGACCAGTGCAAAAATACCAAAAAACAGTTGCAAGGGCTCTAGAAAGGTGGGTATTTCCCAATGGGAAGAGAACACTTGCTCTTATTTCATTACTTTTGCTCAGCACCATAACTGTTAATGATTTTGGCAAAACATTTTGAAGCATTTCTCTCTTTTGTTCATTATCTAGATTCTATATATACAAAATCTAAGCTAAACCTAACCTATGTATAATACAAAATATTCCTATCCTATAATCCGAATATATTAAAACAGCCTCTTACCTAAATATCTAATTATATATATACAACTAATATCTATGTCTATATAATATATGGACGAGGGAGATGGACAGGAGAAGGGAAAAGGAAAACTCAGAGGTATATCCACTCTCTAATCTATCGCTATTCTCTATCATCTAATATATATATCTAAACTATACTACCTATCTCTATATATATATGTGTGTGTACAGGGGGAGACAGGCAGGGGAAGGAAAAATGTGAAATGTAAGGGGAAGGAACAAGGACTGGAAAGATAAGCTGGTATGGATTTATATGGGAGGATTTTTAGTGCAAGCACCAGCAGGGCCAGCCTTAGAAACTGCGGGGCCTTGGGCGAACACAAAATACGTGGCCCCCTCAGCTTCACGCGCTTTCCACAGCCCGCCCACTTTCCCATGGCTCCTCCCACTTTCCTGTGGCCCCTCCCATTTTCAAGGCCCCACCCACTTCCCTTTGACAATTAGAGAATTGTCATATAAGTTATTTTTAACTTGTCTGTACAATGTGCTCCAAAGAACATATAAATCTGGTTTAGATGAAAGGGAGCCCAGAACAGAGGTATGATTAAAAGGCAAAGACTCTTATTTAAACACAGGAAGGCATGCACACAACGGATAGGGACAGATTATCCATGGCCTGAACCCTTCTTTTCTGGAGCATATTCCTATTACACTCCCAACACAGGAGTTCAAACACATCCAGCTGATCAAACATAAATCAAACAACTCCCACACAGTCACAGCACCCCTCATGAAAGCAGTGATGAAGAACTGAACCTCAGGCCCAGAGCAGCCAAACACAGCTCTCAGCAAGACTTTGTCAGTGACCCCTTTCCAGTTCTTGGATTTAAGGGTCTCAAGCACCAAAGCACTAACCCAGTTAAACATATCAAACATGAAACAACTCCCCCACGACCATAGCACCCCCAGCCCCTTCCCAAATCATCCCCCAGATGGCCCCACTCTACTCCCAAAGCCCCACAGATGCATGTAGCAGCACAAATGAGCTCATATCAAGAAAGAGGAGGAAGAGGTATTGGCCGGGTGGCCCTTACCTCAGCTGCCGCTGGGCCTGGGTTTTCTGGGAGGGCTGGAGGCTGACAGGCTTAGGTTGCTAAGCAGGAGGGGACAGCAGGAACATTCTGCTGGGCCTCTCCTTGGGCAGGGGGGGTGGCTCCCTTTCCCCCTACAGGAGCCATGGGGGAGTAGGGGCAGCCATCAGGGGGTGAGGGGGGACAGCCATGGGAGGGGGACCAGGCTAGAGGGAGCAACTCCCCCTCGTGTGCACACACTCACTCACTCACACACACACACCCTCTTCTCTCTCTTACACACCTCTCACGGTGGGTGATTTCAGACGAGACGGGGTGGCATTCGCCCCATCCCGGAATCACCCAAATGATTCCCCTCCGGGATCACTCTGGCATGTCCAACAGACGTGCCGGCTGATAATGGCGGGGAATCGGGGAGGGGCCACGCGGCAGAACATGCGGCCGCATGGCCCCGCCCCCCCCGCTCCCCCGCCCCCCACGCTCCCCCGCCCCCCGCCTTCTGGGGAGATGGGCGGGCGCCATGGCCAATGTGGCCACAACGCCCGCCCGATTTGACCACAGCCCGGAATTCCACCGGGGATTCCGGGCCATGGTTGCCGGTCAGATGTTACTTTTTGTTGGTTCCTGCC
>QEPC01013781.1:1642-22408 GCA_003113815.1 Sphenodon punctatus | reverse complement strand
GTCTCTGGGGGAGCAGCGTGGTGGGTGTGTCAAGTGGTGGCATTGGTGGCGCCCCACACCGCACAACAACTCTGATGAGCATGCATGCTGCCCAAAGGTTGCAGCCCCCTCAAAAAAATTAATAAAAAACAACAGCCCCCCCCCAAACCAACAACACTGCCCAATCGCAGGCCCCCCTAAGGAGCCGGGCCCCTGGGTGGCCGCCTCTAGCCGCCCCACAGTAAGACCAGCCCTGAGCACCAGCAGATTCTGCAAATACACCCTTACAGAGCAATAGCTAATGTAGAACCAAAAATAAGCAGTTCAGCCCTGCAGTATAAAGGGTTGCAGTGCCCTCTCCCAGAGTTCCCACGATTGGTTCTTGGAAGCAAAAGGCATTGAGCAATCAAAGGGTGCCATTCAATTTCCTGGGACCTGCTTGCACTACTCAGTGGCCAACTATTACATCCATCAGGTCCTTCCCCTCCCATTACAGTCCCAGTTCAAGAGTGCAACACTGTTTCTGGCTCCGAGATGTTTGCTCCCTCCTCCCCTCGCCACATTTCCCTTTAAAAAACACCTGCCAGGCTGCTAGGCAATAACAAAATCAATAATGACGTTTGTTATCGTTATTGATTTTGTTATTATTTTTTGTCATTTTCGTTATAACGATAATGAAAATGACAAATTTCACTTTTGAAAATTGCATTTGACCCCCACAGGGTTCTTTTGCATTTTATTCAATATATTTTATGTAATTTTTGTTTATTGTTATTGTATAACATTGCCCAGGGAGGATTGACAATTGAGTGTATATACATTTGGTTTTTGTAAGATTTGATATTTTTCATATATAAAGTTTTTATTTAGCAATATTTTGGTGGTCCAGTTCCATCATTGGTTTCTTCTTTCCCTTTTTCTGCTCAGCATATAGGGATTTTGTCCCTTGGGGTGAGAGTATTTTGCCATTTACCTTGTCAGTTTGGTGTGCACCAGGCCCCCATGTCATTTTCGTTTTCCATTTTTGTTTTCGTTATTCAAAAATGTCATTTTCGTTATCATTATTAATGTCATTTTCATTGCTATCATTTTATTATAATTTTTGGTATCGTTTTTGATACCTATCTTGGTATCGTTTTTGATATCATTTTTGTTATTGGTATCGATATTCATTATCATTATTGATATCGTTATTGACATCGGTACCATTTCAAACAAAGAGTTTATTTTTTGTATCAGTATCATTATTGATTCCTGTTCATAACTAATATTTATCTAAGGGGATCTAAGGGGAAAGGGAAAAGGAAAACTATCTATTATCTAATCAATTATATATTTCAGAGTTATATTTCATATATATATATATATATATAAACTATTCTAACTAATCTAATCTATATGTCTATAATATATATCTATATCTAATCTATACTACCTATCTCTATATAATGTACAGGGGGAGAAGGGCAAGGAAAGGGAGCGATGGCGATGTATCACTCTATAAGGGGAGGTGGTGTGTTGTTTTTTTAAAATCTTTTTTTTTTTTTGTAAAGTCCATCATATTCTGCCTGCAACCCATTTATTGCCATCCACGCAACTAGGGCTGAGGGGAGAGAAAGCATTCCTGGGTACTTTCAGACGTTACGGGCGGCCGGTTCACCACAGCGAACCACCAGGGGGGGCGAACAGCGCAACCACGCCCGGGGGTTGGAAAACGACCCAAACAGACGTGCCGGGAACGGGACCACGGCCCGGAACCGGGCCGCACCATCACGGCCCGTGGCAGCACAACAGACGTGCAGCCGAACCCCCGGCGGGCGCTAAACCCCCACAAGGCACCGGGCAGGGGCGGGACACAGACATGGCCGACTGAGGGCAAACGAAGCCACAAGGCACTCAAGGGAACGCCCACACAAGGGAAACGGGAAGGGAGGGGGGAAGAGCGAGAACAGGCTGACAGCCGGCTCACACAGCGGTCCCGCAGCAGGGCACAATGCACGGCCACACGCCCGGGCACACACACTCACACCAGGGAAAGGCCGGGAAGGGGGGAAGGGGCGCCCGGAACGCCCCACCCGGAACACCGGCAGGGAGGGGGGGGGCACCACCACGGGGCAAGGCACGGACAGCAGCAACCCCCACACCACCCCAGTCCAGTCCAGTCCAAGGAGGTGCCCCCACAGGAACAGAGGCAGTCTCGGAGGGGGGGGGCGGACCCCCGGAGCAAGGCACGTTGGGGGCCCCCAAAGCACAGCGAGGCCGGCGGAGGGGCGCCAGGAGGAGGAGGAAGGGGGCCCCACAGTCAAAGGCTGGCACAGGCAGGGCAGCCGGGTCCAGCGGTGCTCCTCCGCAGCACCAGCGACGCTCAGGCAGCACCCACGGAGTCACGGGGATGGAGGGGGCCCAGGACCACGGCCAGGGGCAGCAGCAAGCAGCGAGGCGGGCGGGAGCTCACCGAGGTGGGGTCCGCAGGTCGGGAGCGGCCAGCGGGGACCAGGCCCCCCCCCCGGGCCGGGGCGGGAGCCCACACGGGGGCACCACGCCGGGGGGGGCAGGCCAGCGACGCGGGGCTCACGGGCCGCTGCCGGGGGCCCCGCTGGCCCGAGGGCCCGGGTGGCCCGCCCGGTGGACCAGGTGGGGCCAGTGCAGCATGCCCCGGCGGTACCCCTGCAAGGACATGTAGTGGGCGATCAGGTAGTAGGCCTCGAAGGGATCGGGCATGGTGAGGGCCAGCTGCACATCCACACGCGCCCACACCGCCAACAGGGATGACATCTCCACCGCGGAGGGCTCCGGCACACAGCAGGCAGCAGAAGGGGGCCACGGAAGATGCCCCAGCTCCAGAAGCCGCTGGAACGCCGCCCCACGGGTGCGCTGGTACCCACGGGCCCCGTGAACACAGGAGAAGTAGCTCACGGCCAAGGCAGGGCCACCCTCGGCCAGGCACTCCGAGTAGGCGCCCAGACCACACACCACCAGCGCTGACACGGTCTCAGAGGCGCTCCAGGGCACATGGGCGCACAGCACCTCCGGGATGCGCCCCTCGGGGAAACGAGCCAGCCCCAGGGCCTCCGCATGCAGCCGGCAATCACGGGCGCTCACCACATGGCCAAAGTAACGGAGCCCGGAGCTCAGGCTCTCGTAGGCACCTGCACGGCTCCCCGGCCCGGCCAGGAGCAGCTGCACGGCAGGGGTGTGCCACAGGTCGCACAGAGACATGGTCTCGCGGAAGGCCCAGATATGGGGGGCCCCTTGGGGGCCGGACAGCGGGAGCCCCATGGATGGGCAGCCAGCCATGGTCCAGCACAACAGGGAATGGGACACGGAGCCCGGAGGGCACACAGACTGCCCAGGGCCGGGAGAGGCTCGGCCCGGCCCCCGGGACAGGGAACACGGGCCCGCACCGCAACATTGTAGCACAACAGAGCGAGGCGTGGGGTGCGGGCCCGGCACAGCTGCAGAGAACAACAGCGAGCTCTCTGTCTGCCTAATCGCACCTTCAAGGCCATCCCGCTACAAACAGCGAGGGGAGGGGGCCCGGGGTGCTGGGGGCGGGAGCAGCCGGAATGCACCGGCACAGGGCGCGCGCAGGGCCGCGAGGCCGACCCCCGGGCGGGGCCACCAGCACCGGGCCGGCATAAGCGCTCCCAGCCCCCACCGGGGCCCCAGCACCATGGAGCGCGATAGGGCAGGTGGGAACTGGATGTTCCTCGCGCTCGCGGCTGAGTGGCACCGTGACCACACTGAGCAGCTGTGCCTCCTGACCGAGAGGGTGCACCTGGCCGTCCGCCTGCGCTATGTCCTGGCCCTGCGGGCTGGCGTGCGCCTCCGGGGCCAGCAGGCCCGCAGGAGAGTCCGTGGCCGGCTCAGGGCTCGGCGCCGGGCCTGGGGGGCGTGGCTGGCCGCCTGCCGGAGCCTCACCCGGCCCGCTGCGCTCCGAGGGGCCGCGAGGCGGTTCCGCTGGGCAACGCAGACCCTCCGCCGGGCAGCGCTGCTGGCTATGCCCATAGCGCGGAGCCTATGGGTCACGGAGCGGCCCCAGGCCTGGTGGGAGCGGGCCCAGGCCCACTGGGGGGAGGCCGAGTGGGGGTCCCACTTCCGGATGGGCAAGGCCACCCTGCTGCGCCTAGCGGAGCTCCTCACGCCCTGGCTGGAGCGGCAGCACACCTCCATGCGGGAGCCCATCCCCATGGTCCAGCGGGTGGCCATAGGGGTCTGGGCCCTCGCAACGCCCGACTCCTGCCGCTCCGTGTCCCAGCACTTCGGGGTGGGGCTCAGCACGGTCGCCTGCATCGTGCGGGATGTGTGCGAGGCTGTGGAGGGCGTGCTCCTCGACAGGACCATCCAGCTCCTGGACCAGGGCGCTGTGATGGCTGGCTTCGCGGCCGGGGGCTTCCCGAACTGCATCGGAGCCGTGGACGGCACACACATCGAGATCCTGCGCCCGGCCGCGGGGGAGGCCCTGGAGTATGTGAACCGGCACGGATACTACTCCCTGCACCTGCAGGGGGTGGTGGACCACCGGGCCCGCTTCATAGACATCTACACGGGCAACTCCGGCCGGAGTCACGACGCCAGGATCATGACCATCTCCCCCTTCTATGCCCGCATGTACCGGGGGGACTTCGCGGACATGGGCATGAGGTGGATCGAGGGTGTTCCC
Organism: Sphenodon punctatus; assembly: GCA_003113815.1. Classification (NCBI taxonomy): domain Eukaryota; kingdom Metazoa; phylum Chordata; class Lepidosauria; order Sphenodontia; family Sphenodontidae; genus Sphenodon; species Sphenodon punctatus. Next base: position 17,766 of record QEPC01013781.1, on the reverse strand, counting down.
ATGCCCCCCTGCATCCTGGGGGACCCCGCCTACCCCCTGACCCGCTGGCTGATGAAGGTCTACCCTGTCCCGAGCCCCCCTGCGGAGCAGGTATACAATACCCACCTGTGTGCGAGCCGGACCGTGGTGGAGCGTGCCTTCGGGGCCCTGAAGCAGCGCTGGAGGAGTCTAGCTGGCCGCCTGGACTTCACCGTCCCCACCTCCGCCCTGGTGATCGGTGCCTGCTGCGTTCTGCACAATGTGTGCGAGACCGAGGGGGCGGCCCTGGAGTACCCCGAGCCCCACCGGCCCCCCGGTCCTGTTCCCCTGTACGTGAACGCAGGGAACCCCCGGGAGTACCGGTATGCCAAAAGGATCCGGAACGCCCTTGCAACCCACATCGCCCGGGGGGGCCCGCTGTGAGGGCCTTCCCGCCCCTGGGGGCCCCACCCCCCGTTCCGTGCCCATGCCCCTGTACACGCGGTCCCACAGCCCTGTCCCCCCCACAAACGGGCCGGGGACAACTGTCTCTTTACAACACTTTATTGCCCACACAGTGCACACAATCACCCTGTGCCCCCTCCCCACCCCCGTCCCCGTGACCCCGTCCACCACCCGCCCTCATGTGGCCCTCCCCCTCCCCCCCCTTCCCACCATCCCCCCGCGTTTCCTGGGCCGACCCCTCGTGCGGCCGCTTGGGCCCACCGAGCTCTGGGAGCTCCCCTCCCCCCCACTGTCCGTGTCCCCTGCCGTGTCCTGGGCCGGTCCCGGCCCCGGCAGGGGGCCGGGCGGCGGATGGGCAGCTGTGCCCGGTGCCCCGGTCGCGCCCCGGGGGGGCTGGACCCTCCGGAGGCCCGGGGGCACTGGGAGGCGCATGCGAGGGCCCTGGGGCCGGGGGGGCGCCAGGGGCGGCAGGGCTGGGCCCGGGGGCGCCGAGGGGCCCGGCATGGGGACCTGGGCGGGCAGGGCGCCCGGAGGTGCGCCGGCCATCACGTAGGCACACATGGTGCCCGCATGCAGGAGCAGGGAGGTCCCAATGTCGTGGGACCTGTCCATCTTGGCACTGTGCTCCCGCACCATGCCCTGTATGTCCTGCCGGAGGCCCCTGAGCAGCCCCTGCTGCCGCTGGTGCTCCCGGCGCTCCCGCCTCCGCTCCAGGCGCACCTCCGCCTCCAGCCGGCGGTCTGTCTCCAGGGCCTTCTCCATGGACCGCTCTATGGCCGCCTCCATGCGGTCCACGGAGGCGATCATGCGCTCCCCCTGTTCCTCCGCCCTGCGGACGATGTCCTCCGCTTGCTCCTCCCTGCGCCTGCGGACCCGCGCCCGGTACTCCCGCATCCGCTGGGCTGGGGCCGCGGCCGGCGGAGGCGCCGCGCGCGGGGGCTGCCCTGTGGAAATGGGCGGGTGGGTCAGTGCAGGGCCCTGTCCCCTAGCGGGGTCGGGTCCCGGGGCCCCCTGCCCCCCCTCCCCCACTGAGGCCAGAGGCCCCCCTGGGCTGGCGCCCGGGGGGCCCTCCCGCAATCCCAGCCCTCCCGCCTTACCTGGGTCCGGCACCTGCTCTCCTGTGCCCTCCGCGGGGGCCTGCACCGTCTCGCTGGCCCGGTCCTGGGGCTCCCCATGTCCTGCGGGCGGGAGAGGGGGGAGCGGGTGAAGGGGGCTGGTTGTGGCCCCTGCAGCAGGGCCCCCACCCCCGCCCCTGCCACCGGCCCCCTGGTCGTGCCCCCCCCTGCCCTGGGGGCCCGCTTACCCTCTATGTCCGTCTCCGAGCCTTCGGAGCCCGGCGCCTCACCCTGGGAGTGCTCCCCCTGGGACCACTGGCTGAGGGTGGTGAAGGTGCCGACCTCCGACTCCGCCTGGCCGGCCCGGCGTTGGGATGTCTCCGGGCTGCTGCTGGGGGGGGGCCTTGGGGCTTCTGCGGGTCCCGGGTGGTCCTCCTGGGGGTGGGGGTCCCCTGAGCTCGTGTCTACCGGGCGGGCGGCGAGGGGAGGGGGTACCTCGGCCCGCTCCCTGCCCTGGACCACAGCGCTGCCCACCAGGCGTGGGGCAACTATGGAGCCCTTCATGTGAAGGATGCGGTCCAGGGCATCGTAGTAGGGGGCGGTGCGGGCCCCGTGGCCGGAGCGGCTGTTATTGTCCTTGAGGGCCTTGTACCCCCTCTTGAGCTCCTTGGCCTTTGAGCGACACTGGTTGACAGTGCGCTCGTGCCCCGCCGCCTCCATGTCGCGCACGATGTCCCGGTAGACATGCTCGTTGCGCTGGTTTATTGCGAGCTCCACCTGGTACTCGAGGGTCCCCCAGATCCGTATGAAGTCCCGGGTCTCCTGGAGGCCCCACTGTCCCCCTCTGTGATAGGCCTTCCTCCGGCTGGGCCCCTGCTGTTCCTCCTCCCGGTGCAGCTCCTGCTGCACCTGCCTCTGCTCCTCCTCCACCTCCTCCTGGGGGTGCGCCTCCGGGGGCCGGGGGCCGGGCTCCTCCTGGGGCTCGTCCGCCCGGGCCGACTTTCGTGTCTGGGGGGGGGAAGGGGGGTGGTTGGTTGCTGGGTGAGGGTGTGGGCCCTCTCGGGGGCCCCCTGCCCCCCTGCCCTCCGCCCGGGGTCCCCCTGCCCCCCTGCCTTCCGCCCGGGGTCCCCCCGGCCCCCTCCACAGGGGGTTCCCCTGTGCCCCCTGTTCCCCTCCCAGTGGGTGCCCTTACCCGTTTCCTGGGTGCCTCCTGTGGGCCTGTTCCGGCCGCTGTCCCCGGGGCGGCGCGACCCGGCTGCAGCTGTGGTTGGTGTTCCCGGGGCGCCTCCCTGGTCGGGTGCTCCCGTGTGCCCCCTTCCTGCACCTGTGCCCCCTCCGCCTGCATCGCTGGGCCTGGCTGCACGTCCTCCGCCTCCTGTGCCGCCGCTGTCGCTGTTCGTGCCTCCGGTCTCTTCCGCTTCCCTCCTCGCTCCATCCCGCCACGCTTGCTTGCTGCTGCTCTCGCTTTAAATCTCCCTCCGGTGTTTGTGTTGGTGCTGGTTGCCTGGCAGCGACGCTGCGTGCCTCGTCCCCGGCCGGGGCTCCATTTTTTTGGTTCCGCTGGGGGATTGGCGTCCAGACGTTACTTTTGCTTGGTTCCCTGTGGGGGTTGGTTTGACCACGCTTCCCGAGACCTTCCCCCGGCTAGCCCGGGAAGCGTGGTTCAAACTGACCCCATGTGGGTATTGAGCGTGATGAACATCTGGTGCACGCCGTTCAGACGTTGCGGGCCCTTTGGCCCCGCGGGGGGGTTGACCGTGGTTCAGTGTGGTTCACCGTGATCTCGTAACGTCTGAAAACACCCCCTGTTCCAAAGAGAAATACCAACCTTTTAGGAATGCTTGCAAGTGCCCATTGGTACTACATCAGTTTCTGGTGATTCTGCACTTATGCCATTTTTTCTGACTTTTCATCCCTTTCCAGGACTTTTTGTCACTTTCTGGGACTTTTTCATTGCTTTCATCATTTTTCCAGGACTTTTTGTCATTTTCTGGAACTTTTTCATCACTTCTGGGAATTTTATGACAGTTTTATGGCAGTTTTACAACACTTCTATGGCAGTTTGCAGCACTTCTTTAGTACTTAGCCAGCAATTTTTCATTTCCAGAGCCCTTCAGGTTACATGTGGGATACAAACATGTTCTTGGGATCAGCTTATGGCAGCCCCATTCAACTTTCCAAAAATGACAGAAAATGGGAAAAGCTGTGCAAAAGCTGGTAAGTTTCTGTGTTACACAAATCTCAGTTAATCACTTGCCGAGATTTTTCATTTTATTTTTCTTCACACAACCTGAATTCCTTCCTGCATCTGCATTAGGGCACTAGGCAGGGATGCTGCCACTCCTGGACCAGGTTGTGGAGGAATGAGTGGTGGCTGCTGGAGCTAAAGAGGTGGACATGGTGGGGCTTCATCCCCTCTGCTAACAGCCCGCGCAGATGAGTGTTCCAGCCTCTGGTCCCGGCGGAATCTTGCCAAAAGTGCTGCCTGTTCTGGGTTGCAAGGTGGCCTCTGAGCACCCTGCCTTGTGCTGCCCAGCTCCATGCCATGAATGTGCGTTAGATGGTGGAGGTGCCATGACCCCTGTGCACCACTACAGTGCAGCAGATGCATCATGCCTCTTCTGGGGCCATGTCAGAGGGTTGAATGAAGTAAAACCAGAATTTGGATGACTGCTCCCCTCTGTCCTCCCTGCCTGCCATGGCCACAACCCCCAACCCCATCCTCCACACCCCAGTTTCCAAACACCCCCCTAAATCTGTCATGCAAAATGAACAGAGTTATATTTCATAGTTTCCCATCAATTTTGTCAATTTCCAGAACTTTTTTTTTAATTTCTGGGATTTTTCCGGACTTTCTGGGAGTTTGGGGGTCTTTTCACGACTTAAAATGCACATCCTAAACAGTGGCTCTTTCCCCCCACCCTTATCAAGTCACTCCTAACTTTCATGGGTGGTGGGGGGGCAGTTGCTTCAGGACTCCAAAATCACCAATTAGAGGGAGCAGGCCATCTGCTGAACCTGCACCAGCATTCCATGCATGTGTGACATAATTTTGCAACTCCACTTTCTCTTTTGGGTAACATGGGAACAGTAAAATGGGAACTAAATTTAAAACTACATGACAAATCTTAAAGTCTAAACTCATGCAATCACTAGAATACACACTTGAATTTTCTGACACATCTACACATATAACTTAAAACAAACTTTTATGCATGAACAGAAAAACTTACAAAAGGCAGAAAAAACAGTTCTGCCTCCAAAATGCAAAGTCCTATAACACAATAATATTTCTCAACTGATCTGTTTGAAATTCAGATAGCGTCTACCCTTCCCCCCAGTGATCCTCCCTACAAAATGTCACAGTGATAGGATGAATCATCTCAACTGAGTAGAATTTTTGTGATTCTAACAGAGTGCAAATCACCTTAACTATAGAGCTACTCCTGAAGCTGTATAATAACTGGAATATCTGAACTGAAATATCATTAAAAATTGTTTTGGTTGCAAGTATTTATTTAGATAGATCTATCCAAATAATAGGCATAACATATTCAGGAATATTAAATTTGGTATTCATTTCAGCTCTAGGAAAAAATGAATTCCATAAAAAATATTGTCATAATTTAGTATTTTAAACTGTTCATCAGCTTAATGTTTAATTAGTGGGACTGCAGCCATAAGAAACACTAAGGCTGTTTTCACACGGACGGCCCCACCCACCGCTGGGTGTTCTGGAGGGTGTGCAGTGGGGTGGGTGTCCATGGAAATGAGCCAGCTGGGGGGGGGGGGAGATGGGTGTGTGCCGGATGTGTGCCTACCATGGGAGGTGGATGTTTGTGTGTGTGCGTTCCTGGCGCACACCCACATCCATCCATCCATCCATCATCACCCACCCATCTCCACCCACAGGGCCATCTGGAAAACCAGAGGAGACCCCATGGGTGGAGATGGGTGGAGGTGTGTATGTGTTCCCGCGTACAGGGACACCCGCCCTCCTCCACCCACTGTGGCAGCACACCCATCCCCCCACCCAACCCCTTTCATGTGAAAACTGCCTAAATGGGACACCATATAATCTAGGAACGCATGTATACTGTCTCTTGCAGATGGTTTCATGTCTTGTTACTGAGGATGAGGGAGTACAGCAGAGGTTTCACATACTGATGATATTCAATTTTATAGTTGTCAGGAATTTCATACTTGTGAAGTAGCACAACAGGGAAAGCAAATTGATGCTCATTGTAGCTTGGCAGTTCATTGCTCCTAGTAGCCTCCCTCCAGTTCGTGGCAGGATACCTACATTGGAGAATTAGCTTCACCCATACCCATGGGAGAAAGTTGTATGTCAAGGTAATATGGTCCCAGGCCATGTTATCTCTTCTGATTAATCTCCCTCTTTTGATGATTTGTCAATAGGGTTTGAGTGGTAGAGGACAGTGGCTGAAGAACGGAAGCAAAAATCCATCCATCCACAAAGATGGAGAACATACATCCACATGGATCTGGGTGTGTAGCTGGTGAAGGCTTGTTCCTAGCATGAACTTTTTGTGTTAATATATGGTAGCGGTGTAGTGTTATTGAACTGCATGTAGCCTAGTACATAAAGTATGGGACTAAGGCAGATTTTAGACGTTCACTATAAATACGGATTTGTTATCACACGCATTACTGATTTATGCACATTTTTTTGAAACCCCTGATGTCGAAGGTGTGCAAAACTGGTTTGAAATTAAAAAAAAACATGCATTAAAAATGGTTTGGGAATTTAAACAAGCATAACAAATTCACATTAAAAACGGTTTGGGGATTTAAACAAGCATAAGAATATGCATGTTTTTCAATGATCATGTATGAATTATGTCTCATCTAAAAGCAGCTTTAGACTTGGAAGACTAAGGTGCAATGGGTTGTTGTGCAGGTAAACTAAGTAAGGATTACAAAGCACTTTGAACACTGAAAGTACTATGTCACTTATAAATTATATTGGTAATATGGCTCAGTAGTGTGATTTCTTCTCCACACCCTGCTTCATCATGACAACCTGTTTTAGCTCAAGTATTCAAACTGATGACTTTGGCCCTTTTTACATGGGCGGTACCCACGCACGAGCACCTGGAAATCTGGGTGTTCATGTGTGGGTGAGTCTCATGTAATTCCTGATGTGTGTGTGTGTGCGCTCCTGTGCACACGCATGCACACCCACCTCCACCCTCCCCCATACATGGAGCAACGGGTGAAAATTGTGGTTGCTCCATACAGGTAGATGGGTGGAGGTGGGTGTAGCTGGAAGTGCGCCCTTCTACACCCTCCCTTCACCCACTGTATATGGATCGTGGTGCACATCAACCCTCCCACGCTGTGGCCTGTGTAAAAAGGGCCTAAGATTAAAGCACTAGCAAGAGCTGTTGCTTATTAGAGAAGCTACAAAATTCTATTTAAGAGGACCCAAAGAGATTTCTTCATTTTAGCCTCTTACTAGCTCTGTTACTGTAACCCTCAGAATGGCTAACTTAATCTGTTGTTAGTTATTAATCAGGCATTAATAACTGTATAACAGTTCCCCTTTCCCAATGCTTATGAAACAAAATAAGCATAAATCAAGCTATGACAATGACATACTAATTTGGTTGGTTTTTTGTTTTTGTTTTTTTAAATAAAGTTTCATTGGAATATTTGACCATCACAAAGCTGTTTGTAGATAGTTCAAAGGGGTTATTGTTGGAAACACAATTTATTTATTTATTTATAATAAAATTTGTATGCTGCCCCCTCCTGCTAAAAGCATCTCGGGGCAGCTAACAACATATTAAAACAATTTAAAACAGCAATAATATGATTTAAAACACTATTAAAACAATATAAAAAACAACATAACCCCCACTCAAACCCAACCTATCCACCCCCTCTCCCTCAGGAAAAGCATGGCGGAACAGCCAGGTCTTACATTGTCTATGGAAACAGGGGAGGTCGGTGATCAGGCAGACCTCCAATGGGAGGGAGTTCCACAACTGCAGTGCAGCCATAGTGAACGCAAGGTTGACACCCGAGAAACCCAGGGGACCTCAAGGAGGGTGCCCCTGGCCAACTGCAGGGGCCAATCCAGGACTTGGAGGGTGAAGCGGTCCCACCGGTAGGCAGGACCCAGGCTGTTCAGGGCTTTAAAAGTCAACACCAACACCTTGAATTAGGGCCAGAAGACTATAGGCAGCCAGTGCAGAGAGCCAAGCACTGGTGTAATATGCTCGCGTCGGCCCATCCCCGTTAGGATACGCGAGCATTCTGCACCAGCTGCAGCTTCTGAACCAGCACCAAGGGTAGCCCCACATAGTAGTTACAGTACAGTAGTTCAATCTCGAGGTAATAAAAGCATGGGCGATTGTGGCTAGGTCGGAGTCCGAGACATATGGCCGAAGTCAATGCACCAGATGTAATTGGTGAAATTCCCCTTTCCCTACAGTCGCCACCTGGGCATCCATGTGAAGCTGCGAGTCCAGAAGCACCCCCAGACTCCAAACCTCAGATACCAGGGCAGGACTGATCCTATCAATGATGGGAGCCACCACTCCCCCGGCCTTCCCCATGACCATCACCTGAGTCTTGTCGGGATTTAACTTCAAATGGCTCACCCTCATCCAATCCCCCACAGTTGCTAAGCACCGGGTAAGCACAGAGACTTCCGGGCCTGAGTCGCATGAAAATGAGAGAGAAAGCTGGATTTCATCAGCATACTCATGGCACCATATGCCAAACTCTCTAACAACCTCCCCCAAAGACTGCATGTACACGTTGAACAATAGATGGGACAAGATGGAACCCTGTGGGACTCCACATGTAAGGCACTGGGGAGAAGATAAAAAATCACACAGGACCACACGCTGGACTCTCCCAGCCAGGAAGAAGCGGAACCACTCAAGAGTGGTCCCGCCAATCCCTGCCCAGTTCTGCAGCCGAGTCACCAACAACTCAGTCATAGTCAATGGTATCAAATGCAGCTGAGAGATCTAATAGGATCAACAGGGTTGAATGACCCCGGTCCAACTCATGGGAGAGGTCGTTGACCAAGGCCACAAGTGCAGTTTCTGTGCCATATCCAGGGTGAAAACCTGACTGTGAGGGATCAAGAAAGTTAATCCAGTCCAGATGCTCCTGCAACTGCTGAGTCACCACACACTCAATAACCTTCCCTAAAAAGGGAAGGTTGCAGACTGGCCGATAGCTGGCCAGGACGCCAGTGTCCAATGATGGTTTCTTGAGCAGGGGCCGCACCAGTGCCTCCTTAAGGTAGTCCGGCACCTTGCCCACCCCCAGGGAGGTGTTGACAATTCCCACCAGCAATGGCCCTAATGTCTCCCAGCTGGCCTTGATGAGCCAGGACGGACATGGACCTAATTCACAATAAGTGGCTTGGACAGATCCCAGGGCATCCCCCATATCTGAGAGTGACACATTCTGAAATTCATCCCACAAAACAGAACAAGGAGGGACTTCTACTGCCTCTGGTTCACCCACTTCTAAAAGTGTCGCGTCAAAACTGTGGTGGATCTGAGTGATTTTATCTGCAAAAAAAGTCCACAAACAAAACATTCAATGACTCTAAAGCCATGCGGAGGGAGGCCGAACTGACCAGTCCCCTCACCACCCAGAAAACCTCCTCCGGGCATGAGTTAGCAGTGAGGGCAGCAAAGAAGACTTTCTTTGCTGCCTGCACCACCATGGCATAGGTATGTAACCAGACTCTATGCTGCAATCGGTCAACTTCAGCATGCAAGTGATGCCACTGTCACTCTAACCAACACCTTTCCCATTTAATCCACTTCATCTCCTCCGTATACCATGGAGACCTGCGTTGTCGGCGGTTCGGGTGTGGACGCCTGGGAGCCACCCAATCAATGCCCTCCACTAACACGGAATTCCACATGGTCATGAGGTCATTGAGTGAGCAGCCATTGAGATCAGAGGATACATTCCCTAGAGCAGTATGGAACCTTCTAGGTTCCATAAGCTGTCGGGGGCGAACCATCCTAATTTGGTTCTGCACCCTCCTGGGGCTGACATGCACCAGGATACCTGCCCAGAGGAGATAATGATCCATCCATGACAAGGGTTCTGCTGACACCTCGCCACTAATGAATTCCCTGCCTTAAGGCCTGTGCAAAACATCATATCTAGGGTATGTCCTCCAATGTGTGTGGGGCCCACCATCCTCTGAGACAGGCCCATGGTTGCCATGGTGGCCATTAACTCACGCTCTGCCCCTCCAAGACTGGCATCGGCATGGATATTGAAGTCCCCCAAAACTATCTCCCTGGGAGACCGCAAGACCACTCCCAACACCAGCTCAGTCAGTGCGGATAGGGAAGCTGCCATACCGGTGGGTGCCTGGTATATCAGCAGTATCCCTAATCTGTCTCCGGCCAAATCCAACATCAACATCAACATCATGGCCCTCTATCCCCATGATGGTTTGCAGAGGAAATCTCCTCACAGACAATGTATCCTTAAAAACAATGACTACACCCCCCACCCCCAGCCCTCTATCCAAGGCTGATGCTGCACGGAGTACCCAGACGGGACAAGGTCAGCCAATATAGGCCCTGACTCATTGTCCATCGAGGTCTCCGTGATACATTCAAGGTCAGCTGCTTGGTCCAGGATCATCTCCTGGACTGAATTTGACTTATTGGCCACTGACCTCACATTCAGCAGCAGTAACCCAAGACCGGGGCCCCTCTGATCTCTGATCACCTCACCGCCTCAATTCCTCAACAATTAAAAACCTTGCAATCCTTATTCTGATTTATGAGTTACCGAACAGTCTGTAAAACTCTTTTTTACTTTAAAATAAGCTTCCTTAATTCTCTTCTTTGCAAGTGACGTGGCACCAACTCTTATGTATGCATTTCCATGTAAATGCCATGTACTTATACATAAGTACAAATTCTAAAAGATAAAACACAAAGACATAAGCAAAACAGTAAATATATTGGACCAACCATTCAAAAGGGATGCCTTGTGTCCTGCTTGCTTGTTAGTGACGTTTTTCAGCTACATTTGAATTGAAAGAACTGATGAAAAGTTTGTGGAGATGCCAACTCAGCATGTCTACATTCTGGTATACCCTGCAATAAACTATTTCAGCTGAGTCATCTGGTTTTAAGATGCAGTATATTTATTTAGAGCATGAATGTTCCATACAAGAATTGATCATGAATGTGAGATCAGGTGAGAGATTATTTTCAAAAACATCCTGGTCTCAAAGGAACCAAGATCTAAGATTATACAATTCCAAACGTAGAATCAGAGAATGGAAGAGCTGGAAAGACTCTCAAGAGTCATCTAGTCCAACCCCCTGTCCTCAGGCAAGAAAACCTATATCTTCCTGTAATTTAAACCCATCCTATCCTCAGTAGCTGTGGAGATTTTTCCATTTTTAGGACATCCTTTTAGAGATTTGAAATTGTCAGCATCTCTCCTTAATATTTTCTGTAGGTTAAACATGACCATTTCCATCAGTCTTTACTAATACTACTTGAATTCTAGAGCCTTGATCATCATAGTTGCTCTCCTCAGAATCTTTTCCAAGTTTGTCACATCCTTCTTGAAACGTAGAGCCCCAAACTCTACGTGGCTACACTCCGAGAAGCCTGACCAGTGCCTAGTCTAGAGGTACTATAACTTCCCATGTTTTGAATACAATGCTTCTGCTAATAGAACCCCCAAATGTCTTTTTTTCCCCAACAGGGTCACACTGCTTCCTTATGTTAAATTTGTGACCCACTATAACCTCCAAACTTTGGACAAGGTATCCAGGATTAGAGTTCACTCTATGGAAGCATTGTATAGCTTCAAATCCATGTTACGTAGATACACCAACAGGTGTAGAGTAGCATATCTTCTGTGGGACTCTCCAACAGTACAGTTGCTCTGGTGCAAGACACAAATCTCAGAATAAACCTATTTTTACAGCACTTTGTTGCACTGCCAATGGCAGTCTGATTTAATACTCCTTGGTCTGGATAAATTTTAATAGACTTTAAAGATGAGGGCAACACAAGGGGCAGCTTCTATGGGTATTTTCAGACGTTACGAGATCACACTCAACCACAGACAATCCCCTGTGGTGGCGAATGGTCCCGTAATGTCTGGTTGCTCACCGCCAGATGTTCACCACGGTGAACCACTGGCGATGAGCAAAATAACCACGCTTTTGAGGATGCTCCTGGCAGCATCTCCGAAAGTGTGGTTAATTGAACCACAACCCAGAATCGGCGGATGGTAATGTCTGTTACTGCTGCTGATTCCGGGTCGTGGCCCAGACCCCGGGACGGAATTGGGCGCAGCGGCTGGATTGGCCGCTGTGCCCACCTGTCTCCAGGAAGGCGGGCTTCTGGGGAAGCGTGGGGGGCTGGGCTGTGCGGCCGCACATTGCGCTGTGCAGCCCCGCCCCCTCCCCAGATTCCCTGCTGGAATCAGCTGGCTCGTCTGTTGACGGGCCATTTTGATTCTGGTGGGGAATCAAAAAGTGATTCCGTGACAGGGCCAATAGGCGCCCCGTCACGTCTGAAATCACTCTATATTTCTCCTTGATATGTGTGTTGAAACATACAAGCGTTTTAAGTAGCAGGTTAATTGTTTGGCTTAAAAGTGTAATTTATTTTTCAATGCTGAATTAGCAATACTTAGGCATATTATGCATGCGTTTGTAAAGAAAGCAGATTAGTTAAGCTTCAGTAAATGAATTCTAAAAGGCTAGCTTTTGAAACTGAATGTGTATGACACAGAGAAGCCAAACTGTAACGAGACACAGGATGGCATTACATAAATTAAGCATCTGTTTAACGTGTTGCAAGAACTGGTCAATATAGAACTTGAACATCTGAATATTATATATTTAGCTATTCTGCTGTTTGTAGCAGGCTGGATGACCTTCTTCTTCTCTGAAACTATATGAATTTTCAGTCTGACAACCTTTCCCCGAAAGCGTGGTTTGGGGAAACTTCAGCTGGTCTAGATGATGGCAGAAATACAAAACCCTCCTAAATACCTTAGCCTAAGTCAGTGGCTATCAAAGCTTTTTGCATCAACAGACTTCTGTCAATGGTCTGGTTTTCTAATGGGCTACCATATCCCTGTTGGATATAGCCACTGCTAAACACATGCTCTTTGAAAGATTAATACAGCTACACATTTTGGAAGTTTGACTTCCTCCAGCACTGTTTCAGGAGCTTGGTCTTGAACCAACAGACCTGCTTTTTCCAAGCCATTTGCTGGTTCCACTGCATCACTGTGGCTTTGGCAGTATTGCTCCCTGCGAGGCTCCCTAGCCTGGCTTGTCCACATCCCCTGGCCACCCTGTAGGCTTCTAGCTAGCTATGAGTTGAAGATTGTCTTTATAGATGCTCCCTCAATGTAGTTATCCTTGATCCATGCCCCCAGCTTCCTGGTGGGCTGCCTGCCACATAAAAGGTTGGGAGGATCATCTGTCCTCTTCCAGTTTCCTGGCTGCTGGAACTGCTCTCTCCTCCTTGATTCCCATCTGTTTGGACTTGGACTGATTGTGTACTGTTTTGGTTTAGGTGGCCTTGTTTTGTTTTAACCTGCTTTACCTTGGATTTGATATGTCTGTTTCTGAAACTTGCCTGTGTTTGTAACTGATCCCTTGCCCTTCAGTTCCATCTGCCTGCCTCTCTGTTCCTGCACCCTAGCCTGGTCTGTGTGTTCCTCACAGCTTGCCTATGATGCTCCAGACCCAATCCTGCACCAATTTCCCAGACCTGATCCCCAGCAACCCATGACACACTGCCATCTTCAAGAGTAAGTGGCTTTGGGAAATGACCACAATGGGCTGGTCATTAGAGGTTTGCAATTTGTTTTTATTATTATGATAACAAAAATGAAAACTTTTGTTTTTATTTTCATTATTGTAATAATGAAAATGAAAAATAATAATAATGAAAACAAAAATGAAAATGAATTTTCTTTTTTTAAAGAACAGGAAAACACTGAAAAACATATTTCCGGCTATAACTTTTTTGTCTTATTCAATTCTGATGAAACTTGGGGAGTTTGTACCCCCAATGGAGGGCACTATATGTACCAAATTTCTGAAAGAGTGGATAAAAGGAACCAATTTTATAAGCATTTGAATGTTGTGATTTTAAGAAAAGCTGCATACACATTCCTAGGTACAACTTCTTTATCTTCCATCCAATTTGCATAAACCTGGGATACTTATATCCCTTATAAAGATTACCAATCTTGCCAACTCTCAGAAAGATTGGATAAATGGTCCTGATGTTATAAGCCATTAACTTGAAAATTCATTTCTAGCTGTAACATTTTTATTTTCAATTCTGTTTGCAAGACATTTGACAGGAGTGTATCCCACACCTTCCCTGTCACCTCTTCCAAACTACAGGACAATTTGATTAAGGCACCCAATTTTATAAGCAATTAAATTTGTCCCACTGAAGACAATTATTCAGATAAATAGCAGCACATGCAGTGCCAGTCAGACATCTGGCATGGCAGGGGGAGGGAGACTGTAGGAGGAAGGATGGGGAACAACCAAACAGACTGAAAGACACATTCACTGGCCAATTACTGCATATTTCCAGCTTTACAGGACCAATTGGTGGTGGCTTTGGGGCAGGCATAGGGGGCTGCCCTGAGGTGGGCATACAAAGGACATAACTGGGACTTTGGGGATAACACCCAGAAATCAGGAGACATGGGGTGAAAACAGACATGATGCTAACCACCCATTAACCACCCTTGGTGGTTATTTATGCATGTTGCAGGGATGTATTGCATGTATTGCATGTATGCATGTTGCAGGGTGCCCTATGCATCCTGAAACATGCATAAATAACCACCAAGGGTGGTTAGTGTCATGTCTGTTTTCACACATGGTTTACACATCCATTCTGTCCAATTAATATCACAATCACATCCTGCAGCACTGTGACAGAGGACATAAGAGAATATCTATTGGTTCTTTCCTAAACAGATGTTTCTGGCTTTCCAGTAACAAGTGGGGAAAGAAGTTGGGGTGGTCACAGCACAGAATTAGGGTATTTGGGTGATATTTCTGCTGAAAAATTGGCATCACAAACCGATCTTATACCACAGTGACACGTAAGAGAATCCCTGACATAGGTTCCTTCTCTGCATATGCCGTGCAGTCATATAAAATTGGGACCCTTTATCACATCTTTCTGATATTTGGCCAAAATGGTCATGACAGTGTTATACAGCCCTGTCAAATTTCATGTACACAAGGTGGACTACAAAGTTGTTACAGTCAGACATACATTTATCGGTCAATTGCTTATACCACCAGGACCCTTTATACAAACCTTCTGAAAGTTGACATAGATAGTAAGAATAGGGAGGGGTATAAACTTGCCAAGTGTCATCCACATTAGATGGGAAACAAAGAAGTTACAGACACAAATGTATATGCAGATTCTTGCAAAATAACATAATTCAACTGCTTATAAAATTAGATTCCTTTTTCCAATCGTTCCGATATTTGGTATATATGATGTCTTCCATTGGAGGTACATACCTACAAGATTTCATTCAAATATAGGAAAAAACAAAAATGTTACATCCAGAAATATGTTTTCCAGTGAAACCAATGGAAATCAAAATAACCCCAAATTAATGGATGAGAATTAAAAGCTAATTCAGACTAACTGTGATTATGTAAAAACAACCTCTGTCATTGCCTGTATCCTGGAGATGGTTTCTCAAAATGCATAGGTTCAGGATCAAATCTAGAGGAAAGAAACCCTAACCACCAATGGCCTACATAATAACATCCTCCATGTACTCATTACAAAAATGATCCCAACAGAAATGTTAAGAGAAGGGGACCAAATTATTATGTCTTTTCCCTCTTTCATAATCTACTAGTAAGTGGGAAAGATTAAGATCTAGGATTCCTGGGCTCTGTTGTCTGCCCTCTGTTCTCTTCCCCTTCATTTCCTCTGTCTTGTCTCCCTTACATTGTAAGCCCACTGAGGTGGGGAACTGTCTATAACTGATGATTGTTAGGGATGGGCGAATGCAGTTCGGAAGTTCGGAGTTCAGCCTGAGGTCTGCCTGTTCGGACTACCGAACCCGAATCCGAACACAAACTGACCAAACTAAACTCAATTCAGAAGGTCAAAATGACTGAACAGTTTGGTCAGTTCGGATCGCGTTTGGGTGAGTTCGGGTGGCAAAAACATGTCACTGGAAGGCAAAATGTGACAGGGAGGGGGAGTCAGCTGAGGAGCAGACTTCCAGGCACCAGGGATGGAGAGGCTTGGAGTAGCAGCCAGCCTGCCCAATCAGCATCTCTTTTCACCTCAGACCACTGGCTTCACAGTCTGCGATTGGCCACGGGCTAGGCTGCATGAGCTAATGGGGCTTTCAGTGAGGTGGACGCAGCAAGAAACAAAACTGATTGCCTCCCCCCTTCTCAACACCTTCTGATCTAGTCGCTGTTCCTGAACAGCAGGCATTTCAGAAGGCTCCCTTTCTCCGAGCAGTTTTTGTTCCTTCCTATTCCTAATCCATTGCCATCCTCCTCCTATTTCACCCATCCAACCCATTTACCTCCATATTATCATTTATTTAGATTATATTAGATAG
>QEPC01013779.1:26105-53326 GCA_003113815.1 Sphenodon punctatus | reverse complement strand
CCCCCCCCCCCCCCCCCCCGAGTCCCACAATGGCTCAGGATAAGAATAATTAAAAACAACTTTAAAAAGTCTTAGCCAGCCGCACCCACAACTCAAACCATGCACACAGTCACACTACTCACTCATATGAAGCAAGTCAGGGCTTGGTGCTGCTCAGTGACAGCATGCTGCTGCTCTGTCCCTGAAGCCAGAAGGGTATTGATTTTTCACTCATATCTAGGGCTGGGCACTGCTCATTGACCAGGTGCTGGAGGCCCATCCTTTGGAAGGCGCAGCCCAATAACGTGTCAGGACTGGGGCTGCTCATTGGTTCAGTGCTGGGGGCCTGTCCTTTGGCAGGTGCAGCCGGATTATATGTCAGGGCTGGACACTGCTCATTGGCCTCAGCTCATCAGCTGCTGCTGCAGCTCAGACACTCTTCCCCCCATCTGGTGAGTCAGGGGTTTGCTGCATGCGGTTGTTTTGTGTGCAGCCCGTGAAGGTCCGCGTAGGCGAGAGAGAGCCAACCGATGGACTGCACACAATGAAAATAGGCAGGAAGACTGGCAGGCCAGAGAAAATTGACCCCATGGTAGGGATGTGCGAACAGAATGTGGTTTGGATGTTCAGTAGTTGGGTAGTTTGGTCTAAAATTCAAGTTCGGGTTTGGTAGTTGGGTACGAAAAAGTTCGGTCTCACTGAATGTTCAGTAGAGTTTGGGCCCCCGCAAGGCTTGGGGCACTCCAGGGACACACGGGGGTTCCCGTGGGGGTATGGCAGGCCATCAGAGACCCAGCAGCAGCAGCAGCAGCAGAGACCGGAAAGATTTGGGGCTTGGCACCCTGGCTTGCCTGGGCAGGCAGGCTTGGTGCTTGGCTCCCGGGGGTGCCCGTGGGGGCATGGCAGGCTGTCACAGACCCAGCAGCAGCAGCAGCAACAGGAGAGACCAGGAAGGCTTGGAGCTTGGCACCCCGGCTTGCCTGGGCAGGCAGGCTCAGCACTTGGCCCCCATGGGTGCCCGTGGGTGCATGGCAAGCTGTCACAGACCCAGAAGCAGCAGCAGAAGAGACCGGGAAGGCTTGGGGCTTGGCACCTTGGCTTGCCTGTGCAGGCAGGCTCGGTGCTTGGCCCCCGGGGGTGCCCGTGGGGGCATGGCAGGCCATCAGAGACCCATCAGCAGCAGCAGAAGAGACCAGGAAGGCTTGGGGATTGCACCCCAGCTTTCCCAGGCAGGCAAGCTTGGTGCTTGGTCCCTGGGGGTGCCCGTCGGGGCATGGCTGGCCGTCACAGACCCAACAGCAGGAGGAAAGGCCAGGAAGGCTTGGGGCTCAGTGGCTGCCCAGGCACCTCTACTTGGCCAGGCATTGTAGGCTGCCAGGCATCGGTGGAGCAGCAGCAGACATTGGATTGCCCGGTAGCAGAACCTATGGCAGCAGTGGCAGCAGCAGCAGACAGACACCTTGATGAAAAGCAACTGCTCCACCAACTTGGCCCCCAGTCTCAGGAGATGCAGCAGACAAATGTCCCCCACCCTAAAGAACACTCTCTTGCTGGGGACACTCGTTGGTGGGCAGGACAAGAGACCCTTGGACACATTGGACAGGGCCAGCCACACATCCCTCCAAGAGCTGTGTTGCCACCATCTTTTGCCGCTCCCTCCCATATGTTCCATTGAACCCATCAACCCCACAGACAGCGGCCCCACCAACAAGATAGAGATCAGCATGGACTGCATCCAGGTGCAGAATATGGACATGGGAGACACCATGTTGGGTGTGTAGCAAACCACCTGTCAAATCTCACCTGAGCTTTGGTCTCTGGCACACTCGGAGCTGCCACCGCCTGTTCTGGTGCCTGTAAGATGGGCAATGGGGCATGTGGCAGAGGTGGAAGGGGTCGTGCCAGAGGAGGGGCAGCAGGCATCAGCAGCAGCCCGAGCCCATCACCACACCCCAAACTGCACAGGCCTGATTTGGGGAGACAGGCTTCAGAGGCTCCCAGCAGTGGCACTAGCTGGGGTGTGGTTCGACGGCACCTCCTACCAGCGCCCTCCACTGCCACACAGGGCACTGGAAGGCCTGCAATACATGAGGCTGTGACTGTCTCCGCTGCAGCTGCAGGAGCAGGTGCTACTTCTTCCGATGTTCCTCCAGGGCCACCAATGTCCCCCACTGTGGAGGCGATCCCCAGCAGTCCAGCGCTGGTGGATCCCAACCCAACTGCTAGAGGCAGGGCCCGATCCCCGGCCTCATGTATTGCATCCCTTCCTTCGCCTGGTGTTCAGGGATGTTCTGGGCTTGGGGGAGAAGGGGATTGAGGCAGGCACCCTTAGCTCTCCGATCGAGCAGGGGAGGAAGCTGGCCAGAGGTTCTTTAACCAGAGCATGATGGACAGTGACCTCCTCCAGGCAAAGCAGGCCGAGAAAGGCTCCCCAGTGCACCAGCTGGTGCAGGATGTGTTGACCCGGTGGAATTCCTCCATGTTCCTGATGCTCGAGCACCTTCTAGAGCAGAAAGTCGCCTTTCATCAGGTTCAACTGGTGACAGAAAGGGAGGACCTCCAGAGTACTATGGGGTGGAATGGGAGATCCTGAAGCTCTATGGGCACTGGAAGGGTGAGCTGGTGAAGAGGGTCCAGCAGGCAGAGAGGGCTCTGGAGAGTGCATGGCAGCATCATCNCCCCCCCCCCCCCCCCCCCGAGTCCCACAATGGCTCAGGATAAGAATAATTAAAAACAACTTTAAAAAGTCTTAGCCAGCCGCACCCACAACTCAAACCATGCACACAGTCACACTACTCACTCATATGAAGCAAGTCAGGGCTTGGTGCTGCTCAGTGACAGCATGCTGCTGCTCTGTCCCTGAAGCCAGAAGGGTATTGATTTTTCACTCATATCTAGGGCTGGGCACTGCTCATTGACCAGGTGCTGGAGGCCCATCCTTTGGAAGGCGCAGCCCAATAACGTGTCAGGACTGGGGCTGCTCATTGGTTCAGTGCTGGGGGCCTGTCCTTTGGCAGGTGCAGCCGGATTATATGTCAGGGCTGGACACTGCTCATTGGCCTCAGCTCATCAGCTGCTGCTGCAGCTCAGACACTCTTCCCCCCATCTGGTGAGTCAGGGGTTTGCTGCATGCGGTTGTTTTGTGTGCAGCCCGTGAAGGTCCGCGTAGGCGAGAGAGAGCCAACCGATGGACTGCACACAATGAAAATAGGCAGGAAGACTGGCAGGCCAGAGAAAATTGACCCCATGGTAGGGATGTGCGAACAGAATGTGGTTTGGATGTTCAGTAGTTGGGTAGTTTGGTCTAAAATTCAAGTTCGGGTTTGGTAGTTGGGTACGAAAAAGTTCGGTCTCACTGAATGTTCAGTAGAGTTTGGGCCCCCGCAAGGCTTGGGGCACTCCAGGGACACACGGGGGTTCCCGTGGGGGTATGGCAGGCCATCAGAGACCCAGCAGCAGCAGCAGCAGCAGAGACCGGAAAGATTTGGGGCTTGGCACCCTGGCTTGCCTGGGCAGGCAGGCTTGGTGCTTGGCTCCCGGGGGTGCCCGTGGGGGCATGGCAGGCTGTCACAGACCCAGCAGCAGCAGCAGCAACAGGAGAGACCAGGAAGGCTTGGAGCTTGGCACCCCGGCTTGCCTGGGCAGGCAGGCTCAGCACTTGGCCCCCATGGGTGCCCGTGGGTGCATGGCAAGCTGTCACAGACCCAGAAGCAGCAGCAGAAGAGACCGGGAAGGCTTGGGGCTTGGCACCTTGGCTTGCCTGTGCAGGCAGGCTCGGTGCTTGGCCCCCGGGGGTGCCCGTGGGGGCATGGCAGGCCATCAGAGACCCATCAGCAGCAGCAGAAGAGACCAGGAAGGCTTGGGGATTGCACCCCAGCTTTCCCAGGCAGGCAAGCTTGGTGCTTGGTCCCTGGGGGTGCCCGTCGGGGCATGGCTGGCCGTCACAGACCCAACAGCAGGAGGAAAGGCCAGGAAGGCTTGGGGCTCAGTGGCTGCCCAGGCACCTCTACTTGGCCAGGCATTGTAGGCTGCCAGGCATCGGTGGAGCAGCAGCAGACATTGGATTGCCCGGTAGCAGAACCTATGGCAGCAGTGGCAGCAGCAGCAGACAGACACCTTGATGAAAAGCAACTGCTCCACCAACTTGGCCCCCAGTCTCAGGAGATGCAGCAGACAAATGTCCCCCACCCTAAAGAACACTCTCTTGCTGGGGACACTCGTTGGTGGGCAGGACAAGAGACCCTTGGACACATTGGACAGGGCCAGCCACACATCCCTCCAAGAGCTGTGTTGCCACCATCTTTTGCCGCTCCCTCCCATATGTTCCATTGAACCCATCAACCCCACAGACAGCGGCCCCACCAACAAGATAGAGATCAGCATGGACTGCATCCAGGTGCAGAATATGGACATGGGAGACCCCATGTTGGGTGTGTAGCAAACCACCTGTCAAATCTCACCTGAGCTTTGGTCTCTGGCACACTCGGAGCTGCCACCGCCTGTTCTGGTGCCTGTAAGATGGGCAATGGGGCATGTGGCAGAGGTGGAAGGGGTCGTGCCAGAGGAGGGGCAGCAGGCATCAGCAGCAGCCCGAGCCCATCACCACACCCCAAACTGCACAGGCCTGATTTGGGGAGACAGGCTTCAGAGGCTCCCAGCAGTGGCACTAGCTGGGGTGTGGTTCGACGGCACCTCCTACCAGCGCCCTCCACTGCCACACAGGGCACTGGAAGGCCTGCAATACATGAGGCTGTGACTGTCTCCGCTGCAGCTGCAGGAGCAGGTGCTACTTCTTCCGATGTTCCTCCAGGGCCACCAATGTCCCCCACTGTGGAGGCGATCCCCAGCAGTCCAGCGCTGGTGGATCCCAACCCAACTGCTAGAGGCAGGGCCCGATCCCCGGCCTCATGTATTGCATCCCTTCCTTCGCCTGGTGTTCAGGGATGTTCTGGGCTTGGGGGAGAAGGGGATTGAGGCAGGCACCCTTAGCTCTCCGATCGAGCAGGGGAGGAAGCTGGCCAGAGGTTCTTTAACCAGAGCATGATGGACAGTGACCTCCTCCAGGCAAAGCAGGCCGAGAAAGGCTCCCCAGTGCACCAGCTGGTGCAGGATGTGTTGACCCGGTGGAATTCCTCCATGTTCCTGATGCTCGAGCACCTTCTAGAGCAGAAAGTCGCCTTTCATCAGGTTCAACTGGTGACAGAAAGGGAGGACCTCCAGAGTACTATGGGGTGGAATGGGAGATCCTGAAGCTCTATGGGCACTGGAAGGGTGAGCTGGTGAAGAGGGTCCAGCAGGCAGAGAGGGCTCTGGAGAGTGCATGGCAGCATCATCAGCAGGAGGACACCCTGGGGATGGTTGGAGTGGGAGCAGCCACCCCTTTCAGCTGCCGAGGTCTATCTCTGCCACCAGCCCGAGCAGTAGCAGCACCAGCACCAGCACCAGCACCAGCACCCCTATTGCTTTTAGATGATGTGGATGGACAGCCCTCCCTGCCTGGAATGTAGGCCCCAGAACCCTTAGGGTGGGTCCTGGGGCTGGAGTGGTTGCTTCTTGATACGATGGAATGACAACTCCCTGTGAGCGGAATGACGGCCTCAGAACCCTGAGGGTGGGTCCTGGAGCTGTAGTGACTGGAGAACTTTGAAGGCTGAAGAGGAGAAGGGTTCCATGTGACAGCTCCTCGTGAGTGGCATGATGGCTTCAGAACCCTGATGGTGGGTCCTGAGGCTGGAGTAACTGGCACCCCTGCTTGGCTGGGTGTTGCAGGTGGAGCAGCGGCAGAGGCCTGGCCAGGGTTTGGTGGCTGGCACCCCTACTTGTCCGGGTGTTGCAGGCTGTCTAGCCTTGATGTGGGACACTTGCAGACAAGTGGAACTACAGCCCTCCCCACCTGTAACATAGGCCCCAGAACCCTGAGGGTGGGTCCTGAGACTGGAGTGGCTGGAGAACTTTGAAGTCTGAAGTGGAGAAGGGTTCCATGTGAACAGCAGTCAAACATGTGTCAGTTGGTCCTAAGAGATAGGTGATCGCTGTTCCGTCTTCAAGGCCCTCGCAGATGATGAAAGATACATCATGTACCTGAAGGAAGAGCTGGCTGAGTTTGTCCTGCAGTGAATGGATGTTGTTTTATCTTCCAAGTTCCTTCTGGTTCTAGTCAAATTGGTGAAGTTCAACAGGTGCTACCTGGTAATATCTCCAGGATGATTGTGTGATACCTGGAGAACCTTGAAGGTCGAAATGGAGAAGGGTTCCATGTGATGGCTCCCTGTGAGCAGAATGATGGCCTCAGAACCTTGACAGTAGGTCCTGGGGCTGGAGTGGCTGCTTCTAGATGCCGGATATAACACCTAAATCTATCTAATCTAATCTAAACAAATGAAGCGATGGAGGTAAATGTGTGGAAAGAAATGGTTGAAGTAGTAATAGGAGGATGGCAATGGATTGGGAGGAACATAAACTGCTGGGAGAGGGAGATTCTGAAAATGCCTGAGGACTGTGGCGTGTGTAGGCAAGTGCAAGGAGCATGTGATCTGGAGCGGCAGATACTCTGGAGTCACATCCAGGAACAGTCTTAGCCCGAAGAGTGTGTGAGCTGCGATCTCCCATTCCGTCCCATTGTTATGTTCAACTAGCCCCCGCCTGCTGGTGCGCTCATCCGAGCTATGGCCATCTACAAGACTGAGGCGCAAATGGCTGACATGCAGTACCACCACCAGCAGCAGCAGCAGCAGCAGCAGCAGCAGCAGACATTGGTTTGCCAGGGCACAGAACCCATGGCACAGCAGAGGCAGCAGAATTGGACATTGGATTGCTGGGGTACAGAACCCATGGCACAGACACTCTTGGCATTGGAGCATTATTGTGCCCACAATTTTCTCGAGGTCAATTACAAGAAAACTAAGATAATGATTTTTTCAACAAAGCGGAAGGTGCACAATTGGATGCTGGGTGGACACAAATTAGATCAGGTCCCCTGTTATAAGTACCTTGGACTAATTTTTCAAGCCAACAGCTACTGGACGACACATTTGATTGCTGCCTGCAGGCAAGCCCAAACGGTAGGCAAAGGCATATGCCGGTTCTTTAGATCCGGGGTGAGGGAGGGGAGGGGGGGAGTCTCATCCTTCCTGCCCTCAAGGTATACCAAACTAAGTGTCTGTCCCAGTTATTGTTCGGGGCTCAGTTTTGGGCACTGGGAAAACTCATAACATTAGAACGAATACAGATCAAGTTTTTGAGAGCCATCCTAGCACTTCCTACCCATGCCCCCTGCTGTGCTGTTCGCCTTGAGTGTGGTGCTCTGCCCATGGGTACCCAGGTATGGTTACTCTTGTTAGGCTACTGGTTTAAATTGTTTTATGGCCTAGCTGCTCCCCTAGCATCCCTGGTACTAAGAGCTGGCACCCACGATCCATGGGTGGTCCAGGTTAGAGGCAAACTTAGTGAGATTGGCCTTTCACCGAAGAGCCTTGCCTGTCTTGGATATGCTAGTGCAAGAAGGCTGGTGAGGCAGAGGATATTGGACATTAGTAGGCAGGAGGAAATAGCAGAGGCACGGGGCAAGAGGTCCTTGGAAGGCCTCATGGATCTGTATGAACTGGCTCACCTCCCTGCCCCCTACCTCCAATTCAGTTTATCCCCGCAGGTTAGGAGGTGCCTCATGATGACCCGGATGAATAGGGATGGGCGAACAGATCACAGTTCGGCCGTTCGGTTCGGCTGTGTTCGTTTCGTCCGTTGGGTTCGTCCGTTGGGTTCAGCTGCATTTGATTCATCTGGTACAGATGTTTGGCCATTCGGTGGTTTGGGTCGAATGCTGAGTTCGAATTTGGTATTCAGTTCAGTCGGGCTCGGTTAGGTCTTTAGTTTGATGCAATCGGGAACTGAAAATGACATTTGGTTTTTGAAATAAAAGGAAAAAACTGAAAAACATATTTCTGGCTATAACATTTTTGTTTCTTATTACTTTTTCATGAAATTTAGAGAGATTGTACCCCACATTGAAGAGCACTAGGTGTACCAAAATTCGGAATGATTAGATAAAGGAAACCAATTTCAGAAGCAATTGAATGTTGTGATTTTAAGAAAAGCTACATACACATTCATGGCTACAACTTCTTTATCTTGCATCCAATGTTCATGAAACTTGTGCATATTAAATCCATCCATATGCTTAATGTTTCTGCCAATTTTAGGAAAGAGTGAATAAAGGGTCCCAAGGGTATAAGACATTAACCTGAAAATATATTTCCAGCTGTAACAGTTTGATATTCCATTCTGTTCACAGAATATTTGACAAGAATGTATCAAATATCTTTCCTGCCATTTCAGCAAATGTACAGGAGATTTTTATAAAGGGACCCAATTATATAAGCAATTGATGTTGTCCCTGTGAAGATCATTATTCAGATGAATATCAGCATATTCAGTGCCAGTCAGAGGCAGGCACCCTGCATGGCAGGGGAAGAGAGACTGTAGGAGGAAGGATGTGGAGCAACCCCAAAGACTGACAGACACATTCAATGGCCAAACACATTACTGCAAGCTTCTAGCTTTACAGGACCAATTGGTAGTGGCTTCGAGGTGGGCATAGGGGGCGGCCCTGAGGCGGGCATAAGCAACATAACTGGGACTTCTGAGATAGCATCCCAGCAGTCAGGAGACATAGTTTAAACACATCCAGGCTGGCCAATTATCATCACAATCACATCCTGCAGCACTGAGACAGAGGACATAAGAGAATCTCTATTGACTCTTTCCTAAACAGATGCTTCTGACTTCCCAGAAACAAGTGGGGGAGATATGTTGGGATGGTCCCAGCACAGAATGAGGATATTTGGTTGACATTTCTGTTGGCCAATTTGCATCACAAACCGATCTTATACCACAGTGACATAAGAGAATCCCAGGCATAGGCCCCTTCTCTACATATGTTGTACAAGCATATAAAATTGGGACCCTTTATAATATCTTTCTCATATTTGGCAGAGATGATCAAGAAAGTGAAATATATAGTCCTGCCAAATTTCATTTACACTGGTTGGACTACAAAGATGTTATAGTCAGACATACATTTATATGTTAATTGCTTATACCACCAAGGCCTTTTTTCCAATCCTTCTTAAATTTGGCACGGGTAGTTAACATGGGAAGGGGTATAAATTAAACAAGTTTCACCTATATTAGATGTGAGGTAAAGAAGTTACAGCTATGAATGTATATGTAGAATATTGCAAAATACAATACTTAAACTGCTTCTAAAATTGGATTCCTTTATCTAATTGTTTTGAAATTCAGTGTACATAATGCATTCTATTAGAGGTATAGGCATTCCAATTTCCAGCCACATATCATAAAAAACAAAAATGTTACAGCCAATAATGTGTTTTCCATTGAAACCAATGGAAATTCAATTCCAAACTCACCGAACGCATCCGTTCAAATTCAAGTTCAGTTCAAACGTTCTGTTCGGTTGACTGAACTATTTGAGTTCAGTCTGAACTCTGAACTTCCGAATTCGAGTTCGGTTTGAACGTTCGGTTTGGTCGACCGAACTGTTCGAGTTCAGTTCAAACATCCGAACTTCCAAACCGCGTTCACCCATCCCTACGGATGAATATCTTCCCCACAGCCACCACAGAAGCCCAGTTTATGGGGTTGCACCCCTCTCTCTGTTTTTGTGACTGCTCTGAGGGATCTGTGCAGCCTGTGGGCTCCCTGGAACATACTCTCCTTACCTGTGCAAGGACCCAGGCTCTCCAGGCTAGGTGGCTCGTCCCCCGTATTGACGGCTTCTCTACTGCCATGCCCCCTTGGTTAAGGCTTTTGAGTGGACAAGAGGAGGGGATAGCAAAAGGGGTCACCCTCTTCCTGTATAATACATTATTGCTAAAAGGGTCAGATAGGACTTAATGTTTGGGTCAAGGGATTTAGAGACCCCCTGATCTCAACTTAACTTTATTATACTGTGATATATTGTATGTACTTGCCTGGTTGCTTTGTTCTGGTTTCGTTCTGTTTGTCCCACTGTCATTATGTTATGGCTCTGCTAATACATTAATAAAATTATTATTATTGTTATTATGTTATTTCCAGGCCTGACCTGGCCACCCTCATTCATGCTTTCATCACCTCAAGGCTAGACTACTGCATTGCGCTGTACGTAGGGCTTCCCTTGTTTCTGGTTCAGAGGCTGCAGCTGGTGCAGAATGCAACGGCCCGTCTCCTTATGGGGACGGGAAGGCGGCAGCACATAACACCTGTGCTCCGTACTCTGCACTGGCTGCCTATAGCTTACTGAGCCCGATTCAAGGTGCTAGTGTTGATCTATAAAGCCCTACATGATCTGGGCTCTTCATACCTTGGGGACCGCCTCACCTTCCGCGCCTCAGAGCGATTCCTGTGGTCCACCGGGGGTGCCTTTTTGGAGGTCCCCCGTGTAAAGCAGGGGGCCACAATGGAGAGGGCATTCTTGGTGGCTGGGCCGAGGCTCTGGAATTCCCTCCCGGAGGAAGCCCATCCGGCCCCAGGTCTGTTGGCGTTTCAGCGAGCCTGCAAGACCTGGCTGTTTGCCCAGGCCTTCAGAGGGGAGGGTGGGTTAGTGGGGGATTGTATTTTTAAAACATTGTTTTAATGAATTTTATTGTGTGTTTTTATGCTGTAAGCCGCCCCGAGATGCTGTAGGCATGAGGGGGTGGCTAACAAATATTTATAAATAAATAAATAATAAATAATAAATGTTTGTGTACATGCCCATAGGTCTGCTCCCTTATCCTGAGCTCAGTCTTTCACATACCTCCAGTCAAAGAGGGACAAGCTCTGGCCAATAAGGTCTACCCCTCACGTACACTTACGTACAGACATATACCCCTCCCACCCCCCCACACACACACATTCCAAGGGCATGGAGAGAGGCACAAGCTCGCCTGCTTATCATTCCACTTAATTTTTTGTCAGTCCATCATCTCAAGTGCGTTTCCTGGTAGGTAACCAGGATAGAAATGGCTGAGGCTCTTGTCTCAGTGATCTTTTTGTCTCTTTCTCTTTCCTGAAAGAGGGACAGTGTGATTCAGTAACCAAAGAGGGACTGTCTGGGGGCTACATCCAAGAACTGGAAAAGGGCATAACAGAAACTAGCCATGGCCCCCAGTCTTGTGGTTCCCCAGTTGTTCAGTTTGCTTCTCCCCCGCCCCCCAGCCTGTAGCAGCAGACAAGGGCCTAGAGACTCCCATTGCTCCAGGTTCTCACAGAGATGGGCAGTGAGATGGAGTGAGGAGGAAGGGGGTACTGTGGAAACTGAAGGAGGCTCCTCTGACCAACGGTTCTGGAAACCTCACAAAGCTGGCCCTTTGTATTTAGAATGAGCTGGCTGACAGTGTGTATTTGTGAGGGAATCGGGACTGTCACGCTATAGGAAGGGTGTGTGTGTGTGTGCGTACTTTTCTCCCCACAGTGCTAAATCCAGTCTAGCTCAAAGCTACAGCAAAGGGTGGTGGAGATGGAAGAAGGCTGAACCTGGGGTGCATTGGTAGAGCTGGGGCAGAGAGGGGAGATTTTGGGGTACCAAAAGAGCTGTGAGGATCCCAGCAGCAGTGAAGCAGGGGCTGCAGTGGGTGTGGGGTGTGTGTGTCCATTATGGAGATGTATTGTCAGACCAGTGGGGGTGCATATTAGGGGGCTCCAGGTTGGGAATGAGGTACTGTGGCAGAGTTCGGCCTTTGGGGAAAGCCTGGACAGGCATGGTATTAGAGATGGGGTGGAGGAAGGTGGGAGCTGTGGATCAGTACTGAGGTGCTTTGGAATAGTTCTATGTGGGGGGATGGGGGTAAGTCTAGAATAACAGACATGACCTGTAGACTTCAAATACATGAGAGATGTAGCCGGGGCATAGGGAGGGGGTGTGCACAGAACTGGAATCGGGGTGTGGACTGTGGATTGGTACTGAGGTGTTTTTGAATAACTCTTTGTGGGGGGTGGGGAATAGACTAGAATAGCAGGCACAGCGCGAATTAGAGCTGTGTGGCCCCCTCCCCCTTCCCAGGGCTGGAATAGCAGGGGGTGCTGCAGGGCAGGATTGAGGTGCATTAGCTGGGCTTTGTCTGAGCAGCCTGTACAACAGCTGCCTGTGCTGGGGCTGTCTCTGAAGCCACTGTTGACAGTCCCTCACTTTTATGGGAACTAAATTTACCCAGACACACACAAAAATAAAATAAAAATAAAATAAATTCCATCCGCTTCTCTGTGTCCAGCCTAGGTCAGTGGCGCGAGGGCCTGGCTGGTTGGCTTTCCCAGCCATCCTTGGCTCCTGAGCACAGCAGTGTGTGTGACCACGTTGCCTCAGGAATGTTTGACATCCAAGCAGAGAGAGACATGCACCCTCCCCCTGGAAAATAAAAGCCCAAACATTTTCCATGGGATGGTGACATGGGAATGTGTGCCTCAGTGCCGGGGAAATAATGCACCGGAATGTCAGTTTGCAGTACAGGCCCACAGGAAAGGGAACCTGGTCAGGATGCCTTATAGCCTAAATAATTTACCTGCCTACCTTTTTATTAATTATTATTATTACTGATATTTCTATAGTGCTTTCATTGTTCAAAGCATCTTATAACCTTCACCCTCACAACAGCCCTGTGACATAGGTCACTATTATTCCCATTTTACAGATGAGGAACTGAGACTGAGACCCCCAAGGGGTGGGGGGGAAGCGACTTTCCCATGACCACCCAGCGAGTTCACGTTTAAGGCAGGATTAGAAGCCTAGGGGTTCTAATAGCCCCACTAAAGATCTATAGGGGTGGGCAGGGGCAGTCTTGCCACAAGGTGACCTGGGGCAACTGCACTGGACCCCATTATTCACTCTACTTCCCGGGGCCCTGCAGTGCCCCACTTTTTCATCAGGGTGAGTTGCAGAACCCCACTCCCTCCCAGCAGGGCCCCAAACACGACCACCTGTAAGTCCTCATGGGGGGTTCTGCCAGGGCGGAAGGGCCATTGGAGAGTGGGTGAGCCCCCACATTTTATCTTAATTCTAGGCTCTGAAAATTCCAAGGCTTGCTCTGGTGGTGGGGTTTAGTAGGGCTACTCTGGAGTAAGTGGTTTGTGGATCAGTGCCTTTTGGTTCTTTCATATTAACTTTTATGGTAGATGTGTGGGGGGGGGGGATAAGAAATCTACCATCCATAAGTGTGAAAACTAAGGAACAGGGGAGATCCAAGTTTGGGGTGCAGGAGCAGGCCCCTCCTTAATTTCACTGATGTCACCACCATGTGGGGTTCACAGAATGCCAAAATTAAGGAGGGAACTACCCCCTGTGCGACTCTGCTCCCTGCCGTCAGTTAATTCCCTGGAAGCTGGACAAGTGGGTGGAGCTGCACCCATTAGGCCAAAACTGTCCATCTCTCTTCTTGAACCATTACTCCCCCTCTTCCAACAAAGGTTTTGACACACTCAAACGACCCCACACTGGCAGGAGAAGGTGCAGCGGAATTAGGGTGGCTATACCTACCCTTTAAAACAGGAGACTTATGAAAAATACATGTTAAAGGGCTGCACTGGTTCCAGTGCAGAGCAGAGATGTAGGACACAAGTCTGGGGATCAAGAGTAGACTCAAGGGGAGTCTTGTAAGGGGAAGGGTAGGTTGGGTTGAAAATGTCTGAAATGCACCAAGTCCTCATAAGACAGGCTGTGTCTGAGTACAGCTACCAATGTGCAGGTAGCCCTGCTCAAGCAAGAAATTTCCACCTAAGCCCGACTGCATTGAGCCCAAGCCTGGACCTGATGTGTTTTGGTAGCTCTGTGGTGTCACAGCTAGGGTTGACTCCTCTTTGGTTTTGTGACCCAGTGGCTCTGGGAGGGAATCCTGCTTTCTCCAGGTCAGCCAGGGGTGCCCCTGGTTAACCAGACTCAAGACGTCCAGGGGTGGCTACATCAAAAAGGGGGTGGGTCATGGGGCTATTCCCTCTTATTTTCTGATATGACTCTGCCTCTATGGAACCCTGTGCTTCCATGATGCTCTGCAAGGGTGGGGTTATGCCAGAAAGGGGATGGGACAGCTTTTTTACCTGCCCCTGTTCCATCATGGTCCAGTCTCTGTGGAGAATTGTGACACCACAACATTCCATAAGGGACACGATTACATCAGAACGGGGACAACAACCCCGTTGCCTCACCCGTTCTGATGTGGTCCCTCCTGAAGATAGGCAGCAATCCTAGTCGCAGTGTTCTGAGGGGGTAGGGCCATGTTGGAAAAGGGGTGAGGGGGTGCCTTAACCCCACTCTAATGCGCTGAAATGTCATGAAACGTCCTAAAGGGAAGGGCTATGTCAGAAAAGGGGCTAGGCTAAGGCATTCCATGCCCTTTCTATCATGGTGGTAGCAGTCTGTGAGGAGATCCAACCCAAATCCAATGGGTCCTGCCAAGCCACAGACTGCTACACACCATGCCATAAAGCAGATGTGTGCAAAGTTCCCAAATTCAAAGCCTTGTGCCAAGATCTCCATATGATTGAGAGCCACAAGACACACAGAGATGAATGCACGTACATGCGTACACACATATGCAAACCCTTCCTGCTTGGATCCCATTCTGGGCACAATTCAAGGTGGATTTGACCTTTAAAGCCCTAAAAGGTCTGGGTCCCATATATATATATATGAAACCGCCTGTCCTACCATGCTCCAACGTGGCCCCTATGTTCAGCTGGGGGCGCTCTCTTTCAGGTTCCATCGGTTACCCTTGTCCATAGGACAGGGCTGTGTAGGAGGGCTTTCTCCATTTCTGTCCCAGCTTTATGGCATTCCCTTCCCCAGAAGGTTCACTTGAGCCCAGGCCTGAGGATCTTCTAGAGATGTGGTGTAAAACTTTTTTATTTGGAAGAGCATTTTGTGGGTGGAGATGAGGGCGTGTTGGGTTATTGGGTAGGGTTGTGGGTGGGGAGGGAGGGAGGGTTTTACTGCACAGATATGTATTGTTTTAGGATTGTAAACCACCCTAAGCCTTGTGGGAAGGGCAGTGTATACATTTGAAAAAATAAATACATAAAAATACGCCTAAACCTGTTCATCTTCCAGAAACAATGCAAGGCATTTTGGCCAGGCATTTGTAAGGCAGGGATATGGTTGAATGGGAGTGGGTTGGGTGGGGGGTGTAGGAAAGGGTTGGACGTTTATAGGATTATTATTAATTATAATTATATTATATTATATTATTATTGTCACCGTTGATTATTTTTAATATTGCTTTTATGATTGTAAGCTGCCATAAGCCTCTGCGGGAAGGGTGACATGTAAATTGGACTAAATAAATATAACTAGGCTTAACTTGTGCCAAGTCTCAGCACTGGCACCTCTTCCAGACCCTGCCACTGATACTGTTATGCAAGATCCTACCCATGGTTGAGCTGATTGGAGCAGCAGTGCCAGTCCCAGCCCATATCAAGCTTTTAATCCAGGCTTGAACACAGACTGTCAAAGTAGTAGTGGGAATAGGGACTGATGCAGTTGGGAAAGGGGCCTAACAGCATATCCCCAATGGACCCTTTGAATCTTCCCCCGTGGGTTTGAAGGGGCATTGTTGAGCCCTGGAACCTGTGGGGGGGTTTATTTTATTTTTTTCAAAACTAAGCACTACTCATAACTGTAACGCCTGGAAGCACAGGAAAGGAGACTTGCCTCACTGAGGCCACATTCCAACAAACAGTTAATTTGATGTACTTGGGTCTTATTTATGTTTTACTCCTGAAGCGTTCACATGAACAGAGCACTAAACTGACAATGGGCACCTTTAGACAGAACTGGCCCAGCAGTTGCAGGAGCATCTGGATCATGTCGGTTTTCTTGATTCCTCGCAGTCGGGGTTTCACCCGGGATATGGCACCAAGACTGCACTTGTGGCATTGGTTGATTATCTTCACCGAGAATTAGATCAGGGACGTTCAGCCCTGCTGATTCTATTAGATCTGTTGGCAGCGTTTGATACAGTTGATCATGAGATGTTGGTGACGTGCCTGTGGGATGTTGCAGGGGTGGGCGGTACGGTTCTTGATTGGTTCTGCTCCTTCTTGGCCGGAAGAACTCAGTGAGTGGTACTTGGTGATTATTTTTCATCACACCAAGACCTCTTGTGTGGAGTCCCGCAGGGTTCTGTTTTGTCCCCTCTCCTGTTCAACGTGTATATGAAGCCGCCTGTCTTTAGATTGTAAGCTCTCAGGCAGGGACCGTGTCTATCTTGTTTTTTGTAAAGCACCAGGTACATCACTGGCCCCATATAAATGCTAATATAATAATAAAATAACAATAATAATATAGATGTGTTTGCTCCCCCTAACACACAAATGTTGTTCTGTTTAAAGGCATCCATTATTCACAGAAGTAGGAGGAGAAGTATGTACCCCTGAAAAATCAGGAGTATATACTCACCTTTGGTTTGTATTTTGAAGTAACTCTTCAAGTGAACTCTTATCAGCATGAGGGTAGGAACCTCGGTTGAGTGACAATTATGTCTCAGCGAGGGTGGAAACTGACACAATATTACTTCAGTTTATGCTGTTCATCCGAATGCTACTGAAGTGGAATAGTTTGATTTAATTAAATTGAAGCAGTTACTTCGGTTTACCTGTGTTTATTGGAATATGGCTTGAGAGAAGAGCTCAGCATGAGAGGATGGTGCGTTAAGTGTTTGGCGTGTTGTGTTGGTGCTTGCTGGGTGACTTGGCACACTATAAATAACTAACGTGTGCTTGTGGTGAGAAAATGGGCCACGTTATTCCCGCCCCGAGAGGACTAGCAGGAATTTGCCACATGCTGCATTCAGGACTATTTAAATAATTTTTGAGCAAATGGATTTTTCAGTCCCAACCCCAGAGAAAAAATCACCAGCCTCCCCTGCTGCTCCCTTGCCTTTTCCTGCACTTTGGGCATCTCCCCTAGCAGCAAGGGAGCAGCCCCTCTTTGCTTCAGCAGATTGCTCCCCCAGAGGAAAGCAGCTGAGGGCAGGTCATGGTGACGCAACATAGGAAAGAGACACACAAAAAAAGCTCATCCTTGGTCTAAAGCTTCCTGCTGGTTTTGTTTCTTTCCAGTTTGCATAATCCTTGTTCTGAATGCTGGGTAGTGGGTACAATTGGGGCAATTTTAGGGAATGCAAAGAGGGAGTTGCTCCAGATTTCTCAAATACGGTGCCAGATATGCAAATGTTCGAGTACACATATGAAATACAGGTTGCAGGGCTTTATTGGCTCCAGTGCAGAACTGCAACCTGAATTTCATGTGTCCTCTAATATTTGCATATCTGGCCACCCTAAGGGCTCATATATTATCGAGGATAATAGCCACCACCTTCAAGGGTGGGAAGAGCTGTGTCCCCTAATCACCTGCTGCCTATGAGTGGAACCAGGTGGAGTCGGCAGCAGTGGGTAACATGAGGCCTGGACTTGGCTCCTCCTCTGTGCTAAAATCCACTCCATTCCGAATTTAAAAGGGGGTAATCCAGCCTGGAGAAACTGAAACCAGTACAAAGTTTTTTCTCAAAAACAGAAATCAGTATAGCCTAACGTCTATGTTGTGAGGCTTTGGCCTAAGACACCAGAGGTCAAATCCCATTTTAGTCATGAACTTGCTGGGTGGCCTTGGATAAGTCACTATCTCATCTCAGCCTCAGTTCTCTATCTGTAAATTGTGAATAATAATGACCTATCTTACCGGGTTGTTGAAGGGGGAACTAGGTGGGGATTATAAAGCACTTTGAGCACTGAAATAATTGCAGAAATAATAAGGATGGGTTTTCCTTGTTGAAAAAGCAGCATGTAATTGAAGCTACCTCACAAGCCTGCACAGGGTTTGAAGACTGTTACCTTGCAAGCCTTTATTGGGCATGACGAGTACTCATCTTTGCAACATTCACTGTAATTTAATGCAGCTTGTTCAGTGTGTGTTATTGTAAATAACATGAGTGTTGGACAGTTTAGCCCAGGATGAGGCTAGCTTTTGCATCTGAGCCAGGGTCTGACCTTCTGCTGGGGCCTGACTCTGCTGCTAGCTATTAGAGCAGTAAAGCAGCAAAAATGAAAAGTGAGGGGGGACATTCCTACAGCCCCAGCTTCTGACCCCCAAAGCCCCACCACATCACATAAAAACAGGAAAGCAGAGAGAACTCATCCGTTCCTGAGTTTGAGATGCGGAGGACAGATCTGCCCTTAATTTTTATCCATCCCCAGAAGGGAATCTCCATCCCCTTCTGGTTTTATGTCTTTGTTAGTTAGGACAGTGTAAATCACAATTGGGTACAGTGGAGTCAGCATCCCTCCCCTGGCACCTTGTTAAAAAGCAGTGCCTTTTCCATGGCTCCCCCGTCTTGCATCCATCTCGCAGGGGATTGAGGATTTCAGGCCATGTGGTGCAAAGGCCTGAATCTCTATCCAAGCTGAGTAACCAGCATTGCTGGTCCCTGTTCACACACATCCCTTCCCCCACCACACACCCACCCGGCCTTCCCAACCCCAAGAGGTGGGAGGTAGGCAGTAGGCACGCTCCTTGGCGGGACTTCAAAGCAAGCCTCATTGTGTGTGCGTGTTTGTTTCCCTCCCCTAAGTATGATTACTCTGATAGATGTGACATCATCTAGAGACAACTGGGAGAGAGCAGGCCCTGCCATTGTCTTGTGCTGATGTGGGGCGATGTCCGTCTCCTAGGAACTAGGGGCTGGGACTGGAAGGCATGCTTTCATCTCTCTGACCTGCCCGGCTGGCGAGAGAGCTCTTTCCAAGACACCAGTCTGGGGAGACAGCTCCAGCACACAGCAGAAGGAACACGAGTGAGAGGCAGACGCACACACAATGTTTAAAGACATCATTAAACGCTCCCTCACCCACCCACCCAGGAGGGAGAGGAGAGCACTTGCCAGCTAAACCCATCTGTTGCTTTTAATTAAAGGGACTTGGCTTCTTTCTTGTTGTTGTCGTCTCTGACCCTCCACAAACACTATGATGGAAAAGGGGATAAAAGTGCTCTCCTGCTTGATGGGAGAAGACCCTTTTATTGGGCTTGGCAGCAAGAGGCCAAACAGCGGGATGGGCTGAGGTGGGGCCTGTGGATTCTGGGGTATGGGGCTGAGTGGTGCCAGCACAGCAGGGAGCAGGCGAGGGCTGGAGTCGGGTCTGACTTTACTGGAGTGAATGTCTGATTCAAACCAGGGCAGGGGAGAACAGGACTGACTAGACCCAAACACAATGTGACAGGGCAGGAATGAGGAGTCTGGGGAAGGGGTAGAAAAGGGGAGGTTGCCAAGGCAGTTAGGGGAGGAGGGTTGTGCAGTGTGGAAGAGCCTTGCTGCTTTTCAAGGGTCCTGGTTGGGCAGCCCAGGTGATAGAACCCAGGCCAGACCTTAGATTAGGGTTACCATATTTCAAGTTCCCAAAAAGATGACACTTCCGGGGGAGGGGGGCACTGCTAACATCTAACATCATTCTATCATATGCTACACACATCAAAGAATCCACACACCCAACCATCTACACTATAGTATAGGGCAGATCTGAACCCATAGGTCATAATGGCTAGCTTAACATCTATATTGTATGATTCTTGTCTACAGTAGACAGTTTCTACTGTACAGTTTCTTTCTACTTTGAATACGTAACATTTATAAATAACAAGTATAATGGCTTCAAGAATCAATGTAAATCAAATTTAAAGTACCTTTTTACATGCAGTCACTCCTTGCCTCCCATGCTTCTTCCTGTTGTACCCATACATATTTCTCTCCAAAGCGTATCTTTCTCAGCAGTGGCTGATTGCTCATCAAGTACCCATGAAAGTCTTTGCAAGATGTGTGCCTGAATTGTACTGTACACGCAGGATCCCTTTCAGCAACTCAGCAGTCAAGTTGTTCCTTTCCTTTGTCCACTGGCTTCGTATCAGTGAAAAAACTTGCACTACATTTCCATTATGAATGTGAAAAGCAAAGAAGAACTGTGCAGTCTTTAAAAGGTCTTTTCTGATTGACATGCAATGTTTTTGGACTTCTCAACATATTTGTTCCATTTTTGGTGTGCTAGCAAATTACTGGACTCTTCATCACTTTTGCAGCCTTCCATAAATTTCTTGAAATTGAAGAACTGATCAAAGCACTTATCATCATCAGTTTGCACGGCCTTCTCTGTCAGGTATTTGACACAAAATTCCACATCATTCCAATCTGGGGTCTCATTCAGGGCAATCCACATGAAACAAGAGAATTCTTCCAGGGGTGTCATCCACATCACCAAATATTCTAAGCATGTGCTGTACAAGTATTCTACATTCTACAGACATTCTGCTCCCTCCCGCCCAACCTTCAAATCCCTCCTAAAAACCTACCTCTCCATGAGGCTTTCCCTAGCTCCTCATCCCCACAGACTGCTCACTGATGCTCCCTCGATTGTCCTGTCATTCACACGGGACTCCTTCTCCCCTGCATCTAAGCGAAGCATGTGCACTGGTGATTTCTCAACTTCATGAATGTATCCCTGTCTCTCCCTATGTTACCCTTTCCCTTGTCTCCCCTTCCTCGTCTCTCCTCTACTGTAAGCCCCTCTAAGCAGGGAGTTGTCCTAAAGATTGTACAGTGCCAGGTGCATATGAAATAATACATCATAATAATGCCCAGGAAGTGAGTTAATATATGTATTTTACAGCCCTGTCTATTGTGTCCTTGAGTTAGCTCACGCACATTAACAACCCATTAACACATTTTTAACTCACTCTGTTTTTCTCATGATCTGGGTGATTAATGTGTGATAAAATGGAAGAGTTGTATTTCGCATCAGACGTGTGGTTCAAGGGTGTTAGTTATTCCAGAATAATTGACACAGATTAAGGAAACTCCATAAAGTGCACCCTAAAGCTGTTTACTATAAGTGAGCCACTGCATTCTAATCATAATAGTGCCAGCAATTTCAAATTCCATGAATAATGAGATTATCTTTAAAAATCACTGATTTTAAAAAATAATAATTTTTGTTAATTTGGAAACTTTTTTATTTGCCTTCTTGGTTTTGTCCCTTGAGGATTCTCCTTTCCAAGCTTTACATTGTGAAGATGAAGGCTAGAAATTTACTTTTAAAAATAGAGCGCTCTTCTAGTCACATGACACCAGCAGGGCTTTTAAAACAATAGCCATCTATTGCAAGAGTTAGCAACACTGCCTTCAGCCCCTTCACAATTCCATATTGCAGCCTTTCACCCCCTCACTCTGCTCTGCTAATGCTGCATCCCCTCAAGACCCCCTGCTCTTCTAGTCCTAAGTTCCCTTGTCATGCAATTCTGCAGAGGCCCCTCAACCCACAGTATCTGCATACAATATCCCAGTGACACCCAATCTCCTGACATCCAATTCTGCCAGTGCTACCTGGCTCAGATCTTCAGTGCTCAGGTCCTCCCTTCCCCAACCAGCAAAAATGGTTTTGTTGTAGCCAAATAATTTCAGGGTTGGCATTAAGTCCCTAGTACACAGGAACAGTACAAGGATTTTTGCTGCAATTTGCCCTGTCCCCAATCCAGCTGCAGTGCTTACTAGCGGTAGTGACTGGATGGGGGATGGGAGAGGTGCCCTTTCCAACTTGCAGAAGTGGCAGCAGCAGCTGGATTGGGGACAGGAAAAGCACTCCTTTGAATTTGCCTTCCTAGGTGGCTCCGCCCCTGATCCAGCACAGAGGTTAGCGATGGCAACAGCAGGATTGGGGGCAGGAAAGGTGGCAGTGGAAGCTGAATCGGGGTGGTTGGGGGGGGGGGGGGGGGGGGGGGGTGGAGCCACCAAGAAAGTGCCTCTCCCCCTCCCCCCCAAATCCAGTTCAAAGCTTACTGACAGGGTCGCTTAAGGCAACAAGTTGAAGGGGGTACCTCCCCCGTCCCATCCAGCACAGAGCTTATCGATGGAGGTGGAGGTGGGATAGCGGTTCGGGGGTAGGATCCTATATAGTAGCACTGACTCTGCTAGTACACACAAGATGGAAACTGCAAAACTAGACTTCAAGTTGGCAATCAAAGGCTCCCCAATTTACCGAACTCCAGGGGTGATGCTAGAATAATTCATCTGGAGTGGGGAGGAAAGGGGTGGAAAAGGCTATTATTGTCTGGGGAGCAAGGATTTTTGCTATATTACGAAGCTATTATACTTTTCCAGTGCGTGAGACTGCAGAAGGGGCAACAAGAAATATTTTTGAAGGGTTGGAAGAGCCTTGCATCATCCCTGCTTGGCCACCCAAAAGGGTGCAAAAAGTGGGACTGTGCTGGGAGGGATGATGAAGAAGTGGCAGCAGGATGGGTGGGGTGGGGTGCCTAGGAAAAGTCCCAGAGGAGGGGAGAGATTGCACAAATATCTCTGCTTTCAGGCAATGTTGATTGATCTCATGTTGGCTGGGGAAGGGATAGCAAGAAATATTATTTTGGGAGGGAGGAACTCACCCTTCCACCCCCACCACAGTTTGCAGACAGTCCCCTCCTTCTCAGCATGGGGAGGGTTCAGCTCAGAGATCAGTTACAGTGCTCAGCCTCATAGTCCCTCCGTGCCTGATCATGTGCTTGCTGCTCACTTCGTGCTCTCCTGGGTCCCATGCTGCTTCCACAAGCCGCTGAACAGCTGATCTTTCCTGCACACCCCCGCCCCCCCCACACACACACACGCCACTGCAGATGCTGAGGCTGGATTGCCACTGAGCTGTGAGTTGGTCCTGACAACTTGTGACAAGTATTTGGAGCCAGGAAGCAAAATTGTGGAAATTTGTGACTATTGAAAAAATCTACCTAGGTGGGTTCAGCCGATCAAAAAAGAAAGAAGTCATGTCTGGTATGGTAACCCTACTTTAAGTGCAAGCCACTGCAAATGGTTTTCCATAGATTCATAACCACCCCTTCTGACAGCCAGCCAGATCAGAACCAGTGGGGCTTGCTGGATCCTTTGCAGTAAGAGAAGACAGAGAGACAACCCTGTGCCTGGCATATAATAGCTCAGAGCTGCAGCTGGCAGCTGCTGGAAATCATTTTTTTACCCCAGCAAAGATAATCTGGAGTCTGATCTGAAGAGCTCCGCTTCTTCCCCTAGGTTCAGAAGTGGAAAGGGTCAGTGCTTTGTGTTGGGGGGAGTGTGTTAGCAGTGCCAGGGGCATGGTTTATGAGCAAAGCACTGGGAGTTGGGGGACCTGGGTTCTCTCCTTGGAATTGCTGATGATTCCTGAGATCCTTTCAGCAAGTGAAGGTGAAATTTAGCAGCCCGAGACACACAGATTGGCAAAGCTGTGTTGCATTTTCTGCTGACAAGCACATGTAATTGGGAATCTGCACGTCTCTATCCCCATTTGCATGCACAATCACATCAAAACCCGCACACACATTGGTGTGCGCATGCACATGCACCGGGGCACACTGATGCACAGAGAGCATGACTAGCACACTGTGCATCAGAGCCTCATCTAGGAAGTAGGGAGGTTGGTGCCTACCCCAGGGAGCTGTGGGAGTGGGGAAATCCATATTTAATTTGTAAAATAAGAGTTGCCAGGGCTCAAGCCTCCTATGGAAGTTCCCCCCATTGACCCCAGAAACATGAGAGAGTGGATTCAGAGGGGATGGTGGAGCTGCTCTGCCAGGCCTCACCACTCCATATGCTCCCGTTCCTGCCGAGGTCTACATTAAACTTGATGGAAGTTACGCCTACAGGCTGGTGCTACCACCGCTGATCAGCTATTTGATGCCACCAATCATCCCCCAACCCTCTCAGGGAGAGACTGTGGCTGAGACTGGTACTTCTGCATCCAGCTTTGGGTGGTGTCTTGCAAAGCAGCAGCAGAAGACACGTAGGAGTGGAGTCCTAGCAAGCCTAGACACAAATTAAGTCCTTGGTAGGATGCTTCTCCAGTGCTGTGAGGTCAGATTCCCCTGACAGATAATGCATGGAAACGCTGACATGTATCATTATTATGTAATAAAAAACCCTTCAGTTTAAGATAGGAGTTAAGGCAGTTACAAATTCAATCATGCTGCATAAAGCATGGAAATAGTAAGTTAAGGCTCCCGCCTTAACTTCCATGATATGCAAGCAGTAAAGACACTGGGCAGTCTCATATATTGTGCTTGCTTCCAACTTGGGCTCCTTGCACCCACACTTTGCCTTGGTCTTTCAGTCTCAATCCTCTTACTCTGCAGGGTGGGGGCAACACTGAATCTGGGGACAGGAGAGGGTGAGGTGGAAGCCAAGATGAGGACTGTGGGGGTGTATATGAGTGGAAAGAAGGTTGATGACTCCCAGCCTGCTCTGCTCTCCCCAGTTCCCAAGCCTCTAAAAGAGAAAGCAGTAGTCCTGGCTCGAAGTCCTGCATCTAACCCTCTAGTCCCCATCTCCCTCACAGAGAACCCAAGAATCCTTGGAAGTACAATGAGCTGTATCTCCGATATAGAACAGGAGTAAGGGGATGTGTGCAATGACAAAAATACAGGAGAGGAGATGTAATAACAGGGAGGTAGGTTTTAGGGAGTAAACAGAGAGGCAGCTATGGTAACTGAGTTAATGATAGGAGTGCTCCCCATGGTATCCCATCACTCTTCTGAATCAGTTATTTCACAGTCAAAACCATATTATTCTAATAGCCCTTTGCTTGCCCAATTATGGCAGTGAATGGACTACTTGTTGCGCTCCCCTTTTGAAGAATAGCGCAAGATTTAGATAAGGGGAAAATACTCCCCGTGCAAATTGCAGCCTAGACTGCTTTGTGGGCAGGAAGCAGCCCGCTGCCTGGGGGGGAATGGTGAGCCCAGAGAGGATTGCTAGACAACCACGGCTGGCTGTTGCGAAACAAGTGTCACGCAAATGAGAGCACTGCACCCAGAAGAGGCGGAGACCTGAGCTAGTGCTAGCTCTTGCCTCAGCTCCAGGCAGGAACCAATCAAGGAGCACGCACCCACCCTCTCTAAAACACTGTGGGTCGATCCAGTCACCATTTGGGGCCAGGAAGTAATTTTTATGGGAACCCCGTTTTGGGCCAGGGATTCCCAGTTTTCGCCTGTCTAACAGTGTTGGGTGATTTGATTCAATTTGGTTTACCCAACCTCATTACGTTAGAAGGGGATGTTGCTTTTGATGTTACAATTTGTCACACTCTTGCAGGGGTCCAGTACTGTTGTCATATGTTATAATAGAATTCTGATAGAGTAGGAGTCATCTCTGTAAGAGATGGGGAGACAACATCTACCGCAAAAGCAGGGTATGGCAAGCGGTAGGGTAGCCTCCCTGGGACGGTTGACCCACGAGGGCAGTAAGGGACAGGTACAGTCCCCAGCCTGCAGTCCCCTTCCTCAGGTCCAAAAGGACTTTGCTCCCCTCACCCACAGCCAGCGACATGGGATGAGGGGGAGACATTGCGTTTAGTTAAGCATGGCAGATTGTACTCGAGGGTGCATCGAGACCACCACCCCTGATGTTATGTTTAACAAGTAGGGATGGGCGAACAGCACTGAGTTTGGAAATTCGGTTCAGTTTGATTCTAAAATTGAGTTCGGTTCAGTCAACTGAACTATTTGAGTTCGGTCCGAACTCTGAACTTCCGAACAGAGTTCGGAAATTCAAACCCCATTGAACTAAATGGAATATTATCTTATACGGATGGGTGAACAGAACCGAGTCGGAAATTTGGTTTGGTTCGAAAATCGAGTTTGGTTCGGAAGTTCAGTTTGGTCGGCCAAACTGGTCGAATTCGGTTCGAACTCGAACTTCCGAACCGCGTTCGCCCATCCCTATTAACAAGTTAAGATTTTGTTGTATTGGACCCGAATCGCATTAGGCTATTACCCCGACCTATCATTCTAATTTGAATAAGGTGTGTGGCTATTTTAACCCTTCCACAGTTGTCTTGTCTCATTTGGGATGCACCAACTATTTGTAATTCCTCCTGTTGCAAGCCGCCCCGAGCTGCCTGTGGCAGGAGGGGTGGGGTAATAAGTTTTTGAAATAAAATAAAATAAAATAAATAAATAAATAAATAAATAATTCCACCCAGTGACTTGCATCCTATTTGCATTCCTCCCTGTCATTCCACTTACTGTCTCTGGTGCCTTCCTCATTATTCCACACCCTCTCCCCCCAAACTTGCAAAGATGCACATCTGTTGTATTCTTTCACATTCACTTAATCAGATGTTCAAATGACAACAGTATTTATTTCCAAACTGGCATTGCAGTTCCCACCATTCTTTCCAATGGGTATGCCATTGTATTAATTTCAATATGTACCCAGCTTTAAATTTTTATTCAACGTTTCTAGAACACTGTCCCCAGCTTCAGTGTTGCCCTTACCTTACTGGTGCCTTCACTCTCCCTGATACCTTCCTCAGTATTCCTCAGTAGTCTTGCTCTCCCTCTTACTCTAAAAGATGAATTTCCACTATATTCTTTCACAGATAAATGACAATACTATTAATTTCCAAAATGGAATTTATCTTGCCTCCATTCCTTCAAAAACATTCATAACAAACATTTATATAGCACTGACCCCAGCTTCATTGTTGACCCCAACCTTCAGAGGAAGAGGATTGGGGCTTGAAAGGCCATGCCAAAGTGTGGGTGCATGGAGCCCTAGTTGGCAGCAAGCACAATATTTGAAACTGCACATCTTTACTGCCTACATGGTACAGATGTTAAGGCAAGTGCCTTAAATTACAATTTCCATGCTTTTTGCAGCATGGTTGAATTTGTAATCACCTTAACTCCTTGACACGGCCAGGCCCTGAACCTCTGGCCTTGGGGACTTCTGGGAGGTACTCTCGGCAGCCTGCACTATTGGCAATGGGCTGCAGGGGGCGGCTCTCTTCCTGTTCATGGCACTCTCCCTTTTCTCTCCTACCTTGCTTACCACTCACACCTGGTGGTAGGCGTGGCCACACCTGCCACACTCTGATTGGCTCTGGGGAGTACTTAAGGACTGCTGAGGGCAGTGGCAGGTGTGGAGTTTTGAGTCACTTCCCCTTAGACTTGTGCTTGGCCCACCCACCTTGTTCTTTCTCTAGATGCACCTTGGTTGCCCCTTGTCTTTGTTGGGTGTAGTGTTTGGTGGTGGTGAGTTCTGTGTACAGTTTCCCTCTCACACCCTGCCTTGTCTTCATGTTAGTCTGTCTCCCTGTTGTTCCTTCAATGTCCTACTGTAAGTAATCCCTATTGTTTGCTGTATTCGTCTCCCTGTTCCTTCCTAGTTTCTGTGTAGTCTGGTGTCTCTGTGTCT
>QEPC01013778.1:747881-773562 GCA_003113815.1 Sphenodon punctatus | reverse complement strand
GGCAATCTGCATTGGAGGGGGAAGGATCGCTCGGCTGGCCTAACGCATGTAAGACCCGGCTTCAAAGCAGGTCAGACTTTTAAACGAGCACAAAGAAAGGTGACTGATCAAAGGATCAGCTGCGTTTCTTGTCTCGTTTAAAAGCACCCCTACAGTGGTGCAGGGGGCTGGAGTAATGAACCTTGAGCTCCCTTCCAGCCTTGTGATTCTATGACTGTATGATTCTATGGCAGGGAGGAAACTGGCAAGGAGCGACTTGCCCCAGAGCTCTGAACAAAGAGGATTCTGGGAGAGCAAGAGTAACTATTTGGATATGTTTTACCCAAAGATGTAGCCTGGTCTGGTGTGATAAAATTTTGGTTCCAAACAGAAAGCATTGGAATTAATTTGCTTGACTTGTCTGGATCACTAGGAGTCAATTTAATCTAAGCAGACAGGAGGCAAGTGACACAGAGCTTCTCACTGCCTTTAAGACATGGCCCAAGAACCAAGACTGAAGCAAGATGCTTTATTTTAGCCAACTAAACTGCACAGGCAGCTTCCCAGGGCTATGGTCAGGAGGAAATATATTCAACAAGCAGTTTGTTTTGGTATTTTAAATAGCTGGCATATTTAGGTTTGCAAAACAGAGCTAACAAAAAGGCTTTAGGAAATCTGTGTTGAATTACTAACCAGTGCTTATTGGTGAGATCACTGCATTACGTGAGGGGAGGGTAAAGGTGTGTCTGTGTGTGTTGTTTATGCGTGGCATGCTGCGCTCGCTGAGAGATGCAGAGGAATTTGTGCATGGGTGTGCATGCAGGGCCAGCATTAAGCAGGGACAGTAGGAACTGTGACCCAGGCCCAGAAATCAGAGGGGGGCCCACCGGAAGGTCAGCCCTCGTAGCCCAGAATTATGGCTCTTGAGACCCTGGGACTGGGTATTTATGTGGGGCTCTCTCCCCATCTGTGACTCTCAGCCCCCAGAGCGAAGGAGCAGGAACCTGCAGCAAGAGTTTTCTTTATTTACTTATCAAATATTTATATGCTGCCTCTTCTGCTCACAGCAGCTCGAGGCAGCTAACAATCAATAAAATAAAATACAAAACAAAACAAAATAATAAATAGATAGATTTTAAAAAAATTATACAATATTAATCAAACATGCAAACTGTGCAA
Organism: Sphenodon punctatus; assembly: GCA_003113815.1. Lineage (NCBI taxonomy): Eukaryota > Metazoa > Chordata > Lepidosauria > Sphenodontia > Sphenodontidae > Sphenodon > Sphenodon punctatus. The sequence goes on along the minus strand of QEPC01013778.1, from coordinate 772,404 downwards.
TTAAAACTGGAGGGAATAATCAACCCCTACCCCCAACGTCCCCCCCCAACCCATCTCCCTCACCAAATGCCTTGTGGAACAGCCAGGTCTTGCATTTTTGATAAAAGGAAGGTTGGTCTGGAGCCAACTGGGCCTCTGCTGGAAAGAAGTTCCACAGCCTAGGTGCAGCGACCGAGAATGCCCTCTTCAGGGTCACCCCCCGGAATACCTGGGGGACCTGCAGGAAGGTGCCCCCGAATGACCGCAGGGGCCGGTCCAGGGCCCGGGGAGTGAGGCAGTCGTGCAGGTAAGGGGCCTGGGACATTTAGGGCTTTATAGGTCAAAAGGGAGTTAAAGGAGTGGAGCTATGGAGAGTGAACCATGGAGGCCCTGCATTTTATTTTTGCCCTGAACCTCGCAAATTCTAAGGCTAGCCGTGTGTGTGTGTGTGTGTGTGTGTGTGTGTGTGTGAGAGAGAGAGAGAGAGAGAGAGAGAGAGTACAGTACTGGCTAGGAGAGACAGAAAGGTGTGTGCTTATGTACTGCTGGAATGAGTGTGTGGTTGCATGTGTGTGTGTGTGTGTGTGTGTGTGTGTGTGTCTGTATGTGCATCTGCATACACTTTTGATTTGCTTAGAGCAGTGGAAGTGACTATAAATATCTATCTCCAAACCCAGCCCTTGAGTTAGGGTGGAATAAAAATGAAAAGGAATAAAAATAAATACAATCAATTCACTTCCTTCCCCTGCTTCAAGCAAATCACAATTGCATGTAGATGTGTGTGCGTGCACGCACTAACATAATAGAAGGAGGAGGAGGAGGACCAAGGAAGTCTTATGGACCATGAAGTATGAGGGACACAGGAGCCTGAACCGGGGAGCCAGAACATTAGGGGTGGGACTATCAGTATCGGATTAATCCGATAATGTCAATAATTGTCGATATCGGATTAATCCAATAATACCAATAATTATCAGTATCGTTGTATCGTTTTTTTAGCATTACTGATTTTTCTAATCTTTAACATTGCTGCCATTTTAACAATGGTCGCAATGTTAAAGATCCGGAAAATCGGCAATATTAAAAAAACGATATACCGATACCGATAAACTGATATTGGATTAATCTAATACCGATAAAACCAGTAACCGATAATTCACCTGGAGTCCCACCCCTACAGAACATGGTGTTGCCCTTGAACTTGCTCGAGATACTTGCAAGTAAAGGAAGCTGAAGGGACAATATAAACTAATTGAGGGTTCCCGAGCTGAAGTGTTGATGACTGATGAGTGTTGTTACCCCTTTGAGGAGGCAAATAGAGTCCACCACTAGATTACTGAACCCTCTCCTCTGTTTCATGATTAACATAGTCCAAGATCCTGCAAGTACTTACCTCACTGGGGGAAGGGACTTTGTTGCAGCATGGCATGCGAATGTTATGCACACCTTGTGCACGTGCTATGTGCATGCTGAGCATAATATGCACACATGCCCCTTGTACACAGGAGTGTGGGTAACAATGTGGATTGGCCTGATTGGGCCAGTCTATTTTTTTCAAGTACCTGTTTCAGCACTACTTTAATGATAGGAGTGAAAAAATACCTGGTATCTCATATTCATTGAATATACTTCACATGATCCTTCACAAGATTGAATATCTGGATGACCTTTGCCACTTATGCAAAATCTACATGATAGTTTGATCCTCCCAGACTCTCTACAAGGACTCAAGGCAATGGATCTCCTGTGTCTTCTACACCATTCACTTTTGCCTCTTGTGATCCTGCTGTTCCAGCTTCCTGCAGTCCCTGCTCCTGTCTGCTGGGGAGTCTTTCTGGCTCCTGCCTTTTACTTCCTCTCTCCTTTTGGGATCTGGGATCTCAAGGCTGGGATAGCAAGAGGGCAAAAGAGGAGCAGATTGGAGCAGTGCAATTGCGACTATAGTAGCTAGAAACTACTCCCGTTGATTATGTTTTACTTCCTTCCCCATCCCGTCTTTCTTTGCAGACAAGCAGGGACTTTCCATTGGCCATCAGGTCTGGCTAACGTCATGCAACCTCTTCTCCCCTCATTGGGATTTTTTAAATTAGTGGGATTTCTCCTGAAGGTTGAAAATGCAGCTTGGGAAATCCCCCATGGGGGGTTTAGATGCTCCTCACTTTGGTTGCATCCCCCCTAAACACCTCATCCTGTTTGTTTACTAGAAGCAGCAGGAGTAGACAGACAGATCAGGGAACCCTTCCCACATCCTATCTGTCCTACTCCAGCCAGGACCTGATTGGTCAATCTCCTCCCCCAGGAGATTTCTCATCTCTTTGTGTCTCAGAGAGCTTCTGTCCTCCCTCTTGAACACACCTAGTCTTAGGACTTAGCATAGACGTAGGCCTTTCCTATCCTACATGTATTTCCTAATAAAGCTACTTAAGCTTAAGTATGCTTCCTGCCTGCTTATTGATGATTAGCTACTCACACTCCTCTGTAAACTCTGCATTGGGCAAATGGATGCAATGATCTCACAGTCCTTGCATTTCCAACATTATAACCCTGAAAATGATTGGCTTACCTCAAAGCCAGGAGATGATACTAGAAAACCCTGAGATTTGGGGTCAAATCCTGAGTTGTGATAACTGTGTTGAGGACCTAATTGCACCCACACAAATCCAAGTTTTGGATAATGAGCCAGCTTCCTGCATTGGGGCCCTAGGCTTTTTATCAGGGCCTTGTGTATTCTGTGTTTCTCTCGTTGACAGCAATGGTGGATGAGTTCTTTATTTTATAGATCTGAAACAGGGAGCAAGTTAATTACTTGCAGATATTATTTACTTTTTCAGGTAGACCTCTGTGTACCTGAATCATGTCTGTAAAAATATGGGTACACTACACACATTGTTTTTTCTGAGGGATGGAGGATATTCTTTTTTCCTTTGTTCAGTTTTTCTGTTTGGCTATTTCAGTTTGATTGGCCATTTCTTTATTTTGGTTGTCATTTTCAGGAATTGCACATGCACAATAGTAGCAGCCAATACTGTCAGAAGAACAGAAGAATATAAGAAGTGCCATACTGAGTCAGACCAATGGTCCATCAAGCCCACAAGCATAATGGGTGTTTTTACACACACATTTCTCTTGGATGTTTGCTGTTACATCCGGAACTTTCTGTGTTTCTAAATCACTCACCCAGATCTTAAACTTCCAGATCTTTGAAATTTTGCATGAAACATCTCCCAGAAGTTTTGTGTGCAAAAGGTTCTCCTGGTAAACTGCTTTGCTCCAGGCAGCTGTGGTCACTTGGTTTCCATGGCAGTCTGTCACATTTACAGCTGTAACTACTTTAGGCTGCCTCAGGGCAGTGTGTGTGTGAAGAATGCATCCAGGAACTGCATCAGGGAAGTGTGTGTGTGAAAAATGCATCCGGAACTTACTTGTGGGCTTGTAAACCCAGAAGATTGAAACATTTGGAAATGTAACGTGTGTGTAAAAATGCCCACTGTCTCTGACAGTGGCTAATTTTGATTGTATGGGAGAAGTATCAGTCATGATGGCCATTTGGCCAATCTGTTCCCTGATGATCATTCCCTGCTCCTGACAAAGTTCCCATTTTGTGATCTGCTTGGCAGATCATTAATGGACACAAACAGTTCTACCAAGAGAAGGACATAACCAACATACCAAAATGACCAACATTCCAAAATAACCAAACTGCTCTTCCAAGAGCTGAAATGGGTATTTAATTAGTACACATTTTGGGGTACCGAATTTGGTACCTGGCAGATTACCTGGGCATTAATTAAAAAATCAGTAAATTCTGGTACCAATTTTTTTTAACTTTGGGAATACTGGTTGATATATCAGGTCGGGAAACAAAAAATAAATAAATTAGGATGTATATAAAAAACATCAAGAACAGAAACAGATTTTGTTGGAACTGAAGTTGACTTTCCATGACTGGAAGTTGATTTTCCTGTATGGAAAATTAATAATTATGTGTTGGAAGTTGGTAAATCGATAAACAAGTTTTTAAAAAAAAAAATCAGTACCAGAAGTTGATATTCCAGGATGTCAGGTATCCAACTTAGTTAGCAATTGGGTACCAGTAAGTACTGCTGTTCTGGGGTCTATTAAGGTACCAGGGGTATGCCTGTTTTTGTGCATACTCATTTCAGCTCTACTTCTATCTCTCCACCAAAGAGTGGTTTCTCTTTGCAACATTTCTTTGGGAAATCAATAGCGGCTATTAAGATGCAATTTCCGGGGAGGATCCAGGATATAGCATGGCAGGAGGATATGGCACAGCTGAGGGAATGGAGAGTGGCTCCGCTTCTGGACCATTACATGAACCAGTTCCTATTGCAGCCTTATTTGGATATTTTGACCAGCTCTAAATTAAGGCGAGCTTATGTTCTATTAAGCTGGCAGCTGGTCAAAACAGCAAATGTGGAGGGTAGGTATACCTCCACTCCAAAGGCTTCTAGACTTTGCTCTTGTTAAAAGGGGGAAGTCGAGGACATTTGCCATTTTCTATTGCGGTGTCCCTATTTTGATGTACTGCGGGCTGTATGGATAGTTCCCCTGTTGCCAAAGGATTTCTGGGGAGAGCTGGAGGGTAGTTTTCCTGAGTTGACGCAAAAGGAGGCAATAATTGCTCTCGCTGTATACACATATCTGACATCAAAGAAGTGGTGTGCAATACAGGCCAGGTGTACTGGTAACTAGTCTGGCTGGAATAGAGGGACGGTGGTAACCCTCCGGGTTAAATTAGTTAGTTGGGAAAGGTTATTCCTCTCCTTATTCCCTGTTTTATCCCCTATGGGGATTTAAGTTAAGCCAAGGGGCTATGGGTAATCGATTGGACGTTGGATTTTATGTTAGATTTTAATACTATTATTATTAACTTTGTTCGTTTAAACCTTGTTTTTATTTATGTTAAAGTTTTTGTAAATGATAAGGAGGATGAGGTTGATGTAAATTAGTGCTTGTTGTTGTTTGATTTGTTGTTTGCTTGTTACTGTTTTTTTGGTTTTTTTGGCATAAGGTGAAAGCTGTGCCTAATAAATCTAAATCTAAATCTAATCTCTCCCCCATGCAATACCCAAACTGAAACTAATAAACAAGGAACTAATAAACAGGAAACAGTTATTTATCCTCTCAGCTAGTACTAGAACTAGGGGACACTCCATGAAACTCATGGGTGGCAAGTTTAAAACAAATAAAAGAAAATATTTTTCCACTCAGCGTATAATTGGGTTGTGGAATGTACTGCCAGAGGCTGTGGTAAGGGCCAGTACTATGGCTGAGTTTAAAAGATGTGTGGACAAGTTTCTGGAAGATTTTTATTTATTTTTTAATAAACTTATTACCCCGCCCCTCCTGACACAGGCAGCTCGGGGCGGATTACAACAATAAAAACAATGAAACCAATTAAAATACATTAAAACACATTAAAAGGAGACAACAGAGAAAAAAAATGCCCCTCTACCCCCCCCCCCTCCCATTACCCTTCTCCCCCACCAAACACCTCGCGGAACAGCTAGGTCTTGCAACTTTTTTGAAAAGAGGGGAGGTCCAGGGCCAGCCAGTCTCCTACCGGAAGGGAGTTTCAGAGGCGAGGCATGGCCACTGAGAACACCCTCTCCTGCATGGCCACCCAAGAAACTCAGGGGACCTCAAGCAGGGCATGCCCGGCTGACCGTAGGGGCCGATCCAGGACATGGGCAGTGAGGCAGTCTCACATGTAAGTAGGGCCCAGACTGTTTAGGGCTTTATAGTTTAAAACCAACACCTTGAATTGGGCACGGAAAACCACCGGCTGCCAATGCAGAGAGCAGATCACTGGTGTAATATGCTCCTGATGGCCAAGTCTCATTAGGAGATGAGCCGCCGCATTCTGCATCAGCTGCAATTTCTGAGCCGTCACCATGGGTAGCCCACGTAGAGCGCATCACAGTAGTCTAGTCGAGAGGTGATGAAAGCATGGATGACTATGGCCAGGTCAGAGTCCGAAACAAATGGCTGAAGTCGTCACACCAGATACAACTGGAGGAAAGCACTGATCGCCACAGCCTCCACCTGGAGATCCAGGTGGAGCTGCGCATCAAGAAGTACCCCTAGACTCCATACCTGGGAGGTCAATGGAAGAAAGACCCCATCAATGATGGGGGGTGCCAATTCCATTGCCCTACTCACTAACATCACCTCCGTCTTGTCAGGATTCAGCCGCAGTCGATTAGCCCTCATCCAATCCCTCACAGCCGTCAGGCACCGAGTAAGCACCGAGACTGCCGGGCCTGGTACTGTTGAAAAAGAGAGGTACAGTTGGGCGTCATCAGCATATTGATGACACAGTACACCAAACCTCCTAATCACCTCATCAAGTGGCTGCATATACACGTTGAGCAGGAGAGGGGAAAGAACAGAACCCTGCGAAACTCCACATGAGAGGTCTCGGTATGATGAAAAACAATCCCTGAGATCCACCCGCTGGGTTCTTCTGGTCAGGAATGAGCAGAACCATTCAAGAACAGTCCCGCCAACTCCCGCAAAGTCCTGCAGGCGCATCACCAACATTTCATGATCAACGGTATCAAACGCAGTCAACAGATCTAACAGGGTCAGCAGGGTAGAACGACCCCAATTCATATCTCGGCGCAGGTCATCTAGCAAAGCCACAAGCGCAGTCTCGGTGCCATAACCCGGATGAAAGCCGGACTGAAAGGGATCCAGAAAACCGATGCGATCAAGATGCCCCTGCAGCTGCCGAGCCACTACCCATTCAATAACCTTCCCTAAAGAGGGAAGGTTAGACACAGGCTGATAACTGGCAGGGGAGCCAGCATCAAGCAATGGTTTCTTGAGAAGATGCCACAACACCACCTCCTTGAGACAGACAGGCACTCTGCCCTCCTGCAGGGAGGCGTTGACCACCCCAGCCAGCAACGACCCCATTGTCTCCCGGCAGATCTTAACCAGCCAGGACGGGCAAGGGTCTAATTCACAAGAAGTGGCCCAGACTGCCCCAAGAACATCCACCGCATCAGCGAGTGTCACCCACTGAAACTGATCCTGGACATGACGGGGCTACCATAACCTCTGGTTCCCTTAGTGTAAGAAATGCTGCATCGAAACTGTGGTGAATACAAGTGATTTTGTCCACAAAATGATCCACAAACATGTCACAGCGGGTAGTAGATGACTCCACTCCAAGATTGAGGGAGGACAGACTGCCAAGCCCCCGCACTACCCGGAACACCTCTGCTGGACAGGATTTTGTGGACGCTATGAGGGCAGCAGAGAACTCCCTCTTTGCTGCCTGCATAGCCACAGCATAGGCTCGTAAACTGGCTCTATGCCACAATCTATCGGCTTCAGCACACTAATGACGCCCCCGTCACTCCAACTGCCGCCCATCTTGCTTCAGCAACCACACCTCCTCGGAAAACCGAGGAGGTCTGCGGAGCTGCCGCCTAGGCAGCGGACACCTAGGAGCCTCTGTCAGCAAGGTGTTCCACAGCACAACGAGGTCATCGATGAGACGGTCATCAAGGTCAGAGGTTATTTCCCCCAGAGCATTCTGGAACCATTCCAGTTCCATCATCCTCCGGGAGCGAAACATGTGAATCGGCTCAACACCCTTCTAGGGGGCATACATGCGCTAGGATTGAGGTCTATGGGCGGTAACGGTCCATCCATGACAAGTGCACAGCTGATATCTCCCCCACCAATGGAACACTCGCCTCAAGGCCAGTGCAAAACCCAAGGTCCAAGGTACGTCCTCCCTGATGTGTCGGGCCGATAATCATCTGGGACAGGCCCATGGTTGCCATGGCGGCCATGAACTCAAGGTCCATTAAGTCCATTAGCAGCTATTGGACCTAAGATGGGTCCATTAGCAGCTATTAGCCAGACAGGATCAGGGAACATGACGGGAGCTGGGGGGAAACAACAGGGAATGGATCCCCCATTGTGACCTGTTAGGTGCTTCTCCCAAGCCACCGTGATTGGCCACTGTCGGAGACAGAATGCTGGGCTAAATGGACCATTGGTCTGACCGAATATGGCACTGCTTATGTTCTTATGTTCTAAAAACCTACAATCAATTCCCAATATGGATACTTGCAGGAGCTTATGTGGATATTGGTGATTACCATTTTTGGTTTCATTAGGATATATTCAAATGGGCCCAATCCATGCCTTGTGCATGTACTCTGGACAAGGTGTCCACACACAAGGGTCACACAAATATTGTGCATGCGCTGCACAAGCCTAGCACACCTCATGCACAGAATGTATGCATTGCGCACAGCAGTCGCATTACCTGTGCAACTGCACACTCTGCATGAAGGGCACAAGGATTGTGTAATGTGTATGTGATACTTGTGCAGCATTTGTGCACGGTGCATACACAGGCATGAATTGGGTCCATTGGGTTTTCGTATTTCTTTTTCATGCGGTTTAAATATTTAAATATGCTTGATTTTTTTTTCCTAGCTCCCCTCATCTATGAATTACAGAAGAATCAAACAATTCTTGCCCCGTTATTGTCTCAAAGAAGTGAATTCCTCTCGCACTGGGAAATAACAAGTGGAGTGAGTGTCAAGCACTAGACAGGGTCTAATATTGATTTAGAAGAGCAATGACCTCTGAGAAAGAAGTGTCCTCAGATGTATTACTCTGGAAGGGACTCCATGGAAAGTATCACTCTGGCCACCAATGCATTGCATGGTAATTCACAGCATAATGGAAGAGCTGTTTGGGGACGGTGGGATTTTCAACAAAATGTTACACAGAGATCATGGTGATGTTCCAGTATTGGACAGCTTGGGCACTTCTGGATTTTCATTCCCTCTTGTGGCTTTATTAATATAATTTGAAGTGGGACTTTGCAAGCACAGCTTGGGATGTTTTTATAGAGGCCAATTATATACTGTATCTGTATGGTTACCTTGGGACTGGGAGTACTTGCAAAAGGGAGTTAAATATTTAAACAGCATTCCAGAACAGGGGGACTAAGATAATCATTATCTTTCTTCTAAGTCCTGTTATGCAGCTGGCTAGTGAGAAACTAAACATTTTATTTTATTGCTTTTTTATCTGTTTGAAAAAGCATATAAAATATCTATAAGTCTGTATCACGTTAACTTTTGGGAAGTAAAGCAACGCCAAAAGAAATTGGCCATGATCGCAAATCCCCTCTGCGTGGGATCCATGTGGGATCCACATGGGCCCTGCGCATCACAATATCCTTGTCATGGACATGTACGCTGTTTGCCGGCAGGTTGCGCACAGCATACGAGAGACATGGGATCGGCCCCACCATTAACTCAGGCTGTTGACACAAAGGTTCTATTAGCTTTACATTTCATATAATTGTAGCCTTCTGATTATTGAACATCAATGATTGGCAAACATGTACGCTGTTTGCCGGCAGGTTGTGCACAGCGTACGAGAGGCATGGGATTGCCCCCACCATTAGCTCAGGCTGTTGACACAAAGGTTCTATTATCTTTACATTTCATATAATTGTAGCCTTCTGATTATTGAACATTGATGATTGGCAGGCTTTCCTGTAAGCTAGATGTGTTTAAAATGGGATATGTGAAAGGGGACACTCAGAAGCTATTGATAAACTCTTTGAAACTGAAATTAGCATACAAGGACATACCGTGCCATACACAAAACAGGTGAAAGGGACTAGAGCAAGAGTGAACCATGGCTGTTTTTTATTTCCAGCCTGATCTTACATCTCCAGTCGCAATTCATGTGTAATATGTGCAATGCATGCAGAATGCATTGTGTGTACTTGGAGCATACATGCCATGCGCACGGCACATACGGAGTGCATTTAACGCATGTGGCAGGCACACACACATATGTAGGATTAGGTGCATGGTGTGCAAAATGCAATTTGCATATTTATTACTCCAGATATTTTGTTTTACTTAATTCATTTGATTTCATTCATGTCAGTATTTCATTTTGGTTATTTCAGTTATTCACTTATTTGGTACTTGGTATTTTGGTCACTTCAGTACTGAAATACCAAAGTAAACAAACTATTGAAACCAAATTACTGAAATAACCAAAACAAAATATTGCCGTGAATAAAATAGATAAATAAGAGAAACAATATGGGTAAAAACAGAAGTGATGACTGCACAGCCTCCAGGAAACCATTGCGTATGCGGTCTAGACCAGGTTGGAGCTCCAAGAAGACATGTCCGTGGCCAGAGTGTTGGGGAGAGCAGGGAGCATGCTGAGCATGCAGCCAGCTGGCCCCTTTCCCCCACTGTGCCCAGCAGTCTGCCTCGTACTATAACAGCCAGCCATGGTGGTCCCAACTCGGGCTGGCATACAAGCCCAGGAACAGATGTGATAGCCTGCTGTGGGTGGCCTTTTTTGGCCTGGTCAGGTGGGCGGTGACCTCAGAGATTTTCTGAGGTCAGAGACTGGGCTAGCCACCAACAGACCCCAGGACAATCTCAGGCCAATATTGGGCAGTGCCTGTGCAGATGTGCAGGTGAGGTCCTGTCGAAAGAGGTCCACAGCAGACGGCTGTCACATCTGTTTTTACCCAATAACCTGCATAGAGATGCTTTGTTTCAGTAAATAAAGCAGTACATAAACAGTGTTTCATATCCCCTTTGTACAAAATATAGAGGAGGATCCTATGGCCTGCAGAACCTCCACCCCCACAATCCCCGTACATACACATGTGCACAAATCGTGTGCAAGTTCATAGTGGAAATGTGCCGCACAGCGACATGGATCCCGTGCGGATGTGGTTTGGGATTGCAGCCAATCAAAGGAAATGGTAGGGATGGGTGAACAGAACTGAGTTCAGAAATTCAGTTCAGTTCGGAAGTTCGGTTTGCATGACTGAACTATTCGAGTTCGGTCCGAACTCCGAACTTCCGAACAAAGTTCGGAAATTAAAACCCCATTGAACTAAATGGAATATTATCTTTTAGGGATGGGCGAACAGAGCCAAGTTTGGAAATTCGGTTCAGTTCGTTCGGTTCGAAAATCGAGTTCGGTTTGGAAGTTCGGTGCGGTCGACCAAACTGGTCGAGTTCGGTCCGAACTCCGAACTTCCAAACAGAGTTCGCCCATCCCTAGGAAATGGTACATTCATGTAATTCAACTCACAAAGATATTTCCTGCCTTTTCAATGTTCAAAGGTGTTTGTTAGAGCTAAAATAAGTACCTACAAAACAAGCAAATCCATTGAATCTGAACAATCTAATCTAAAATGAATGACCCAAGTAATGAGCACTACCCATCTGATTTTCAATCAGTTAGGCATTTTTGCAACTTTGCTATGGTCATCCAGTTTATTTGGATGATTTGTTTTGGCTATTTTCAGTTTTTACCACTCATTTCCCTCATTTTACTGTTCTTGGAAAAAAGGAGCCCAAACCCCAAAATTGACAGTAAAACCAAAACAAACCGAACAGATTGAAATTTTGAAAAATCAGTTGCTTGAACATTTTGACAAATGTTGCTTGGGTTGATGAATTTTCATAATGGTTCTATTAATTTCCTATTGTGCCAAGGTGCTGATTGTGATAAGTCATTACAGGATTAGCTCCTGTCCCTCAGCCTACTGCTGTATCCTGTGCTGACTTAATAGCTAGGGATGGGCGAACGCGGTTCGGTAGTTCGGTGTTCGGCCCGAACTCGGCCTGTTTGGACAACCGAACATGAACACGAACACGAACGCACCGAACGGACCGAACACTGAACACCAAACACCGAAATGGCGAACACACCGAACGGAACCGAACACCGAACTACGAAATGGCCGAACAGTTCGTTCAATTCGAATCGCGTTCGGTTGTGTTCGGGTGGCTAAAACATGGTCTTCTGTCAGGTCACTGGAAGGCCAAATGTAGCAGGGAGGGGGAAGTCATTTGACTCAGCTAGGAGCAGACTTCCAGGCACCAGGGGTGGAGGGTGGAGAGTGGCTTGGAGTAGCAGCCAGCCTGATGAATCACCATCTCTTTTCGCCTCAGACCACTGGCTTGGCAGTCTATGATTGGCCACGGGCTAGGCTGCACGGAGCCAATGGGGCTGATTTGAGGCGGGCGCAGCAAGAAACAAAACTGTCTGCCTCCCCCCTTCCCAATACCTTCTGAGCTAGTCACTGTTCCTGAGCAGCAGGCGTTTCAGAAGGCTCCCTCACCCAGCATTTTCCAGCTCCCCAATCCATTGCCATCCTCCTCCTATTTCACCCATCCAACCCATCTACCCCCATATTCTCATTTATTTACATTAGCTTTGATAGATTTAGTTGTTATTTTTTGTTTTTATCCCTCCCTGTGTTCAATCTTCAATCTTCCTCCTTCCCTCCCCCCTCCATTGAATATTCCCTCCCCATTCCCTTCCCCTGTTTTTTTGATTCATTAGAGTAGTAGTATATTAATTTATAGATTGATTTAGGTTTCATTTCAGTTTTGTACCCCTCCTTGTCTTGTTTGTGATTGCCCCCCAACCCCCATCCCATATATTCATAGGTAGATAGATAGGATTAGGTCGATACATTTTTGTTTGAGTAGTTTAGTTTAAGGTTTACAGATAGAGTTTACTGTTTTCTGTGATTCAGCTTTAGGGTTTGTTGGAGTTATTCATAGCATTTAGAATACATTTATTAGTTAGGTAGTTAGTTAGTTATTAGTGTAGATATAGAGATATAAATATTTGATAAAAAAATTCAATAAAATTTTTTTAAAAAATTATATATTAAAAAACATTGTTTTTTTCGGGCCGAACGGCCGAACGCGAACGCGCGAACCACCCGAACACCGAACGACCGAACACGAACGCACAACCCGATGGCGAACGAACCGAATGGCCGAACACGAACGTACGACCTGCCCGAACAACCGAACACGAACGGCCGACACACGAACGGCCGAACCGAACGGCAGAACGCGAACACACGAACCGATCGCGGCCGAACCGAACGGCCGAACACGAACCGCGATCTGTTCGCCCATGCCTATTAATAGCCTTAACTTGAAGAGATAAGCAGTGGAAATGAAGACCATTGCTAGAAGAAGAGGCTGACAAAGGGAGAGCTCAAGGAATCAAGGAATTGTTGAAAGTCAGCCATGGAACAGCTGAAGAAATGGATGGTATGTAATAGAGCTGAAATGAGTACCCACAAAATCTGGTATACCTGTCCGAATTTCCAGTACTCAGATCAAACTAGACATTTTGGGAACTTTTGGGTACCTGAACCAGTTTTTTATTGGGTACCTGAAATAGTAAAAATGTCAAAATACTGACAAATTGGTATTTTAAAAAAAAATCTTTTCATGCTGAATTTTGGTGTTGTTATTTCACTTTGGTGGGCTGTAATTTGGGGTACTTGAAAAACTGCTAACCAAAATTTTGAGTTTTTTGAGTAGGTATACTTGATCGGTATTCAGGTACCAATTCGGACATCCAAAATGGAATCCGAACAATCTGTCTGTGGGTACCAAATCGGGTCCCTGTTTTACCTCTAATATGTACCCTACGCTTCAAGAAAGAATAGGGCTTGGAGGTAAGTTCTAGGGCTTGGAAGATGGAAGATTTACATGTATTTGATTTAAATGAATGTTCCATTCTTCTGATTTGTCCACACATTTGTTCATAGTCATTTGGAAAGTTATTGTTCTATTCATTAATAGAACAGATTCATGTTGAATCTGTTATTACCAGGGGGAAAGAACAAGAACGAGGCCTTCTAAGGTGTGTGTAGCTGAGAGGCAAACTGTAATGGTGTGAATCTCCAAATATCCATCACCATTACACCTGTCCCAACTCGGAATTAATCCATTGTGCAAGTGTGGAGATTTCAAACCTGGCTAAAGTAACAAAGTATAAAATCCAGCTCTGCTCTCTGTACTAAGATGGCTGTGCTATTAAAACCATGGTCATTGTGAAAAAAAAATCTTAATCACCTTTACTAAGTTTTGCTGTGCTTAATTTTTTGTGATGTTCCTGATTTCTAACTGAAAACCAAAATATAGCTGAGTCTCACATCCCCAAACCCCAATATAAAGAAAGCAATTAGTGTGTTTTTATACTATTGCAAAAAAATTTGAAGTTTTTATGGTGCTGAGCTGAAAGAAATTGCAGATTGAAGCTCCTTTTGGTTTTTAACAGTCTATAAGGTGTAATGAAAACAGCACTTATGTAGAAAACCTTCACGACCAATGAAAATGTTCACTTTCTTGTAATCCTCTGCTAAGGAGCCAGAAATTGTGGAGCCTGGGAGATTCAAATGATTTCCTGGTGTCTCAGTGCAGCTGAAAAGGTGGGTAACACGTGGGATATTATTACACACCAGATATCTGTCGGAAGTGAATATTGTTTTGTAAATAATGATGATTCTCTACTGTCTTCTCTTACCTGCATAGATGATGTTTTCAATCAGCCTTCATCCACCTGTAATACAAACAGCTTAAAAATACAGCGGATGTTCTGACCTCATTGAGGTCAGGGGCAAAACATCCAATAATGTTCATGGAGATGGGCTATGTTGTATTGGGCTATGCTGTATTGGGCTATGAGCACCTGAGGCTATGTTGTATTTCTCCCTTTCCAGTTCCTTGTTCTGGTCCTTGGATCGAGTTCCTATATTCAAGCACGGACATACTGAACACAGGAGGGGAGCAGAGATAAGGGCATTCACACAAAGATACAGGATTGATCCAAGGCAGAAATCCATTATCTGGACTCGAGATGAAATGGGTACCTAATTTGGTATCCGCAGGTAATACCATTATTTTTTAGTGCCATGTCGGGTATTCGACAGGCTACCAGTCACCAGTTGGGTACCTGGATACCAAAAAATATTGGTAATTTCAAGTACTGATTTTTATTTTCCTGCTATCGGTTGGTAACTCAGACAAAAAAATACAAAAAAGCCTCCCAAAAACCAGGATGGAAAAGTGAAAATTCAGGACCTGATATGAATATCCTGGGAACAGAAGCCAACATTCCAGAATATTGGGTATCTGAATAAGGTTGAAATCGGGTACCAATTCATATTTAAAATGTTGAACTCAATGTTGGTACCAGAAATTTGATGGTTATGCATGTTTTTCTCATTTGAGCTCTAATATGGACCATCCCCTTCCTCTTCCCTTTTCCCTCCCCCTGAGTGTCCCCTTAAATGCCCGCCCTCCAACTTTAATGCAGTCCTCTGATCAGGAACTAAATACCAAAGTGACCCCTGAGCAGAAGTAGGTTCCCCTCCTCCTCTCAATGACTACATTGTGATCTCAGTAAAACACTAATGAAATCAAATGTCAGGACCCGGCCTGAAGGACTGAGGGGTCGGGACCAAGGGGGGCCACAAGACCCGTTGCAGACCCACAGGAAGCCCCCGTTCTCAACCTCGCCCCCCACCGCTTCACCTTCAACTGCTCCACCATCAGCCGTCCTGCCTCCAGCTGCAGCTGCAGCGCCGCCATCAGCCGCAGCACGTCCGCTAATGCAGGGAGAGAGCGTGCAGCACGCTCCGAACCTGCCCCCACCTGCAGCCACTGATCCCGGAGGTGTAGCTCCAGAGACCCAGCTGCTCCCAGCAGCATCCACACCCCCAGCCCCAGCCCCAGCTCCGTGGTGCTCAGAGCGCTTGCGGCAATGCCAGGGCTCTGGGGATAAAGGCAGCTCAGTCGCTCCCCAGCACTGCTGGTGATCAGTGCCTTGCACCTGGGAGACCGGCCCCTTGTTTGTGACTGCCTGTATACCTTCTGGAGACCCTAGTGTGTGGTGTGTTTGGACTGTACGAGTGTGACGAGTGTTTGTGCGGGTGTGGGTGGGCAGTGTGAGTCAGGTAAGTGAGACTCCTTGTTCCTCCCTTGCTGCACTCACACTGGTTCCCCTTCCGACTGAACGTCCTCTCCAGTACCTCCCCTGTCCTTGGGACTTGTAACCCCTGTTTCCCCTACACCAGCCCTCACTCCCTTCCTTACCCTATACCCTGTGTGCTCAGCTGTGGTGGCAGCCCAGAGGTGTGCGCTAGACCTAGATACCCTGTGATGATCCAGGATGTGGATTCCTAATCCTAGAAGCCATATACGATCCTGAGGGTGTGTTTCCAGGCACAACCTCACTGTTTACAGTTCCTGTGTGTCTGGGGACCCTTTCCTACTTCCCATCCTGTCCCCTTTCCCTTCCCAAACCTCACAGTATCATCAGCTTAATTAATACCCTCCTTCATAAGTCCATGCAGTTGCTTCTCCTCCAGATGGAGCAACTAGCTGTGGACGTGCAAAACTTAACTAGAGCTATGTAAGCCTTAGCTATAGAGGTCAAAGACAGTAAGGACCCCGCTGAAGCAACCGTGTGGGTTCCCCGGGAACCCAAGGGACCCACTATAACAAAGTTTTCTGGGGATCGCCGCTTGTTCCAGAGCTTCTTGGCACTTTGTGAGCTAACCTTCACGGTGCAACCAAAGACATATCACATGGATGCCTTGAAGTTTGCCTTCATTATAGCGCTTTTAGACTGCATAGCCCTTGCTTGGACCATACCCCTACTTACTAAGAAAAGCCCCCCTCCTCACTGACTATGCTGGGTTCAGCCGGGATTTTTTATTTTTTTTTATTATCCCCATAGAGCTAGGGATTCAGAGAATGCCATTATGGGACTTAAACAAGGAAAAGGGCCTTTGCTGGAATATGTAACAACGTTCCAGCAATTGGCTGTGGAGTTAGATTGGCCAGACCATGTCCTGAATGTGATGTTTCACAGGGGATTGAATGATGAGCTGAAGGATCAGTTGTCCTTTACCACATTGCCTGACACCTGGGGGAAACTCGTTACGCTGGCCTTACAGATTGATGGCCAGTTAGTAGAATGAAGACAAGAACTGTGACAAGACACATTGCGACACCCAGGTAACGGATGGCCACCGGTCCTTGTCAGTAAGGAGAAAACCAGCAAAGGAGATGAGGTCGAGCTCAGGCAAATTGGGGCCTCAAGGGGACCTCTCACCCCAGCAGAATGAGAGAGTTGCCGGGTTCTATTACTATGGTTCCTCTGTGGGGAGCCTTCTCATTTTGCCCGGAATTGTCCTGTCCCAAGCAAGACTCCAAGGAGCTGTAGGGAGGCACCCGGGTGTACATATGCAACCTCTAGCTCTAGCATCTCTTATCTTGGGCACAAGCCCTTCCCATGCCCAACATGTGCAAATTCCCGCCATGTTGGGCATAGATCCTGGACAGAGCCTCATTAACAGACTCAAGAGCTTCTGGGAACTTACAATTTGACATTGTCTCGACCCCCATGTTTCCCATTGTTGTTTTGGGATTGCCATGGTTGTGTCAGCACAACCCTACCATAGATTGGGCCCTCCGATCGGTGTCGTTCCAGTCAGCTGGTTGCCTCTCAAGATTGTGCCCAAGATAAGAGATAAGGTCTTCTAGTCCTGCCGCCATGAGGAATTGCCACAACAGAAGCAGGAAATGACACAATGGTGCCCCCACAGTACAAGGCTTACATGGATGTCTTCGATGAAAAGGAAGCGGTGAAGCTACCCCCCCATCGACCATATGACTGTAACATTGAATTGGTTCCAGGAACCGAACCCTCCTATTGTCGAATCTATGCTCTCTCTGGTCCGGAACTTGCTATGTTTAAGGACTGTATTGAGAGAATCTCCAACGCAGGTTTATCCATCACTCGTCCTCCCCTGCAGGAGCACCTTTGTTCTTCGTCCCCAAAAAGGATGGCCTGTATCGATTACTGGGGGCTGAACGCTATCACCGTTAAGAATCGTTACCTGCTCCCCTTGATCCCTGAGTTGCTTGATAGACTGCAGGGGGCATGGATTTTCACCAAGTTTGACCTGTGTGGCACCTACAATCTATTGCACATGCGGCAGGGAGATGAGTGGAAAACCGCATTTTGAACAATGATATGGCCATTATGAATACCGAGTGATACCCTTCAGCTTGGCTAACGCACCTGTGACCTTTCAACACCTGATTAATGACATATTCCGGAACATGCTTTACAGTTACGTGGTAGCCTACCTGGATGATATTCTTATTTTTTCTACCAACCCGGCAGAGCACGTCCACCAAGTCCGTACAGTACTACAGCGCTTAAGGCAGAACCACTTGTTCTGCAAGGTAGAAAAATGCACATTCCATAAGACCACCATCGAGTTTTTAGGTTTTGTTATTTCCCCCCAGGGGATAGAAATGGATCCCAGGAAGATTAACACCATCTTGGCCTGGGTCCCTCCACCTTCAGTGAAGGCATTGCAACGCTTTTTGGGGACAACGAACTATTACTGACAATACATTCCAAGTTATGCTAACCTAACAGAACACCTTACCAAGCTCCTGAGAAAAGGGGTTCCATACATCTAGACCTCCACCCAACAAGCGTGTTTCAAAAAACTAAAACACACCTTCACTTGAGCTCTGATTCTACAATATTCTGACTTTCACAAGTCTTTCACTATCGAGACGGACACATCCAGTGTAGTCATTGGAGCAGTGTTACTGAAAACTGGGTCTGAAGGCACCTGTCTTATGCCATGCGCCTGCTATTCCCACCAGCTTTTGAGCACTGAAAAAAATTATACGATTTTGGATAGGGAACTTCTAGCCATCAAGGCTGCCTTCACTGCCTGGAGGCATTATCTCGAACGAGCAAAACACCCTATCACCATTATTACTGATCATAGGAACCTTACTTATCTCCAGACCACACAGATCACAAATGCTTGGCACGGCCGTCGGGCACTCTTTTTTACCCACTTCGATTTCCGTATCCAGTTTCGTCCAGGATGGCAGAACATCTTAGCAGATGCCCTCTCACACTACACCATGGAAGGGGATCCACCCGAACACAGAGGAGATCTTTTGTTAGACCGAAAGGCTTTTGAGGCAACCCTCATATCTGCAGCCCAATTATGAAGGTTGTCTCGGCAAACTGCCACTATAGTTTCCACAGGCACGCCTGACGTACAAACTGGATTCCATTACCGCCATGGAAAAATCATTGTACCAAAGCCGGCACAGAACAAGCTTCTCTGGAGTCACCACGATGCCCCCTTGGCAGGACACCCGGGGGTGAAATGAACCTTGCGCCTACTACAACGGCATTTTTGGTGGCCAACCTTAAGAGCAGACGTACGCAAGTATGTAGTGGCCTGCGCTATGTGTGCACAAACCATAGTGCCGAGACAATGCCTGCAAGGTCGTCTACAGTTATCCTCGCTACCCCAGGGTTCCTGGAAACATATTGGTCTGGATTTCATTGTGGACCTACCTCCGTTGCACCTATACACCTCAATTCTAGTGGTAGTGAGCCATTTTACTGAGTTATTTTGTGGCCTGTCAAGGCCTCTGAACCACCACTCAAACAGCACAACTCTTCTTGCAGAATACAGAATCCCCATGGAAATTGTCTCCAATCAAGGAACCCAGTTCACCTCTCGTCTGTGGAAGGCCTTGCTTGCCTCTCTCCAAATCAAGGGGAACATGACCACAGCATACTATCCCCAATCAAATAGACAGGTGGAAAGAACTAATCAGACTCTCAAACAATATCTACGTTGTTATAGTGATTACCTCCAGGATAACTGGTATGAGTTATTACCACTTGCGGAGTTCGTCTACAACAATACGCTGAATGCCTTGATTGGAACCTCCCCTTTCTACCTAACTTATGGATACCATTCCCGAATCTGCCTCCCTGAAGTAGCTCGACTCATGGTACCAGTGGCTGGGGCGTTAGTACAACAAATCCATAAGGCCCACGCTGCTGGCAGCACCTTACTCAGACGCGCGCGACAACGCTATAAGGCCTTCATGGACCAACACCGTCAACCGGCATCAGACTATCAGCCCAGCGACTGGGTATGGTTTGACTGCCGACAGTACCCCTCTAAAAGACCCTCATCGAAATTAGACTACTGGTTCATGGGACCATTCCCAATCATACGGAAAATAAACGAGGTTTCCTATACTGTCTGCTTGCCACACCACTACCGAATCCACCCGTCCTTCCATGTTTCCCTCTTCAAACCTGCCAGCTCTCCGGTCCCGGGTTTGGCCCCTGAAGACGCTCCTGTGACCCCTATGGGTGAATACGAGGTCAAGGAAATCCTGGACTCGTGTCGTCGTCATGGGCGATTATACTATTTGGTCGATTGGAAAGGATATGGACCATCGGAGAGTTCCTGGGAGAAGGCATTGGATGTACATGCACCTCAACTTCTACGCTTCTTTCATGCCCACTACCCCCTGAAGCCGTGGCCAGCTGCTATACGCCATCCTTGGCGGGTGTGTGTGTGCTGTCAGGACCCGGCCTGAAGAACTGAAGGGCTGGGACCAAGGGGGGCCACAAGACACATTGCAGACCGATGGGGATCCCCCATTCTCAACCTCACCCCCCACCGCTTCACCTTCAGCTGCTCCACCATCAGCCATCCTGCCTCCAGCCACTGCTGCAGCGCCGCCATCAGCCATACCACACCCGCTGATGCAGGGAGAGAGCGTGCATCACACTCCGGACCCTCCCCCACCTGCAGCCACTAATCCCGGGGGTGTGGCTCCAAAGACCTGGCTGCTCCCAGCAACAGCCACACCCCCAGCCCCAGCGCCGTGGCACTCAGAGTGCTTGCGGCAATGCCAGGGCTCCAGGGATAAAGGCAGCTCAGTCGTTCCCCAGCACTGCTGGTGATCAGTGCCTTGAGCCTGGGAGACCGGCCCCTTGTTTGTGATTGCCTGTATACCTTCTGGAGACCCTAGTGTGTGGTGTGTTTGTAGTGTGTTTGGACTGTGCGAGTGTAACGAGTGTTTGTGCGGGTGTGAGAGGGCAGCATGAGTCAGGTAAGTGAGACTCCTTGTTCCTTTCACACTGCACTCACCCTGGTTCCCCTTCCGACTGAACGCCCTCTCCCGTCCCTGGGACTTGTCACCCCTGTGTTCCCTGCACCAGCCCTCACTCCCTTCCTTACCCTATACCCTGTGTGCTCAGCTGTGGTGGCAGCCCAGAGGTGTGCGCTAGACTCAGATACCCTGTGATGATCCAGGCTGTGGATTCTTAATTGTAGAAGTCATATATGATCCTGAGGGTATGTTTCCAGGCACAACTTCGCTGTTTACGGCTCCCGTGTGTCTGGGGACCCTTTCCTACTTCCTGTCCTGGCCCCTTTCCCTTCCCAAACCTCACATCAAAGGAATGACTCTAAATTCATTTCAGTGTAATCGAGATCAAAATCTGCCCTACAGTTTATTCCACTTTTTAATACATTTAGCCCACCCATTTAATTATAGCATTGCAGTTCATGCCTTTTTTTTTTTTGCTTGAAAGTATAAAAAAGCATTAGAGGATGTCTTATGAATGAGGGCATTTGTGAATTTCATTAGAATAATTTTTTCCTTTCCTCGGTTCAGCTCAGTATATTTGAAAGGCCGTAGTATTTTCATACAATAAGCTTTCTTCTCCAGATTTCATGTAGGTTTTCAGGGTATTAATTTTCTTGCTCATTAGAAATGTATAAAGTGTTGTTTTATAGGCATGGAAAATTCCTGGCATATAAAAGGTTCTCCGAACAAAAGAAGCAGATCTTATCAGATATTTTTATAGGGCAAATCTTCCATTACCCAAGCGACCTAGTCACCTGTGCTGACTGGGAGCTTCATTAGAAGGTTTCTAGTCAAACATGTTTTTATGGTATTCAGATTTTTTACAAATTTAAATCGCAAATGTGCCCTTAATGGTGGAGTAATATTTCAACAGGACATTGCTGAGCTTTTAAAGTTTAAGCCTTAAAAACGGTGCCCTTTAAGATAAAACAATGATATCATCAGCCAAGCTGAGTCAACCTACAGATGAATTTGGGTTTGATGATATCATTGGGTGTTTTTACACACACATTTCTACTGCATGTTTGCTCTGAACTTTCTGTGTGTCTAAATCACTCACCCAGATATTAACCATCTAGCTCTTTGAATTTCTGCATAAAACTTCTCCTAGAACCTTTGTGTGTAAAAAGTTCTCCTGGTAAACCTCTTTGTTCCAGGCAGCTGTGGTCACTTGGTTTCCATGGCAGCCCCTCACGTCTACAACTGTGACAGATTTAGGTTACCCCAGGGCAGTGTGTGTGTGAAGAATGCATCCAGGAACTGCCTCAGGGCGGTGTGTGTGTGAAGAATGCAGCCGTAACTTACTTGTGGACCTGTAAACCCAGAAGATTGAAAGACCAGCAATTTAAGGTGTTTGTAAAAATGCCCATTGGTTTCTCATCATCGATTATAGCTCTAAGGTAGCCTTAGAGTCATTCCGGCAGGAGTACATTCATTGGGGCCGATCCCATGCTCTGTGGATCCTGCACACAGCCCCATGTGCATGCACATGCATACAGTTTGCACACTGCACAATGTGCTGGCAATGGATCTGCGTACAGTTTATTTTCAGGCGCACAGGGAATCCACAGGGCATGGGATGGGTCCCAATGGGATTAGCCAATGAATATTGCCACTTTATCTTCTTTCTGCTAATGCCCTACCAAGAACCAGTGTTGACCTTCTGCTCAGTGCTAGGAGATGCAAAATCAAGGGAAATTGAGGCACCATTCAAAATGATTGAGTGGGCACATTCTACCATTGGAACATTGTATTACTCAGCATGCAATATATATATTGAGTCTGAGCAGAGCCTTTGGGGCCATGGCTGAGATGCCATGGAGTGGGACCTCACACTGCACCCAGAGAGAATTGGACACAGGTGGGCTGGGCTCATCCCGCAGTAGAAGGATATGGTATTTTTACCCAGAGGATGAGCCTGGCTGTATGGGAGGTTGGGGCCAGATTTAAAAGGCCAGGATGCAACTTGGAGGGCAGGGGACAGGTTTTGGATGTTGGATCCAATCAAGTTTGGGTACCTTAGGGACCGCCTCGCCCTGCGCGCCCCGGAACGGCTTCTGCGGTCTGCCGGGGGTGCCCTCCTGGAGGTCCCCCGTGTTAAGCGGGGGGCTGTGGAACTCCCTTCCGGAGGAAGCTCGCCTGGCCCCAAGCCTTTTGACATTTTGGCGGAACTGTAAGACCTGGCTGTTTGCTGAAATGAGTAATCACCGCTATTGAATCCCTTGACCAGATCCACGTTATATGCCAGAATCTGGAAAGGCCTCCGTACCTAACAATATCCTTTTAGCATTTGGTGGATTATCCAGTTAATGAGTTTACTGTGATACTGCATATTAATATTTACTGCATTACCACTTACCACTTTACTATTTACCACATTACCGATTGCCCATAATTCCTTTATTTACTTCTGTTATTTTGGACCTGGTTTTAGAGTAGTAATGGCGATGGGTGTCAATGAAGTAATGCACTAGTATGGTAATGTGCTAAACCGGTTAACTTTTGTGCTATTATCTGTTAATCCAGTTGGGTGGTTAACTTCTTCAGTAACTGGTTGGTTAAAAAAGAACTGCTGAGCTTGCTGGAATTACCTAATATGAATCTATGTAGATTTGCTATCATTGATATCAAACAGGATTCTTTATGTACAGAACCCAGTAGGAAAAATCCTCATTGTCGCCTTGCCCGGATAGTAAAGAAAGTAACTGAGATCATATACATTTGCTGTCATCAAACAACCACAATCTGAAACTATGCATTTTCCCTTTAACAAGACAGAAATGCTTGCACAGCTTCCAGTAGAAGAGGAAGGTGTTTGGGTTTTGTCTTTCTTTCATGGTGGGAATAAAGCATTTTAAACAGCATCTTGACAAGCAACATTTGTCTGAGTCATTCGGGGAGGAGGGGGGGGGTGTGTGCCACAAAGTTTTTTTTAAAAAACCAAGAAAACTGAGTGCCAGCAAAAAAATAAAATAAAACACTATTTATAAAAATAGCAAAAACTCCTCAGAGAGCAACATGCAAAACCAAAGAAACAAAATGGTCAGACTTGACATTTTTAGTTGCTTTCTTTGCTAGCTGTAACATTTCTTTCACACATGGATCTGACCACGGTCGTCCATGCCTTCATGACCTTGAGACTAGACTAGCGTGTGGGGCTAGACTTGAAACGGCATTCGCCCACGTCAACTTTTTCCACTGGAAACTGCTCTTCTGTCCCGAACAGTTCGGATCGCAAGCTGTGCTTCATCACGCTACTTTCCCTCTTGATTTCCTTTGTTTTTGTGGCCAATTTTCGGCATGTTTTTTTCCACTACTGCGGCGCGGGAAGCCAGCAACTTGCAGGCAGAGTTTCCACTCCCTGCGGAAGCAATATTTCTGGCGGAAATATTCTCTACGATTTGCTTTTGATTGGTTAGGGCTCTTAGGGCAGGCAGGGTTAATCAGGGGTGGGGCAGTCCTCCTCATGCCGTACAAAAGTGCTAGCCACACCATTTCTCCCCTTTTGCTCTGCCACCATGCTGAGAGAGTGACTAATATTGTTTGAGCCCAAATTTATCCAGCCAGCCTTCCAGCACATAGCCGCTACTCAGAGTGGGACCTCAGGCAAATTATCTGTTACCGGTTTTATCGGTATCGGATTAATCCAATATTGGATTTAT
>QEPC01013778.1:693489-727338 GCA_003113815.1 Sphenodon punctatus | reverse complement strand
TGGAGCAGTTGCTTTTCATCAAGGTGTCTGTCTGCTGATGCCACTGCTGCCCTGGGTTCTGCTACCAGGCAATCCAATGTCTGCTGCTGCTTCACCGATGCCTGGCAGCCTACAATTCCCAGCCAAGTAGAGGTGCCAGGCCAGCCACCGAGCCCCAAGCCTTCCCAGTCTTTGCTCCTGTTGCTGCTGCTGGGTCTGTGATGGCCAGCCATGCCCCTATGGGCACCCCTGGGGGCCAAGCACTGAGCCTGCTTGCCCAGGCAAGCTGGGGTGCCAAGCCCCAAGCCTTCCCAGTCTCTTCTGCTGCTGCTGCTGCTGCTGCTGCTGTTGCTGCTGCTGCTCCTGCTGGGTCTCTTATGGCCTTCCATGCCCCCATGGGCACCCCAGGGGCCAACTGCCTGCCTGGGAAAGCCGGGGTGCCAAGCCCCAAGACTTCCTGGTGTCTTCTGCTGCTGCTGCTGCTGCTGTGACGGCCTGCCATGCCCCCACAGGCACCCCCGGGGGCCAAGCTCTGAGCCTGCCTGCCCAGGAAATCCGGGGTGCCAAGCCTCAAGCCTTCCTGGTCTCTTCTGCTGCTGCTGCTGGGTCTCTGATGGCCTTCCATGCCCCCCCGGGCTCCCCGGGGGTCCCTGGAGCACCCCCAGCCTCGCAGGGAAGCTGAACTCCGCTGAACGTTCGGTGAGACTGAACTTTTTCGAACCAAACTACCGAACATGAACTCGAACGTTCGACCAAACTACCAAACATCCGAACCGCATTCTGTTCACATATCCCTAGGCTAAAATACATGCTGCTTTATTGGTGGAACACAGAATGAAAATTAAAATGGAGGAGCAGGAAAAACATCAAAGAACGAAGCAGGGGTCATGCCCAAAGTAGTCTGAGTCCCTCAGTTATATCCTTAATAATCACTTTACTAAATTCCAACTGTGGAAAGGTGTTCCTGCCCCCCAGTGTGAATGGCAACAGGGGCAAGGTCAAAAAGCAACAGTCTCAGGCAAAACATGTCCTTTGTTGCTTAATTTTTCACCAGCAAGTATTGCACAACCCTATACAGATGGCCCATACCTTTATACCTGATGCCCTCAATCTTGGCCCTAGTCAGTAACCTGGAGAGCTCCCTGGGAAAAGCTGGCTCTGCTGGAGATCTGGTTTCTGAAAAAAACAGGTATCAACTGCTAGAACCCACAGAGTTTGGGGCATGTATAGTTGCTGGAGTTGGCAATGCCAAAAGCTCCTTAATGGACCCTCACCCAACCCATTACACCAATATTTTTGACTCAGAGGTAAGAAGATCCGAAAGAGCACTTCACCTCCCAGGTGCCATGGTGGCCCTTGCGGTCATCTGGGGATGCCCGCACGGAGGTCCTGTGTTATCGGCGGATCCATACGGACAGGAGGGCGGTCTCAGCGGCCGCCCCATCAACTCTCCTGGTAGAGATCTGCCTCAGCCCAGATCTCCTGGCCTTTTGACGTAATTGTAAGACATGGCTCTTCTGCCAGGCATTCTGCAAGGGGAGATGGAGGGGTGGGTTTATACAGCAGACCTATATTGTTTTGATGTCTTAATATTTTTAGTGTAGTCTATCTTTATATTTGTTTTATTGTATTTTATTGTGTCACTGTAAGCCGCTCCAGGTCACCAGTCACCAGAGGCGAGAGGGGCAGGATATTAAATGTAAATAAATAAATAATAAAAAACAAAATTCCTGGTATGACACCCTCATGCCTTGAAGTCCTTGGAATCCAGCTTCATTCATTCAGTGGCTTAACCCTGCATTCTGTTTCAAGGCACACGTCACTTAGTGCTCCAAGGTACAAGAAAGTACATTGAAAATGAAGCCATTAGCCTGTGAGAGGTGGCCATCTTTCCCAGCCCATCTGCAATCAGATTAATAGGCAATTAATATTTTATAAAGCCTCACAGAGTATGTTAAGCAGCAATTAACTGTGTCAGTAACAAACAGGTGAGTGAATATGGATGAGTTAGTATTTCCAGCATAACACTTAAAGATGATGTCTGCGTAGCGATCAGTGGGAAGAGCAAGGCTACGGAGACAGGGGTGGTCTTTTTCATAAGAACAGAGGCCCATAAGAAGATCCATACTGAACCAGATTAATAGTCCCTCCAGCCCAATATCGTAACTCCAGCAGTGGTCAACTTCAGTTGCTTTAGAGAAGGATGAAGCAGTGTATATAAATCTATTGTAACTGGGTGGCCTACAAGTCTATTTTAATAAAGATAATAATGGAATGATCCATTTCCTGCTCTCCATTCCCTGACCCCAAAAGTCAGAGGTCTTATCCCCGTACAGACTTGGCTAATAGACATTTATGGACCTATATTCTAAGAATTAATCCAGTCCTTTTTAAAAAAACAGCTCTGCTACTGGTCTTCACAATGACCTCTGGCAACAAGTTCGACAAGTTAATTGGATTCCAAGTGGAAAAGGTACTTCTTTTTATTTCCGATGCCAGTTAATGTCACAGAAGTGTCTCATAGTTCTATTACATTGAGAAGGGAATAAATAATCACTCCTTGGTTACTTACTCTACACTCCTGATTTTTAGGGGTGTGCAGCAGGGACCTCATTTGTTTTCATTTTTCGCTTTAAATAAGGCATTCATATTTGGAGGTTTTCGTAAGGGGCTCTACCATTTTTGCTTGGATTTTTTGCCCCTCCCCCCAGGAGGACCTGCTGCCAAAAGCAGATGGGACATGGAGGAGCACAGTCAGCCTGCCAAACAGCTGATCAGGGGGGTTATTGGGGCGGGGCTGGAGGAGTGCACTCACCCGGCTGAAGTGCGCACACCCAACATCTGATCATGAGGGCCTGGAGGAGTGCACAGTCACACCAGAGCCTGGTGAGCACACTCCTCTATGTCCCCTCCTCTATGATCAGATGTTTGGTGGGCACGTTCCTCACCCCCTTGGATCTGCTGTTTAGTGGGCCGGGGGAATGAGTCCCTCCACTCCCTGTAATCAGTTCTTTGGTGACTGGGGTGAGCATGCTACTTCAGGCCCAGTCCTTGGACCTTGCCTTGTAGCCAGGCTAGACGGGAATTAACAGACAGGAGAGCACAAATTAGCCTGGATTAGCCCATCTGGGTGTGCCTTAGCCCAGGCCACATCAATGACCTTCTCTGGAGGACTTCTCCTGTAACAGCCAGCCGCATGGACCAAGGAGGACATGGGTGAACACCTGACAGTCACTGAACTGATGAGCAGGAGACTCGTGAGCTACTGTGTGCTAGTGTCTCATCTGTTTTTGCCCAATTGATTTTCCCCACTTCTGATAACATGGACTATAAGATTCTATTTCACCATTTGTTCCTATGAGATTTTTTTTTTCCATTAGTGGGATTAGAATTATGTCTTCGTACTCAAACACGTACATCAATTCTAATTTTACATGATCACATTCTCCAGAACAAACCCCTCTGTGGTCTTATTCTGGTTAAAAACCTATCTCTCTCGGTCAGCTGGGATTTGAACCGGCTGCTGTTATAAATATTAGAAGCCGTCTTGGGTAACGACCAGTAATGAAGAGCAACAACCGGCAAACATATCCATCTGTTCAAAGGCTTAAGTGAAATAACATTTCCCACCCTTAGTTTATTTTCAGTGGAGCAAATTGCATAAAGTGCCAACCCTCTATTTAATGAATATGCCTTTCTGAAACCATAAACAAGTCTGTGTTTTGTTTCTACAGTGCAGATGATACAAATTATATTTGCTCTCAAGGTGCTCGTCTCAATTGTACAAGCTCCATGGAGAAAAAATAATAATATTATACCCAATCAAGAGACTACTGAAGCTGAGCCAGGTGCTACGGGATCCTTGTGCCAATGTTGGTCGTATGAGCCTTGTAGAGAGAGTTTGTTTTTCTGCTTCGTCAGTTAGGACTTTTTCAAATGGGCTGCGGCTGGGGTCTGTGTTTACACTGCTGTGGGGGCATGGCAGGGCAGGGGACGGGTGCACATGGGCACACACCCATCCCCCCTGCATGGATCCTCACACATGCCACCTGCATTTTTGCCTGTTGCTCCATGCAGGGGTGATGGGTGGAGGTGGGTGGGGAAGCGTGGTATGCAGGAGCACACACGCACGTGCACCCATCGCCGCTGTGCAAACAAGACACAATCACGCATGCCCATGCAGTGGACATTCATGGGCATGCATGGGTGCATCTTGTTTGAAAACAGCCTCTGAGAGAACTAGATTGGATAAAGCCTTCCCACAACCTTCCTTCATCTAATACCTACCAAAAACAAAACCTTGTTTACAGCTCCAAAAATATGCTTCTTTAGTAATCTCTACAAGAGGCATGGCCAGACTTATGGTGCCTTTGATCTACTTGATCCAGATGTCAATCTCAGATGATCTAATAGGGCTCCTCCCATTGGCCTTGGTGCTCCAGGCTGGGCCCCCCCTCACTGGTTCTCAGGGCACCTCAACAGCCAGTCTCATAAGGAGAGTAGAGTACTCGCCTTTAGAGCAAGCTGTCCCCACTGCACTGGAGGAGCTCTCCTAGCCCACCTCCTTCCAAGACCCGTGCCCTTAGGTGGCAGTCCTGCTCTCCTCCTCAGAGATAATCTCTGCGGGAGATCTCTGTGATCTTATGAAGGTTAGGCTGTGATTTACCAGTCAGGACCAGTCTTAAAATATGTGGATACCAGGACAAAGATAAAATGAGGATTCCCTGGTGGCCCTACGTAGGGGTGTGCACCAAGGACCCATGTTGTTTTTCGTTTCCATTTTTTTGTTATTAAAAATTCATTTTCATTATCGTTATTATTAAAGAAATTTTGTTTTTTGTTATCAGTGTTATTATCAGTATCGGTGTCAATTTTGAGTGATAATGAAGATTTTGTTTTCAGTATTGTTTCTGTTGTGGGCTGCCACCACTGGCAGAAGTGTCAGCAGACACCTGCCCCAGACTTTTCAGAAGCTGAACTTCTTCCTCCCTTTCTCATTATAATGCAGTAGTAATATTGCATTGAGTAATCACAGGGTGCCATGCAACTTCCTGGGACCTGCTTGCATTGCTCATTCGCCAGCGATTACATTCTTCCCCTCCCATCACAGGCCAAGTTCAAGAGTTCAACACTGTTTCTGGCTCCGAGGAGTCTGCTCCCACCTCCACTCTCCACATTTCCCTCCAAAAACCACCTTCCAGGCAATAATGAAATCAATAACGATTTTCTTTATCGCTATTGATTTCATTATTATTTATCTTTGTTATCGTTATTGCAATATCATTATTGCAAAATGAATAATTTTGTTATCGTTATCAATATAACAAAAACAAAGTGCACACCCCTAGCCCTAGCCCTACCCCGCAAGGGGCATCCTCTTCAGGGCCCTATGGGTTGCCATGTTTAGGTCCATGCTGGGAGAGTGTGGGGCCCCTAAGCCCTGCCCTGGTGAAAATAGGGACCACAGCAGGGCCTTTGAAAATAGGGGAAATAACAGGGCCGAAGGCAGTCTCCCCAGGTCACCCTGTGGTAAGGCGTGCAAGTAGATTACACTCTACCTCTTGGCTGTCCCTGGTCCATTTCAGACCTTTATTTCTCTGCAACACAGATAAAAATACGTAGCAGAAGCCAAATATTTTCTTCTTCAGCCACATGTAGCAGCTGAAATAGGTACCTGATAGGTACCCATCAGTGTAAAAGTGGGCCATCAGATGTGGAAACAGAAACACTCCAGCCCCACTAGCAGTGCTCTGGAACATCCTGGAGCACCGCCAGCGGAGTGGGCCACCCAAACCTGGGGCACTGCCCAGATACAAAACAACAGTCCGTCTACTTGGCGGATGGCCACTTCAGCTCCATTCCCAGCCAGGGTTTGCCACAGGCAATGCCACAGAGCTGTGGGCAGAAGCCTAAAGTGGCAGATGATCCGCCCTCAGCTTTATGGTGCGGAGGAGAGGGGTGCCACGTGGGAAGACTGCAAGCTGCTACAGCTGCCAAATCCATTTAAAATGGATTCAGCTATGCCTGCAAGCAGGCAGACATAGACAGACTTCCACCATGGTTCAGCACCTCCGTGGCCATGTAAAAACACCCTAGGACTCAGAAAAACGGAAGGTCCATGCTGGCAGCCACTGCCTAAACCTTACCAATGCCACACCCTCTTCCTCCTGCTGCCCACACAGCTTTTACTACTGTGGCAACCACTGCCTAAACCTTACCAATGCCACACCCTCCTCCTCCTGCTGCCCACACAGCTTTTACTACTGTGGCAACCACTGCCTAAACCTTACCAATGCCACACCCTCCTCCTCCTGCTGCCCATGCAGCTTTTACTACTTCACAGGATCTATCACCCCCCAATAGCTTGCATGAGTGGAACCCACAAGTCACAGGAACCTTGCTGAATGTTCTCATTCAGGATGAGTATTAACCACTTTCAGTATTTCCACTACCATATTCAATACTTTTGTCATTTCTGATTGAAAGAAAGAAAGAAAGAAAGAAAGAAAGAAAGAAAGAAAGAAAGAAAGAAATTTAACAGTTATAAATAAAATAAAACAATTTAAAATGTAATGAAACTTTTTAAAAAATAACTGTAGGTGCTGATGAACATGGAAATGAGGAAAAGAACATTTCCAGATATACTGAACATAATATTTGTTTGAAAGTACCAAATGAAACAAAAGTTGCCGCTGAACAGAAATCCAAGAGAATTCCCCCACAAAAAAGCAGTCAATTCCTTTATCATCAAGGAAGTGATAAGCTGGCCATCCTCTACAGAAATGGTGTTTGCCATTTAAAAAACCGTTTCAGCTTGATATGAAATGTACTATTAATTTCAGCTCGAATCCCAGCCTGGTTTAGCAGTTATGGAAAACATGACTGCTTTCACTCCAGTTCCAAAAAGCCCATAGTAGCAGCACACAAAGTCAGTTAGATTTACACCTCCGTGCGTTTTGTAAATGTATAATGAAAGCTTTGGAAAGCATCATTCCCCTCACCCCACCCAAAATGTGTTAATGTACAAAACAATCACCCATCTTAAAATTCCCCAGAATAAACGTGTCTCTTTTCACAAATGAAGCCAGTTTATTTTCCTTCATCGAGGTATGACTTATGAAGCCTCCCAAGCACTTTCATCTTTTGGCATAATTCAAACCTGCTAAACAATAGTTCAGTTCATCACTCCCAGCATCCAGTTAGCACTCAGAGAGCTGATGATTACGGATAATATTTCTCCAAAGAAAAGCCGTTTATTTCAGTTGCACATTCCAAACTAAATTTAATTTGTACTGTCTGTACTGTAAATAGAAGCGTTGCGATGGGAAGGTTTGTCTTGCATATGGTTTTATGGAGACATATTCATTAAAGCTGCATGTTCTGTAGTTTGCACGACTCACTCAGAAGAGGAAAACTAGGACATTTTGTTTAGTCTATAGAGATTAGCTGACTGATTTTTCTTCTTTGATAGCAGTTACTCAGTGGTTTCCAAACTCCTCCATGCCTGTGGCATGTGCATATACAACTCAGATCTGTTATTACTTGTCTGTGTTTTGCATCTTTAAAACAGAGAGACATGCCCAATTGCCACCACAGAGATTAACTATTTTGAATTCAGAGGCAAATAGTTACCAACAATGAACACACTCAAAAACACTCAGAACTAAAGGTGGAACCGATACTTGAAAAAAACAGGAATTCCCATTGAATTCCAAGGTAACTGATCCATCTGTACTACTTGGTAGAGGTGTACACCAAGGGCCCATGTCATTTTTGGTTTTCTTTTTTCATTTTTGTTCTTTAAATCTGTCATTTTCATTTTCATAAATATCAAATTGTCGTTTCCGTTTTTGCTGTCTTTTTCATTTTCCCTTGGTTTCAATTGAAAACACATTTTCAGCTGTACCTTTTTTGTTTTTTGCTATATTTATCTGAAACCTGGAGTGACTATACCTCCAATGGAAGACAGTATGTGTACTAAATTCCAAAAATATTGGCTAACGGAATCCAATTTTAGAAGCAGTTAAATTAATTTATTTTGCAGAAATATTCATATACATTCTTAGGTGTGACCTCTTTGCCTCACATTTAATGTAGCTAAAACTTGGCAAGTTTATACCCCTTCTCATATTTACTATATCTGCCAACTTTCAGAAGGATTTGATAAAGGGTCCTGGTGCTATAAGCAATTACCTTATAAATATATGTCTGACTGTAACATCTTTGAAGTCCAACCAGTGTACATGAAATTTGTCAGGGATGTATCTCACACCTTCAATCTCACCTATGCCAAATATTAGAAAGATGTGATAAATGCTTCCAATTGTATATGCTTGCATAGCATAGGCGGAGAAGGAGCCTTTGCCAAGGATTCTCTTACGTGTCACTGTGGTATAAGATCGGTTTGTGATGCCAATTAGCCAGAAGAAATGTCAACCAAATATCCTCAATCTGTGCTGTGACCATCCCAACATCTCCCCCACACTTGTTACTGGGAAGTCAGAAGCATCTGTTTAGGAAAGAGCCAATAGAGATTCTCTTATGTTCTCTGTCACAGTGCTGCAGGATGTGATTGTAATGATAATTGGCCAGCCTGGATGTGTAAACTATGTCTCCTGATTGCTGTGGTGCTATCCCCAAAGTCCCATATTTCCCTTCTATGCCCACCTGAGGGCCGCCCCCTATGCCCGCCTCGAAGCCACTACTAATTGGTCCTGTAAAGCTAGAAGCATGCAGTAATTGGCCAGTGACTGGGTGTTTTAATACACATATTTCTTCTGCATGTTTGCTGTTACATCCTGAACTTTATGTGTATCTAAATCATTCACCCAGATCTTAAACACCCAGATCTTTCTGTGTATCTAAATCACTCACCCAGATCTTAAAGATCTTTGAACTTCTGCGTGAAACTTCTCTCTGAACTTTTGTGTGTAAAAGGTTCTCCTGGTAAACTACTTTGCTCCAGGCAGCTGTGGTCACTTGGTTTCCATGGCAGCCTCTCACGTCTGCAGCTGTGGTGACTTTAGGCTGCCTCAGGGCAGTGTGTGTGTGAAAAATGAATCCAGAACTTACTTGTGGACTTGTGAACCCAGAAGACTGAAACATCCAGAACGTTAACGTGTATGTAAAAATGCCCACTGTGTCTGTCAGTCCTTTGGGTTGCTCCACATCCTCCATTCTACAGCCTCTCTGCCCCTGCCATGCCAGATGCCTGCCTCTGACTGGCACTGCATGTGCTGCTCTTTATCTGAATAATGGTCTTCTAGGGGACTTCAATTGCTTATAAAATTGGGTCCCTTTATCAAATTGTCCTGTAGTGTGTCTGAGATGGCATGGAAGATATGTGATACATTCCTGTCAAATATCTTGCAAACAGGATGAAATATACAAATGCTACAGCTGGTAATGTAATTTCAAGTGAATGTCTTATACCATCAGGACCCTTCATCCAATCTTTCTGAGAAGTGGCAGGTGTGTTAAGACTGTTGAGGGACATAATATTCACAGGTGTCATGCAAATTGGATGGAAGATAAAGAAGGTGTAGCCATGAATGTGAATAGAGCTTTTCTTAAAATCACAACATTCAATTGCTTCTAACATCTGTTTCCTTTATCAAATCATTTCAAAAATTGGTACACATAATGCCCTCCATGGGCGGTACAAGCACCCTAAATGTCATCACAATTGAATA
Organism: Sphenodon punctatus; assembly: GCA_003113815.1. Taxonomy (NCBI): domain Eukaryota; kingdom Metazoa; phylum Chordata; class Lepidosauria; order Sphenodontia; family Sphenodontidae; genus Sphenodon; species Sphenodon punctatus. Next base: position 717,667 of record QEPC01013778.1, on the reverse strand, counting down.
AGAAACAAAAAAGGTATAGCCCAATATATGTTTTTCAGCTTTTTCCCTTTATTCCAAAAACAAAATATCATTTTTGTTTCTATTTTCATTATTATTTTTTTGTCATTTTCATTATTTTAATAACAAAAATGACATGCACACCCCGTCCCCATTGCATTTCATCCTTCTCTTACAGCTTACCTGGGCAAGGGAAGCTTTGCAGAAGCAGCAGTGGGAAGTTCTGGTTTGACACAGCCATCCTGATTTTATGGAAAAGTTCCACAAAATTCAAACGGCTGTTGAAATTTCAACCAGACAGATGTGCATGAGAGAAATTGCCAGGTTTTTTTTTTTCATTCCGTCCAATTAGAATTCTAGCTGAACAAAAACTCAGGTTCTGTTAGCGACAAATTTTCTAATTTTCTAATTAATCCTGAGCACAGACGGGTGAAGGTGGGAGGGACAGGGAGTGGTGGTTGGGACCAGAGGCCTGCTCTGAGGCCTGCACTTGACAGGCTCCAGAAACAAACCAGATTTGCGAAGGCCCTCTGTTCCTCGTTCCCCTTGTACTTGTTTCTGCATGGTCAACCCTTGAAAATGGTGGGCGGTGCAGCATCTCCACCCTCGTCACTTCTGATTGGTGGCTGTGCACAATGCAGTCACCAATCAGAAATGAAGTGAGTGGAGATTCAGCCTTGCCCACCATTGTATAAAGTAGGGCTGAAGTGACAATGGGTTTTCGTTCTCATGAGAATCTTGCTGTAATCAAGAACCATTACCAAGATCTCAACATGAGTTTTGTAATGGTTCAAGATCTCAGAGAGAACCTTGGTAACATTTACTGATTACCATTTACTGTGATTTACCATGTGCCATATACTGACATATCGTGTAACAGTTACCATGTACCGTGTTCGTCCTGGTAATGTGCATGTATGAAATTACCACCACAGCTGTTCTGAGCATGCACTGCCTTCTTCCAAGATGGCATCAGAAGCATCACTGTCATTTTGGAAAAGGGCAGTCATTTTGCACATGTGCATTACTGGGGAAAACGCGGTACATGGTAAGAGGTACATGGAAAATCGGTATATGGCACATGGTATATCATGGTAAATGGTAATACACTGCAAATTGAGAAAAAATCTCCACTGAGAAAGTGTCAAGCACTGGCAGTTTTCTTGGTTCTTGATATTGATTATTGATTCTGGTGCGACAGCTTCGGCCGTTTGCTTTGGACTCTGACCTGGCCACTGTCATCCATGTTTCATCACCTCTAGATTAGACTATTGTAACGCGCTCTATGTGGGGCTACCCATGGTGACAGCTTGGAAATTGCAGCTGGTACAGAATGTGACGGCCTGTCTCTTAGTGGGACTGGGCCACTGGGAGCATATTACACCACTGCTCCATTCTCTGAACTGGCTGCCGGTAGATTTCCGGGCCTGTTTCAAGGTGTTGGTCTTGGCCAATAAAGCTCTAAACAGCCTGGGCCCTGCCTATCTGCAAGATCACCTCAGTTCTCAGGTTCTGGATTGGTCCCTGTGGTCGTCTGGGGGTGCCCTGCTCGAGATCCCCTGAGTCTTTTGGGGGACCACGCAGGAGAGGGCAGTCTTGGTGGAACTCCAGATCTCCCCTAATTTCAGGGAAGTTGTAAGACTTGACTGTTTCGCCAGGTGTTTGGCAGGGGAGATGGGTAATGGGGGGGGGGGTGGAGATTGGGTACGGTGGCGTGGGATGAGTTATTTTTCCTCCTTTTATGTGTTGTTTTATTTCTGATATGTTTAATAATCTTAACCTGCCCTGAGCTGCCTGTGGCAGGAAGGGCAGGATAGCAAATTTTTAAATTAAATAAATAAAAATGAGTTGAGAACCATGATTCTTGGCTAGAACTGAGAGAAAATTGAGATCGAGCTACAGTCCTAAGTCTACCCTCCTTGGGAAATTGAGAGGGGAAGATCTACCCCTCAGATTCCATCCCTGTCAGTAGACCAAGTTGAACTCTCTTCATAATGGAGAGTGCCCCGTGGGGGCAGGATATATGAGTAAGAGAGAGACTGGGAAATGGCAGGCAGACACAAGAGCAGTAGGCACTGGGTATAGGAGGAGAAGAATTGCTGTTGCCCCAAGTATGACAGTGTTTCAACTTGGAGAGAATTCTTCAGGGTGACAGGATACATGGGGGCAGCAGCACCAGCAGCAGGCAGACTCTGGCACTGGCACCCAACGTGATGGGGTTTGACTTACAGAGAGCGCTCTAGTAGACACAGGAAAGACATATATGGGAAGCAGTGGCAGCAGGCAGGCTCTGGCATTGACACCCGTAAATGTGTGATGGGGTTCAACTTGCAGAGAGCACTCTAGCAGGGCAGGACATAGACACAGAGGGCAGGGGGAGCAGCAGGTAGTGGCAATGGCATTGGCACTCTAAGTGATGGCAGGGCTTCAACTTGCAGTGAGCACACCAGGGGGCAGGACATATGAGAGACGCAGATGGGCAGTAGAGTCAGCAGACAAGCTCTGGCATTTGCACCCCAAAGTGTGACAGGGCAGGGATTCAACTTACAGAAAGTGCCCTAGGGTGACCGGGTAACATGTGAGGTAGAGATAATATCAGGCGAGCACTGGTCAGCTGACAGTACCCCAGATGGAACAGGGGGTCAACTTGCAGAGAGTACCCCAGGGGGAAGAATAACAGGAGAGAGGGGGGGCTGCGCTTCCATCTGCGGTGGAAGTGGCAGCAGCGGGAGGGGTGAGGGAAGACGCAGCAGCGCGGAGGAGCCGGCAGACAGGAAAAGAGCCGGTGTTAATCGGGATCTGCTGCGGCTCCCCTCACACATGTCAGGGTGCAAAATCCTGCCCTGACATGCACGTCTTCCCTCACCCCTCCCACTGCCACCACTGCTGCCGCAGATGGGAATGCAACTAGAGAGAGAGAGAACATCAGGGGCCTGGCAGCATTTGGGGATGAGGGGTTGGGAGCAGAGAGAGAGGAGCAGCAAGTCTCACTCCGGAGTTGACAATGTGCCACTCGCTCTTTCTCACAGGGCAGGGCAGGGAACCCCAGAAGCAATGCCAATTGGCCAGCAGTCATAACTCCTGTCTTGTGGCTTTTCCACTTCCCCTCGGAGGGCATTTTTAGATGAGGCCGAACTCCCATGAACTGAATCAAACTGAATGCTCCAGTTTCTCCAATTGCCTTTTTGAAAGAATTCACATGCTCCAGTGAATGGAATCCAATTGAACTGAATCCAATTGAATGCTCCAATTGCTCCGATTGACATTTGCTCCAATTGTCATTGCCAAAATGCGGCTTTATGGGTACCATGCAACTTTTTATTCACATGTGATCGGGGGTGGGGGATGTGTGACCAGCACTTGTGTGTATGCAGAGGAGTGCTCATGACTGCAGGAGATTGCTGTCACCCCTGAATTTCATGCACATCTAATAATGCCCTGAGTGCTTTGAATCCTGCTAGCAGACTGCAAGAATGCAAAAGGGGAGTTGGGGCAAGGGGATGAAAACAAATGGGCTCAAATGAATTTCATTTGCTTTCACATCTGTTTTAGTTCCTCTGGTAGTAAAACGAATGGGGTCAAATTCATTTTAGTAGCAGAAGTAACTAAAACGAATTGCACGTCCATAGTCTGCAAACCTTCAGTGAAGGACATTCTACAATATCTAGGGCCAATCCTATGCTCCGTGGACTGCCGTGCGGAGGACACACAGCACATGCACATGTCTGTGTGGAAGCCGTGAGTATCCCTGGCATGGGGTCTACGGTGCATGTGCAAACTGCACCGGAGCCCACTCGTATGTGCATGTGACAACGCTCGCATGGCATGGGATCAGCCCCACTGCCAGCAACTTGTTCTTCTATGTACATCTTGTTGGTGTACCTGCCAGTTTTTGTCACATACCAGTATAAGTACCTGGATAGTATCAAAGATCCTATACAGGTAGCAGACTTTTTCTTTAGTGAGATCTTTTTCCATTTCCCTACAATAAACGGTAAACTTCAAACATGCTTATTTTTATAGCTGCTGATTTGAAGTACTTAATACCCTTGCAACCTGCAAATGCCTGGGACCACAGTAGCAGCAAGACAACATGAAGTACAGGAAGCACTTGCTCATGTCATGGGGATTATGACTTGCTGGCTTTAAATGGCTAGCTATATGGCCTTGTCTTCCATGAAGTAAGGATTTCCCAGATTGATTATACACTCTACTAGCCGAGATTATCATCATTTTGTTTCTGAAGAAATCATTTATCTTTTGAAGTCTTAGTACATTATTTTCTCCCCTTTTGCTTACAAAGAAAGAATCCCTGTGTTGCTATAGCCATCAGGGACTGCTTAGGGGAACTTCAAAACAGAATGCTCCTCTTATAAACAAATTGGATTTAACTCCTCTAGTGCAGAGGAGAAAAAAATAAATCATCAGAGTGAACCCAGTGCCTTTCAGCTATGGATCCCATAGGAAATTGTGTTTTCCCCCATCTTATTCCTAGGAAAACTCAAGAACACAGGCTTATGTCAACATCTGCTTTGTAGATTTTGAGACCAGAAGGGTTTACTGAGATTGGACTATAAGGCTGATATGAGGAGGGAAATGGGGATACAATTTTACTACAATAATTCTCTCTCTTGATATGCATTAAAATAGGGTGAGTAAAATAACAATTGGAAGCAATACATGTGTAAATAAAGTACCAGCATGAACTCCAGAAACTGAGTCAAAAACATAGAAAGGGATTAGGAAGGTAGACTGCTCTCCACCAGTTATCAGAAGGTACCTAAGTCTAAACTTCCCTCATCAGGCCTGCAAACAGATATCTCTATAGTGTAAGCAACTGGAGTATCCTTTTGACAGGGTGCTTTCGGATCTGGTGGTGCTGAGCGCCACCATGCTTTATTCCTGCCTGGAGTGAGGGCCCTGACTTCAGGCAGGATTTGGCTTGGTTACCAAACAAACGTGACGGTGACCGAGCCAGGAAGTAGGTGGTGAGAGGGCGGGGCAACATGCAGACGTGCGTCCACACGACCCTGCCACTGTGTTACTTAGAGTGGTCACGGTGGTCACGGTGGCCCTGACAGGCCTATGAGGCCAGGGGGGTACGTATAAGCAGGCCATCAAATGTAACAGCCGGCAATACTGTGGTCTTGGCCTCCTTAGCGTGGCCATGGTAGCGCTTAGCTCATGCTGTGACTTGGCCATGGGCCAGAGTCACAGCCTGAGTTAAATGCCACAACGGCCAGTGCTACAGCCTGGGCCAACATCTGGCGGCTGTTTTTATTATTATTGTTATTAGCAAGCATTTATTTATATAGCGCAAGCAATTTACCTGGTGCTTTGAAAAGTAATTGAATACACACGGTCCCTGCCCTAGGGCTTACAATCTGAGGGAGGGTGGGGGGGAGAAGAAGGAAGGGGAACAGAGGGAGAGACAAGGAGTGTAACATTCATGAAGATGTGAGGTCCCAGATGCACGTGCTTGGCTTGGTTACATCAAGAATGATGGCTGGCTGGTCCATGTGGTGAGGATATGAGTACACAGACCTCAGGTAACAGACTGTACTGGATGGTAGGTATCTGCAGGAGTTAGGTTAGGGGACTGAGGAGTTGGGGAGGGCAGAGCGGAAGAGGTGAGTTTGGGGGAGGAATGTGAAGCTACGAAGGGAGGGGGAAAGGCGGATGTGGGCAGGGAGGGAGTTCCAGGTGTGTGGGGCAGCTAGGGAGAAGGGACGAAGGCAGTTAGGGGAGCAGGGGAGGCGAGGGAGGGTGAGAGAGGGAACAGAGGAAGAGTGGAGTTCACGGACTGGAGTGCAGAGGGAAATTAGCACAGAAAGGTAGAGGGGAGCAAGGTTGTGAAGAGCTTTATAGGTGAAGACTAGGAGCTTGTGTAAGATTTGTTCAGGAAGGGGGAGCCAGTGAAGAGAGGAGAGGAGGGGCTGCACATGGTTGAAGCGACAGGCGAGGTGGAGGACCCTGGCAGCAGAGTTTTGGACAGAGATAAGGGGAGAAAGGGGAGAGCGGGGGAGACCAGTGAGAAGGAGGTTACAGTAATTGAGATGAGAGATGACCAGGGCATGAACAAGGGATTGACAGAGACAGAGAGAAAAGGGCAAATCTTAGCAATGTTATGCAGGGAGAAGCGACAAGGTTTGGCAACAGAGTCGATGTAGGTTTTAAAAGAAAGGGGTGAGTCAAAGATGAAACCTAAGCTATGGACTTGGGGGATGGGAATGATGGTGACCCCATCGATGAGGATTGACAGGGAGGAGGGAGAGGAAGGATGAGGGGGGAAGATAAGGAGTTCAGTTTTAGCCATGTTGAGTTTGAGCTGACATGATGGCAGATGTGTTTCAGGCGGGACGGCAGCATGGATTTCCACGCACATCAAGGTATGGAAATTAATGCTATTGTCACTTCTGAAAACATCTCAGAGACAGGAGGATGCTAGGTAGATGGACCTAACCCAGTGTGGTACTTCTTATGTTCTTATATCCTACATATAATTAAGCAAAACCTGTACTTGTTTGAAGTTATTTAGGAGCCCTCACATTACTGCAAGCAGAACTCTACAAATTTATAGTGGCTGCCCTTACCTACACCTCAAATACAGCCCTTACCTTCCTCCCGGTGGCAGAGGGAGAGGGGCAGGACCAGGGGTTTCTCTCAGTGGCCTTGAGGTGGGACTCCATCTCTGGCAGGGGCTGAAGAGTGGCATGCCTGTCGGCCACGGCAGCCTCCAGCTTTTTCTGTGCTTTAGGGGACTGGGAGCTGGTTGGGCTCGTCCCCGGCACAGCCTGCCCGACCGGAGTCGAGCCAAGCCGCAACCAGGACTGGGTCTCCTGGCCCCTGTTGGTAATACTCCCCCACTCCCGCTGGCAGAGGGAGAGGGGGGTGGGGCCAGGGGTTTCCCTCAGCATCCTCATGGCAGGGCTCCAGCCCCAGCAGGGACTGAAGGATAGTGTGCCTGTCGGCAGCTGCCCCACAGGCACGTGATGCAGGAATGCGCCAAAGGGCCCTTAGGTGTGGCCCTTAGTGGGGCCCAAGGGGCTGGGGCAAAAAGGCTGGGAACTTTGGGAGGTGGTAATATGTGTGAGGATAGGAGGATTTTATAGTGTTTTATAGGGGGTGGGTTGTGTGGAGGTAGAGGGTGTGAGGTTATACTGTAGTTTGTCTGTGATGGTGGGTGGGATGTTACAAGGGAAGGGGAATGTTTGGGTTAGGGAGGGGGGTTGGGAAGGTATATGGGGGGGAGGGGGGAGGATCTTCCCTGCTGTCAGTGCGGGACAGCCAAGGAGGGTCTGGGGGTCTGGCTATTAGGGTCATGATGGGACAGGGAAGACATGGTCCTAAGAGGGGGGAGGTGAGAGCGGTGAGGCGGGACAGGTGCTTGTTGTGTGTCCCCCTCACTACCCCCCAGGCAGAGGGGCAGGTGGTTCTTGGTCAGAGGGCCCCTAACCTTGTGCTGGTTCTGTTAAATGCGATATCAGTGGTTAATAAAGCAACAACGGTCCAGGAAACAATCCTGGACCATTCTGCCGATCTCGTATGTATCACGGAAATCTGGCTGGACAATGAATGGGGGCCCATTCTGGCTGAACTTGTTCCAGCGGGTATTCCATGCAGCATCAGCTGTGGTTGGAGGGATGGGGACGGTGGTGGTGATGTAGCCATGATTTTCAAGGAGGGGTGGTCTGTAAGGAGGTATTTGGTGCAATCCATCTCCACCTTGTGTTTGATTTGGTGGGTGACAGTTTGGGAGTGCTGCTTATATACCATGCACCTGCCTGTGCAGTGGTCTCCCTGCATGCTCTAACAAAGATGGTGTTGGGGGGGGGGTTGTAGTCCACAAAGACAGTAGTCTTGGGGGACCTCAACATGGCCGCCCTTGGGGGAGCGGAGCATGAGTTCATGGACATGATGGCAATGATGGGCCTGTCCCAGATGGTTATTGGCCCAACACATCAGGGGGGACATACCTTAGACCTTGTGTTTTGCACCGGCCTTGAGATGGGTGTTCTGTTAGTGGGGAAGATGTCAACTGTGCCCTTGTCATGGACAGATCATTACCTCCTGCAGACCTCACTCCTGGTGCACATCTGCCCCCGGAAAGGTGCTGAGATGATTCTGATGGTTCACCCCTGGAAGATGATGGAACCATAATGGTTCCAGAATGCTCTGGGGGATATATCCTCTGACCTTGATGGTCATCTCATCGATGACCTTGTTGTGCTGGGGAACACTTTGCTGACTGAGGCCATTGATCAGACAGCTCCTAAGCATCCGCTGCCCAGGCGGCAGCTCCACAGGCCTCCTTGGTTTTCTGAGGAGCTGCAGTTGCTGAAGCAAGAGGGGCAGTGGTTGGAGCAACAGTGGCATTGTTCATGTGCTGAAGCTGGCAGATTGCGGCATAGAACCAGTTTATGAGTCTATGCTGTGGCTATGCGGGCAGCAAAGAGGGAGTTCTTTGCTGCCCTCATAGCATCTGCAAAATCCGGTCCACCTGAGCTTTTCCGGGTTCTGTGGGAGCTTGTCAGTCTGACTTCCCTCAACATTGGAGTGGAATCATCTACTGCCTGCTGTGACATGTTTGTGGATTATTTTGTGGCTAAAATCTCTCGTATTCACCATGAGTTTGACGCCACACTTATTACACTAGAGGAACCAGAGGTTCTGGAAGCCCCATCATGTCTGATTTTCTGGGGTCAGTTTCAGTCGGTAACACCTGCCAATGCAGTGGATTTTCTTGGGACGGTCAGGACCACTTCTTGTGAATTAGATCCTTGCCAGTCCTGGCTGGTTAAGTCCTGCCGGGAGACAATGGGGCCATTGCTGGCTGGGGTGGTCAATGCCTTCCTGCGGGAGGACAGAGTGCCGGGCTGTCTCAAGGAGGTGGTGGTGTGGCCTCTGCTCAAAAACCCATAACTTTCTGTTGACTCCCCTGCCAGCTATTGGCCTGTCTCCAACCTTCCCTTTTTAAAGAAGGTTATTGAATGGGTAGTGGCTCGACAGTTGCAGGGACATCTTGATCGCATCAGTTTTCTTGATCCCTCTCAGTCTGGCTTCCATCTGGGGCATGGCACCAAGACTGCGCTTGTGGCTTTGGTAGATGACCTGCACCAAGAATTGGATCAGGGTTGTTTGACCCTCCTGATTTTGTTAGATCTGTCGGCTGTGTTTGATACCATTGATCATGAGATGTTGGTAAGGCACCTGCGGGACCGTGCAGGGGTGGGCGGGACTGTTCTTGAATGGTTCTACTCTTTCCTGACCTGAAGAATGCCGCAGGTGGTGCTCGGGGATTGTTTTTCATCATACTGAGACCTCTCGTGTGGAGTCCCGCAGGGTTTTGTTCTGTCAACTCTCCTGTTCAACATGTACATGTAACCATTCAGCAAGGTGATTAGGGTGTTTGGTGTGCAGTGTCATCAATATGCTGATGATACCCACCTGTACCTCTCTTTTTCAACAAACCCAGGCCCAGCAGTCTTGGTGCTTACTCGGTGTTTGGCGGCTATAGGGGATTGGATGAGGGCTAATCAACTGAAACTGAATCCTGACAAATTACAGGCAATGTTAGTGGGTAAAGTGATGAAGTTGGCAGTCGCCATCATTCATGGGGCCTATCCTTCATTGGCTTCCCAGATACGGAGTCTGGGGGTGCTCTCGATGCGCAGCTCTGCCTGGATTCCCAGGCGGAGGTTGTGGCGAGGAGTGCTTTCCGCCAGTTACATCTGGTGAGATGGCTTCGGCCACTTGATTCGGAAAGCACTCTATGCTTTCATCACCTCTTGACTAGACTATTGTAACACACTTTATGTGGGGCTACCCATGGTGACAGCTCGGAAATTGCAGCTTGTGCAGAATGCTTTGGCCCGTCTCCTACTGGCACTGGGCCACCAGAAGCGTATTACACCAGTGCTCCATTCTTTTCACTGTCTGCCAGTGGTTTTCTAGGCCTGATTCAAAGTGTTGGTCTTGGCCTATAAAGCCCTAAACAGCCTGCGCCCTGTCTGTCTGCAATATCACCTCACTCCTCGGGCTCTGGATCGCCCACTGCGGTCATCTAGGGTGCCCTGCTCAAGGTCCCCCTGAGTTTTTTGGGGGGCCACACAGGGGAGGCCATTCTTGGTGGCCACACCATGCCTGTGGAACTCTCTTCTGGTAGAGGCCCAGCTGGCCCCGGATCTTCCCTTCTTTCTGAGAAGTTGTAAGACCTGGCTGTTCCACCAGACATTTGATGGGGGAGATGGGTAGTGGGGGGGAGTATTGAGGGGGTTGTGTTTCTCTGTTTCCTCCTTTTATGATTTATTTTAATTGTCTTTAATTATTGTAAGCTGCCCCGAGCTGCCTATGGCAGGAGGGGTGGGGTAACAAGTTTTTAAAATAAATAAATAAATAAATAAATTGCCCTCTATTATTTTTAGTAAGGGATGGGTCATGTGTTTGCTATTAGAATGAGTCCAGTCTTTGCTATTTGGAAAGCTCTTGGAATCCATAGTGGGAATTTTATGAACCCAGATGGAACTTCTGGGGCGACTGGTTGGTGTATTGCAGAGACATGCCATATTTATTTGTTTATTTATTTATTTAAAAATATACCCCACCCCTCTTACCACAGGCAACCCGGGGCAGCTCCAACATAAAAGATGAACGCAATAAAATATCATAAATCATAATAAAATGTCAATAAAAAAGAAAGAATAAAAACCAACCCCCTCCCTCACCAACCCTCAACCCCTACCGACCCCCTCACTCGTCTCCCTCACCAAATGCCTGATGGAACAGCCAGGTCTTGCAACTCCTTCAAAAAGCTGAGAGGTCCGGGGCCAGATGGGCCCCCACCGGGAGAGAGTTCTAAAGACATGGCGTGGCCACCGAGAATGCCCTATTCTGCGTAGCCCCCCAGAAAAGTCAGGGGACCTCCAGTGTGGCACCCCGAATTACCACAGGGGCCAGTCTAGGACCCGGGGAGTGAGGCCATCTCGCAAGTAGGCAGGGCCCAGACCGTGTAAGGCTTTATAGGTCAAAACCAACACTTTGAATCGAGTCCAGAAGATGATTAGCAACCAGTGCAGAGACCAGAGCACCGGTGTCATGTGCTCCCGGCGGCCAGTCTCACTAAGAGCCGGGCCACTGCATTCTGCACCAGCTGCAGCTTCCAATCCGTCACCATAGGTAGTCCCATGTAGAGCGCATTACAGTAGTCTAGTCAAGAGGTAATGAAAGCATAGAGTGCTTTCCAAATCAAATGGCCGAAGCCATCTCACCAGATGTAACTGGTGGAAAGCACTCCTCACCACAGCCTCCACCTGGAGATCCAGGTGGAGCTGTGCTTCGAGAAGCACCCCCAGGTTTCATACCTGGGAAGTCAGCAGAGGACAGATCCCATCAACCATGGGAGCTGTCAGTTCCACTGACTTACCCACTACCATCACCTCCATCTTGTCAGGATTCAATCGCAGTCGGTTAGCCCTCATCCAATCCCCCACAGCTGCCAAACACCAGGTAAGCACTGAGACAGCCAGGCCTGGGTCTGTTGAAAATGAGAGATACAGTTAGGTGTCATTCACATACTGATGACACCTCGCCCCGAACCCTCTAATCACCTCACCAAGCAGCTGCATATCCACGTTGAACAGGAGAGGAGAGAAAACAGAACCCTGCGGAACCACACATGACAGGTCTCGGTAAGATGAAAAACAATCACCGAGCACCACCCACTGAGTTCCTCTGGTCAGGAATGAGTGGAACAATTGGAGAACAGTCCTGCCCACCCCTGTACTGTCCTGTAGGCGCGTCACCAACATCTCATGGTCAAAGGTATCAAATGCTGCTGAAAGATCTAACAGTATCAATAGGGTCGATCGACCCCGATCCTTCTCGCAGTGGAGATCATCTACCAAAGCCACAAGTGCGGTCTCAGTGCCATAACCCAGACGGAAGCCAGACTGAAAGGGATAAAGATAACCAACGTGGTTATGCTCTTGGAGCTGTCGGGCCACTACCCATTCAATAACCTTCTCTAAAAAGGGAAGATTAGAGTCAGATTTATAGCTGGCAGGGGAGTTAACATCAAGTGATAGCTCCTTGAGCAGAGGCCACACCACTGCCTCTTTGAGGCAGCCCGGCATTCTGCCCTCCCAAAGAGAGGCATTGACCACCCTGACAAGCAATGGGCCCATTGTCTCCAGGTAGCTCGTAACTAGCCAGATCAGGCACGGATCTAATTCACAAGAGGTGGTCCAAACTTCCCCCAGAACCTCACCACGTCAGCGGATGTCACCAACTGAAATTGTTACCACAAAATTGGACATGGCAGGGCTTCTACAACCTCTACCTCCTCTAATGTATTAAGTGCAGCATCGAAGTCGTGGTGAATACAAGCAATTTTATCCACAAAATAATCTGCAAACATGTCACAGCCGGCAGATGATGACTCAACTCCAGGGTCGAGGGAGGCCGAACTGACCAGGCCCCGCACAACCCGGAACAGTTCCGCTGATGGGATTTTGCAGACACAAGAGGGTAGCAAAGAGCTCCCTCTTTGCTACCCCCATAGCCACGGCATAGGCTCGTAAACTAGCTCTGTGCTGCAATCTGTCAGCTTTCCACAAACTCCCATTTGCCATGGGAGTAACAAATGAAGCACACCGATGGTTCCAGTTCTTGTTTTGGGCTGAAAAACAGCTGAAAGTCTGAGTTTTCATATTCATGAGGATAATTTACATATTCTTTACTGTAAATGGTCATTCCCCATTAGACAAAATCCTCTGCCATTGAAGCCATTGGCAAAACTTCCTTTGACATTTATGGTGGAGGATTGTCCTACATTTATTCTTTATTTGGTACAGGGGTGTACTTAGTTAAAGCTGAAATTAGTATCCGAAGAAGTGGGTAAATCCATCAGAACTGCGGTACTTGAACCAACCTGATAATACTGAGTAATAATCAACTCAATTAATGCCTGATGGACTACCTAATGCACCAAAATACCATTCTTTGTCCAAATTTTTAGACTTCTGTTACCAATTTTCTGACTTCCGTTACTTATTTTTCCAAGTACTATCCCAATTCCTTTACCGATTTATTAATCAGTAAATTGGTACGTAAGTAATGGGAATCCCTGGTATTTAGGGGGTAATAAGAAGCCCAATCAATACGCACGAGGTCCATCGGTGTCCTGATATGGTACTTGAAATTGAGGGTATTACCTACAGGGAGAAAATGGGCTACCCATTTCAGCTCTGACCTAGGTTAGAATGGACCCTCTTCAGAGAATGGACTGGACTTCCACCTCTTCCCTCCCTCTCAGTGGTATGGAGTGTTTTCTGATTTGGCCTTGCCAATTGAGCATGGACTGTGTTCACCCAACACTAAGTATGTTCGGGATCTGTGCAGTCTTGTCATGCCAATTAATCATGGACTTTGCACACTCAACACTAGGTAAGTGAAAGATCCATGTAGTCTGAGTGGGCCAGTGTACAACAATAGGAACATTCCTAATTTTAGCTCTGGTCAAGTGCAAGCTGTGACCTATATTGCCAACAACTCTGTAATTAAAAACATTTTAAAACAATTTCTATTCATCACGTGACAGGGAGCAATTAACTTAAGAAGCTTTGTATGCAGTTCAAAGGAATGAAAGTTACAGATGTAAGATGTTTAGTTTAAAGGCAAATCAATAGTTTTACCAACTATGAATGGAGTCTTGGCTTCATGAGCATTTGTAAGAATGGAAATTAGCTTGTACCTTTGAAAGAGGAATGGGAATCATTAGTGGCTGCTGTGTCGTTTGTTGTCTGGAAACCAATCACCTCCTTCCCAAAGCCTTTGCCTTAAGCCTTGGTTTCTGAAGAAAATAAGAATTTATTCCATTTACAATTTATCAATGAAGCAGTACCCGAAAATGGGGGGATTTACCTGTGGATTCCAAATCAGGAAACCATATCAGCGCTGGGTGAAAATAAACATGACGCTGGCCCACTATGACTTGCCTGGGCTGGGGACTGAACAGGACATCTGTTTACGGCTGACAGATGTTGGCCTTCTGCTGCCCTGGTGCAGAATGAATCCTCCCAATGATCCCGTGTGCTCAATCAAGGGCCACCCAGGTTGGCCAATGCAGGGCATAGTGGACCAGCACATCTGTTTTCAGCCCCATCCCCACTAGGGATCAGTGACTACTATAGCTGCTTGTGATTGACTACCACGGCTGCTCGTTATGGCAGGGGACGAGGCACTGAAGGTGCACCTGGGGAAGGGCCACCCAGCTGCCCAGCTTCATGTTTGTTCTGTTCCCTCACCAGTGGGAGGGCTCGCCAGCCGGCCCAGTCAGGTGTGTATTTGTTGTGTGACCCGACCCAGGCCTAAGTGTGTTGTGTGCTCCCTCCCCCTTCTCCCCCCTCCCCCTGCCCCCGGGCAGAGGAGCAGTCATGCTGGCCACATATTTATTTTCACCCTTGGTTTCAGAGATGAGCATTTCTTAGCCTGGTCAGGACTTCTTTCTGAGAAGATGAGCTATACCCTCTACCCTACAATTTATTCCCTAGCTGAATAGAGATTCCCAGTCTCAATGGCCTGCTGTTGAGAAGGAAAATTTCTTAACAGCAGAGGTGAAACGAGTAACTGGTTGTGGTAGGGGGCACAGATGTCACTGGAGAAACAGGGAATGTAGGTCTCCCATCTGCCACATAAACTGTGAGACTCTGGGCTTCTTTAGACATAGAAAAGACTAGGTGTAAAAACCCCTAAGCACATGTTTGACCGTTGTGTGTAAGCACCATAACAATCCCAACACCAATTTGTCCGCCCATTGAAGATGTGATGTGAACACCATTGGATCACAAGGACAATTTGTGTGTTTCAGCTGAACACGTGGCCAATGTTGTGTCGAATGATATTGCACGGTGTGTTAGCAGGTACAATACGGGAACCAGGTGTCAACACTTGCATGCTGAGATTGGGTGGTGAGCAAAACACCAATTTGCCCCAAGATGGGCTGAGTGTCTAAGCAGCACCACATGGTGAACACAGGACCCAACTGGTGTTCATATCAAGGTCAAAACACACATTCAGACACCTGTTGACGTTATCTCTAAAGATACCCACCAGTTGTGCCTCGTCTTATAACACAGGGTTACCCCAATTTAATGCTGGCCTCCTCACATGACCCTACAGCCAGACTTGTTGCCCACCAACTGAAGGCTTCTCCCAACAATGGTGGGTCCCTCTAAAGTAAATCAACATAACATAAAGTCCTTAACAAAAGTAGAGATGGATCCCACCTACTGCTGTGTTCCAAGTTCTGGAATAAGTCTCTGGAGGTTGGGCCTACTTTGTCTTTGAAGCATCCAGGTAAAGTAGTCCATGCAGAGGCTGTCCCTGAGCTTTTCCTGGGCCTTCTGCCCTGGGTCAGCCAATCCCTGGAAGAGGTCTTCTCCCTTCCTCTTGACTGCCACTAATTGGCTTGATCATGGCCTTTTGTAGGTCTAACTCACAGTCTATGGCCACTTTTATACGAGGCGCTTAGAAGCGCCTCTGAAGCACCGTATTGAAGAGGAAAGGGACGTGGGAAGTGTTTACAAGCTCCCCGCACTACCAGAAGTGACGTGCCACCCATTCTCTTCAGCGGTGGTGGCCGCAGATGTGGGGCTTTCAAGAGGCACGTTCTGTAGACCTGAAAATTGAGGTCTACAGAATGCGCCTCTTGAAAGCCCCATGTCTCCAGTCACTACCGCTGAAGAGAATGGGCAGCATGTCACTTCCGGTAGGGTGGGGGCCTTGTAAACACTCCCTGTGCAGCTTTCCTCTTCAATACGGGGCTCCAGAGGTGCTTCTAAGTGCCTTGTGTAAAAATGGCCTATGAGACTTTCTTAAAGGGCCAGTATCCTTTTAAGCCATGATCTGTACTGTCACCTGCCACACTGGTACTATCCAATATCTTGCAGAATATCACAGTATTCAATATCCAGTCAGACACACATTGGTATCCAGTTTAGTATCCAGCATTTAACCGATTAACTGACTTACCAGTGAATGCATTACTGTGTTTAATGCATTAGCACTTACAGAATTACTATGTAATTACCATTTGACTTTTTGTTTTTACTCTCTCCGTTTAACTGAACTGGTAATATAGTAAAATGGTTATTCAGTAAACAGTAATTCACTAAACAGTAACACCTAGTATTCTGGTTTGGTAGTTAATCTGCATAGTTACTGAATTGTTACCAAATAACCACCAAGCTAGAATAACCACCAAAGTAGAATACTAGCTCTTAACTGTGGATAATTTTGTCCCTTTCTATTTCAGTTCTCCTTTTGGCAGAGACACACTGTAGTAGGGTGCAGCCTGGTGGAGCTGCTGCCCCTTTAAGAGCCCAGAAAGAGAAAAAGGAATCTGGCCCTTTAAGGCTTGACAGCCTGGAGTGCAAGCCATGTCCACTTCAGGGATATAAGGAGAAGCCTAGGCAGAGAGGCGTCAGCTGTGTCTGGCTGTGGCCAGAGACACATCTGTGATCAAGCCCTTCATCCCTGCATGAGCCTTGACTGTGGTTCTGAAGGCTGAGAGAGATAACCAAGAAGGACAATACAACTGGAGTGCTGGAGACTGTATTCCTGAGGACCAGTGTCCAGGGTCCTGAAGTAGCCTGCAACTGTGAGTACCCAGCCAGAGAACTAGTGTATGGCTGAGCTGGTGCTAGACATGGCTGGGGTTGCCAGAGGGCTGTTTCCTGGCATTAGCAAAACTACCCAGAGATCGTGTATGTTGGAGATACTGTTTATAGACTAGGAAACTGTGTACATGTTGTGAATAAAGACTGTGATGAGCTGAATTCCCGTGAAAACTGAATCTTTGGGCTTAATCCTGTGGGAACTTATCCTAGGGCACTGCCACCCTGTTACACTCCCCCACCCAAGACAAATCTTCCTTGAGGCCATGTTTTACCACTTCCTTCCTGAAATCTCAGTCACGCCCTCCCACAATCCAAAAAATCTTTGTCCTACAAATTACCCCTATCAAGGTGAAGATGATTAAATTCAATTAACTCATTCAAAAACCATTGTTGTTGTTGTTCTTGTTGTTTTAGACCATCTTTCTCTCACACCCCCTTCCTCCCACTGAACTCAGAGTTTCTATGTGAAGCAAAAAGCAGCTGGAAGGACTGTATGGGGACACAAAATATGGAAAAGATTGTTTGCGTCTCACATCTGAAACTTTGGGGGTTGCATCCTTATTATTATTTTTATTTTATTTTATTGTTTATTTATATTTCTATCCCACTAATTCCCTTGGACCCAAGGAGAGTTACAACATACAAAAAAACAAAATAAATCCAGATATTATAATACCCAATACAAACAAATAAAAACAGATAAAATCCTCTATATCCCACAATACCAGAAACCTAACCCTGCTTGCCAAACATCTGGCCAAACAAAAAGATCTTGTATTGCCGTCAGAAGTTGAGCAGGCTCAGGTGTAGACGAATCTCCAAGGGGAGGGAATTCCATAATTTCCCACTTAATTACAGTCCTGTGATTTATTACAAGCATTGGTGTGATCTAGTAGCCAGTGTGGTGGGCTTACCACTAGAGAGTCCTGTGTTTGAATCCTCATTTCACTGGGTAGCCTTAGGAAAGCAAATGTTTTTCAGCTCCAGCATCCTAGCTTCCAAATGGACACTGGTGACAGACCTAGTCAGAGTCTGGTGGGCTTGACAGGGATAAAGTAGTGACACCCAAACATGCATTTTCTTAGCCTCACATACCCTCAGTAGGACTCCCATGACTTTGTTGTGACTATGGAGATAGATGAATTAACTTACATAAGGCCTCAGTCTTCTCTGCCAATGTTACTTGGAGTTCTGGTGCTGACCTCAATCAGAGCAGATTCAAATTCTGGAAGAGTGAGCTGACCTCTGTTCAACAGGATGATTTTGAGCTACTTTAGCTCAACCCAGAGAAGACTGAAGTGATGCTGGGGAGCAGTAGAGTTGAGGCAAGAACGACTGTTCTCGTACTGTCAGGAAATCCTGACCTCTTGGGATCAATTGTGACTGTTCACTGGTATTTCCTCACTATCCATGCAGATCTACACTTCTGCTGTTGTGGAGATTGGTGCCAGTGATTATTGCCATTTGATGGTATTTTTGGTATTTTTTGGTAATTTCCGATGATTTCTGGTCTTTTCTAGGGATGAAACTGGCTGCTTGAGTTTCACCAGTTCTTGGTGAGAATGGGGGTTTACCATCTCCTTCCCTAAATGAGACATGAGAGAGAGAAAAAAAAAACCCATTCTCGCAGAAAACTGGAGATATACAAAAGACTGGATGGGGGCCGAGGGCCAGGAGGGGAGGGAGGCAGGTAGAGGGGTCAGTCGGGGTCAGAGGTAAACAGGAGGCAAAGAGTTGTGCCCTGCCCCTCTCCCCCCTGGCCCCTGCCTGCCCCCCCCACCTTCTTGGGAAGGGAAATGCTGCCCTGACCAATCTTCCCTTGCTCCCAATGTGCTTTTCTCTGCCCATGCTGCTATCTTCCCCCCTTCCTGTACTCGGCCAAGGTTTTTCTGAGTCCTGAGTAGTGGCGCTGATTCCTCTGCCATTTNGTCAGACACACATTGGTATCCAGTTTAGTATCCAGCATTTAACCGATTAACTGACTTACCAGTGAATGCATTACTGTGTTTAATGCATTAGCACTTACAGAATTACTATGTAATTACCATTTGACTTTTTGTTTTTACTCTCTCCGTTTAACTGAACTGGTAATATAGTAAAATGGTTATTCAGTAAACAGTAATTCACTAAACAGTAACACCTAGTATTCTGGTTTGGTAGTTAATCTGCATAGTTACTGAATTGTTACCAAATAACCACCAAGCTAGAATAACCACCAAAGTAGAATACTAGCTCTTAACTGTGGATAATTTTGTCCCTTTCTATTTCAGTTCTCCTTTTGGCAGAGACACACTGTAGTAGGGTGCAGCCTGGTGGAGCTGCTGCCCCTTTAAGAGCCCAGAAAGAGAAAAAGGAATCTGGCCCTTTAAGGCTTGACAGCCTGGAGTGCAAGCCATGTCCACTTCAGGGATATAAGGAGAAGCCTAGGCAGAGAGGCATCAGCTGTGTCTGGCTGTGGCCAGAGACACATCTGTGATCAAGCCCTTCATCCCTGCATGAGCCTTGACTGTGGTTCTGAAGGCTGAGAGAGATAACCAAGAAGGACAATACAACTGGAGTGCTGGAGACTGAATTCCTGAGGACCAGTGTCCAGGGTCCTGAAGTAGCCTGCAACTGTGAGTACCCAGCCAGAGAACTAGTGTCTGGCTGAGCTGGTGCTAGACATGGCTGGGGTTGCCAGAGGGCTGTTTCCTGGCATTAGCAAAACTACCCATAGATCGTGTATGTTGGAGATACTGTTTATAGACTAGGAAACTGTGTACATGTTGTGAATAAAGACTGTGATGAGCTGAATTCCCGTGAAAACTGAATCTTTGGGCTTAATCCTGTGGGAACTTATCCTAGGGCACTGCCACCCTGTTACACTCCCCCACCCAAGACAAATCTTCCTTGAGGCCATGTTTTACCACTTCCTTCCTGAAATCTCAGTCACGCCCTCCCACAATCCAAAAAATCTTTGTCCTACAAATTACCCCTATCAAGGTGAAGATGATTAAATTCAATTAACTCATTCAAAAACCATTGTTGTTGTTGTTCTTGTTGTTGTTTTAGACCATCTTTCTCCCACACCCCCTTCCTCCCACTGAACTCAGAGTTTCTATGTGAAGCAAAAAGCAGCTGGAAGGACTGTATGGGGACACAAAATATGGAAAAGATTGTTTGCGTCTCACATCTGAAACTTTGGGGGTTGCATCCTTATTATTATTTTTATTTTATTTTATTGTTTATTTATATTTCTATCCCACTAATTCCCTTGGACCCAAGGAGAGTTACAACATACAAAAAAACAAAATAAATCCAGATATTATAATACCCAATACAAACAAATAAAAACAGATAAAATCCTCTATATCCCACAATACCAGAAACCTAACCCTGCTTGCCAAACATCTGGACAAACAAAAAGATCTTGTATTGCCGACAGAAGTTGAGCAGACTCAGGTGTAGACGAATCTCCAAGGGGAGGGAATACCATAATTTCCCACTTAATTACAGTCCTGTGATTTATTACAAGCATTGGTGTGATCTAGTAGACAGTGTGGTAGGCTTACCACTAGAGAGTCCTGTGTTTGAATCCTCATTTCACTGGGTAGCCTTAGGAAAGCAAATGTTTTTCAGCTCCAGCATCCTAGCTTCCAAATGGACACTGGTGACAGACCTAGTCAGAGTCTGGTGGGCTTGACAGGGATAAAGTAGTGACACCCAAACATGCATTTTCTTAGCCTCACATACCCTCAGTAGGACTCCCATGACTTTGTTGTGACTATGGAGATAGATGAGATAACTTACATAAGGCCTCAGTCTTCTCTGCCAATGTTACTTGGAGTTCTGGTGCTGACCTCAATCAGAGCAGATTCAAATTCTGGAAGAGTGAGCTGACCTCTGTTCAACAGGATGATTTTGAGCTACTTTAGCTCAACCCAGAGAAGACTGAAGTGATGCTGGTGAGCAGTAGAGCTGAGGCAAGAACGACTGTTCTCGTACTGTCAGGAAATCCTGACCTCTTGGGAGCAATTGTGACTGTTCACTGGTATTTCCTCACTATCCATGCAGATCTACACTTCTGCTGTTGTGGAGATTGGTGCCAGTGATTATTGCCATTTGATGGTATTTTTGGTATTTTTTGGTAATTTCCGATGATTTCTGGTCTTTTCTAGGGATGAAACTGGCTGCTTGAGTTTCACCAGTTCTTGGTGAGAATGGGGGTTTACCATCTCCTTCCCTAAATGAGACATGAGAGAGAGAAAAAAAAAACCCATTCTCGCAGAAAACTGGAGATATACAAAAGACTGGATGGGGGCCGAGGGCCAGGAGGGGAGGGAGGCAGGTAGAGGGGTCAGTCGGGGTCAGAGGTAAACAGGAGGCAAAGAGTTGTGCCCTGCCCCTCTCCCCCCTGGCCCCTGCCTGCCCCCCCCACCTTCTTGGGAAGGGAAATGCTGCCCTGACCAGCTTTCCCTTGCTCCCAATGTGCTTTTCTCTGCCCATGCTGCTATCTTCCCCCCTTCCTGTACTCGGCCAAGGTTTTTCTGAGTCCTGAGTAGTGGCGCTGATTCCTCTGCCATTTGGAACTTGGGAAAAAAAGGTGGAATGGCCAGGTACTCAGTAAAATCTGAGTAAATCTAAGCCCTGAATTTCAGCTCTAATCAGAATGCAGAAAAGAAGGGATAGCTCTTGAAATTCACCAATCAAAACACAGTTTACAAGGACCAATAACGGAGATGATGAAAGTTACATAGTGAACTTGCAATCGTACACAAGCAAACATAAGCAGCATGTACGGATGTTTATGTGGTGTGTGGCTGCTCCTGCTTAGAAAGAATTACCAGTAGGGATGTGCGAACGCGGTTCAGAAGTTCAGAGTTCGGACCGAACTCCACCAGTTCGGTAGACCGAACCGAACTTCCAAACCGAACTCGATTTTCAAACCGAACTGAACCGAATTTCCGAACTCGGCTTCGTTCACCCATCCCTAAAAGATAATATTCCATTTAGTTCAATGGAGTTTGAATTTCCAACTTTGTTTGGAAGTTCAGAGTTTGGACCGAACTCGAATAGTTTGGTCGACTGAACCGAACTGCCAAACCGAACTGAATTTCCGAACTGAACCAAATCAAACTGAATTTCCGAACTCAGTTCTGTTCGCCCATCCCTAATTACCAGGTGTAATGAACAAAGGCAATTACTGAATGGGACCTAGAAAAAACAGTGAAAAAGACAGTAAGTTTCCTCATCATGTGAGTACAAGCAAATGGTTTGTTTTTAACAGAAACAGTTTTCACTGTGATTCCTCAATTCAGCACTACTTGGCAAAGACAGATTGTCATGAAGTTGATTCAGAACATATTTCACAAATTCCACAGGAAGCATTTATTATCTAAATGTGTATTTCATAATTAATCAAAGCTCAGTATTCAAGTCAGGATTTTACTGGGCTCCTAAAAGCATCTCTTCCTAGGTATAAAACTATGACTTCTTTCTCCTCCTCCCTTGGCCTTCCCACTCTTTGATGCAGAAGCATTAAAGCATTTAAAAAAAAGTTAATTAAATTCAGACAGAGTGTGTCATGTGTTGTCAAGATCTCAATGACTGCTTTAATCAAAAAGCAAAACCCATGTTGGTTAGAATGGGTAGCAATTAAAAGTCTTGCAAAAAAAAAGAAAAAAAAAGAAAGGCTTTTGATAATGAAAAGCAGACTCCGTTACCAACCTTCATCAATTTGTCAAGCATAAAATGTCACAGCTGTTGCAGGTACCTAATTGACATTAACACCAAGTTAAGTTAGAACATCAGGCAAAATAATAATCGTAGTCGCTACTACACGTTTCCTGAGCCCTCTATACCCGTTTGGTGGAGGGAAAAGAAAGCTACGTAAGTGCTTCATTGAAATGTTATGAATTTTCCATATAAAATAAAGCTTAAAGCCAAAAGAAATATCCATAAAATTGGTGATCCCATCAAATATACAGGACCGCAACAAAAATGGCAGTTTGGGTAATAATAGTTATGTTTATGCTTCATTTTGGTTATTCCATTCCATGGTTTTTTGTTATCTGTTTGGATTATTTGTATCACATTACTTTGGCAATATTTGCACATCCACAATTGCCAAAAATTGAAATATCAAAATGACCAAGCGCCCCAAAAAAACAAACTCAAAAACCAACCCCCACAAAAAAACCAAAATGGAATAGCCAAAATTGTAGGTTTATGAGATGATTTGCCTCTTTTGATTTATTACTGGCCAAATTGAGGCAAAATGTTTTTTTCTTTGAAGGCATTAAAGGACTATGTTCAGAACAGCAGAGAAGAGGAGAGGCGCTGAGGGAGCATTCTCAAGTAGGCCTGAAATGAGAAATCACAGCAAGTGTTGTGTCTGTTGGAAGCAGGGCATTCATCAAGATTTGCACAAAGTGGAAACTTACTAGCTTTCCCGCTGTTTTTGCAATTTTCTATTATTTTTCACAAGTTGAATGGGGAAGCTATGGGCTCATTCCAACCCCCGCGTGTACACCATGTATACCACTGCGCGCGCACACACACCAGAGCTGTGGAGACAAAAATATAATGGCTAAGTGCCGGGAAAATGCTGAAATTTGCCCTAAAAATGCTGTAAAACAACTGTCATAAAATTCCTGAAGAGTGATGAAAATGACGAAAAGTCTTGGACAGTGATGAAAAGTAAGTGATGAAAATGTCAAAGTGCAGAATCACTGGAAACTGAGAAAATACTGATGGGCACTCGCAAGCACTGCTGAAACGTCAGTATTTCCCTTCAGAATGGGAACATTTGGTCTCAACTCAGCCCTATTCTCAAGGAGAGAAGGTGGAGATGGGTTTATGGGATGATAGCTGGTCACGGAGATGTGGACTTGGGTTGCAACCAGGAACCTGAGGATCCAAGCACATACAATGAATCTGGGGTGCTCAAATTGACCGGGCCCTGTTTGGCCACGATCAGTGCCCAAACAGGAACCAATGGGCTGCTTGAATGCACCGCTGGCCTTTGAAAGTGATGGGCCCCAGCTGGGGCAACTGCAGATCCCGGGCCTGTCACCTTCAAAGACTGCTCCCCCACCCCCCAACTCACCTGAGAGGCACCATATCTCCTGAGAGGCAGCGTCTCACCTGAGAGGCACCATATGAGGGGAAGTCCCAGCTGACCTTTTGAAGGGACAGGCTGCAGATGGACGCTCTGCAGAAGTCCCATCTGAGACCTGTCTCTTTCAAAGGGGCACTGTGAGAGGCACTGCAGGGTACGTGGGGAGTGTTGTCTGGCATTTGAAAGTAATAGGCCCTGGTCGGGTCCACTGCAGAGCCCGACTGCTCAAGCCCCGGCAGGGGCCTATCACTTTCAAAGACTGATTTCCCCCCTTACAGCACCTCTCACCTGTGGGAAAAAGACTAGTGCCAGCCAGTCCTTGAAAGTGACAGGCCCCGGCCGGGACGACTGCGAATCCAGGCTCCACAGCGCTTTCTGCGGACATTTGTCAGTTTTAAAGTGGCTT
>QEPC01013778.1:634858-674258 GCA_003113815.1 Sphenodon punctatus | reverse complement strand
GGCGGAACTGTAAGACCTGGCTGTTTGCCCAGGCCTTTGGGAGGGAGGGAGGGGGAGGGTGATTTTAATCCCCTGCCCATTTATCTATTTATTATTGTTTCCTAACCCTGTTTTTGATGTTTTTATATTTATATTTTAACTGTTTTAATTGTTTTATTGTTGTTGTACGCCGCCCCGAGCTGCATTGCAGGAGGGGGCGGGATATAAATTTGATAAATAATAATAATAACTTCTGCAGTAGCAACATTTTTGAAGGCAGCTTTTGCCCTAAAACAGGCTTTTTGGATTCAAACCCCCTATTTACCGTCGGGGCAGAAACACCGTATTTATCCTAGAGTCTTTATTATATTTAGTATAGTTTACTCTTGTTAAACATGACTGAGTCTAATTGCAATAGTATAATTATGTATAATTATGTTTAGTCTTTATAAGTACTGGTTTATTTGTTTTTGTTCAGTGTTAATGTGTTATATATGTTCCTGTTGTGATTATTGCTTCTCCAATGGTCAAAGGCCACGCAAATAAACCTTTTGATTTGATTTGATACCAACCGGTACCCAATTACCGACTGGTAATCAGTAACTGGGTACTGATTGGTAATTGCGTAATTGGACTGAGTGGTTGTTGGACCCAGTTCGGGAACTCAATGTCCCGGAATGTCAACTTCCAGTACTGATTTTTTGACATTTTAAAAATCAATTTACTGACTTCCAACACTTATTTATTGATTTTCCATCTGGGAAAACTGACTTCTGATCCTAATTTTTTTCAATTTCTGTCCTGAATTCTTGGTTTTTTCACGCAAAATACTGATTGGTAATCGGAAAATTAAAAGATCAGAACTGGAAGTTACCAACTTTTGGGGCTTCTATGTATCCTATTGGTATCCTGGTAACCCATCAGTACTCAAAGTGGTACCCCAAAACGTGGGTATTACCCATGGGTACTAAATTAAGTACCAGTTTCAGCCTTACTTCTCAGACATGTCTTCTCCAAGCTGAGGAGTCCTAACCTATCAAGCATTTCCATACCCTCAATCATTTTTCTTGCCCTTCTCTGTACCTTTTCCAGTTCTACTATATCTTTTTTGAGATAAGGTGCTCAGAACTGCACGCAATATTCAAGGTGTGGTTTTACCCTAGGTTCATATAGCATAATTATGACATTTTCTGCTTTATTCTCTAGCCTTTCTAAATAATTGCTAACGTTCGGTTTGCCTTTTTGAGCTGATGATTTCAATGAATTGTCCACAATGAAAATGATCATTTTCCTGAGTTGTAACCCCTAATTTTGAGCCCAACATTGTGTTGGTAGAGTATTGGATCTTTTATTATTGATGTAAAATGATATGCCACCCTTCCCGAAGGCCCAGGGCAGATTACAATTAATAAACACATTTAAAACTAACACAACAAACCCTAAAACCCCCACAAAGTCCACCCAATAGCACATCCCCATGCAACCCCCTCTCACACCAGTATTCCCAAACCAATCAAATCCCACTCCAAATCCCTATTCCCACTTGCCAAAGGTCTTTTAAAAATAATAATCTTACACCGCCTCTGGGAGATGTTCAGGCTCAAACAAACATCCAGGGGAAGGGAGTTCCAAAGCACTGGGGCATCAATGGAGAATGCCCCACTGTGAACCCTTGTCATATGAACAAGTACCCACAAGTTCAAGCATGACTTCAACAAGTACCATAAAAACTACCATACTGGGTGATCCCAATGTGGTCCATCTAGCCCAGCATCCTGTCAGTGGCCACAATCCCATGCCCCGTAGATTCCGTACCGTTTCCATGGGACAGAATATTCCCGCAATGAGGATCCACAAGGTTTGCCTGTAGCTCCGTGTGGATCTGCAGGGCTTGGGATCAAACCCACCGACAGTGGGCAATATTGTATTTATTTATTTATTTTACTATTTTTCTACCCTGCCCCCTCCCGCTCACAGAGTAGCTCCGGGCAGCTTACAAAATGCATAAACAATAAAAACACACATAAAATACATTAAAAACATTTAAAATTGTAAAAAGAACTAAAAGGGCAGAAATCCCCCTCCCCAACCCAACCGCACCCTACCCACCTCCCTCTCCAAAGGCCCAGTGGAACAGCTAGGTCTTACACTGTCTATGGAAAGAGGGGAGGTCTGGGGTCAGGCGGGCCTCCATTGGGAGGGAGTTCCACAGCCTAGGGGTGGCCACCGAGAACATCCTCCCCATCATCACCACCCAGGCAACCAGGGGGACTTTGAGTCAGGCATCTGACTGATCACATCTGACTGATTGCATCTGACTGATCACAAGGGCCGCAGTGCAATCTAGGGCCTGAGGTGGTCCCACAGGCAAGCTGGGTCCAGGCAGTTTAGGGCTTTATAGGTCATTACCAGCACCTTGAATTGAGTTCAGAAGATAATAGGTAGCCAGTGCAGAGAACGGAGCACCGGTGTAATGTGATCTCAGTGACCATAATGCGGCAACCCGTCTCTTAACAGGGATGGTTAAGAGACGGGCTACCACATTCTGCACCAACTGAAACTTCCGGACCGTCCCTCAGGGCAGACCCACATAGAGTGCATTACAGTAGTCTAGTCTAGAGGTAATAAAGGCATGGATGATGGTGGCCAGATCCAAGTCCAAAACATACGGCCGCAGCCATCACACCAGATGTAATTAGCTAAATGCTCCCCTCGCCACAGCCTACACCCGGAGAGCCAGGCAGAGCTCTGAGTCGAGGAGCACCCCCAGGCTACAGATGTGTGGCCATAGGGGGGAAGACCCCATTGATGATGGGGGATACCACCCCCAGTCCTACCCATCAACATAACTTTCATCTTCTAGGAATTCAACTTCAGACGGCTCACCCTCAACCAGTCCCCCACAGCTGCCAAGCACTGGGTTAGCACCGAGACTGCTGGGTCTGGGTTTGCAGAAAAAGAGAGGCAGAGTTGTGTGTCATCAGTGTACTGATGACAATGCACTCCAAAACCTCTCACGACCTCGCCCAAAGGCTGTATATACACATTGAACAGGAGGGGGGACAGAATAGAACCATGCTGGACTCCACACGTGAAATCCCAGGGAGATGAAGTACATTCCCCGAGAACCACACACTGAGTTCTCCCAGCCAGGAATGAGCGAAACCATTCAAGAACAATTCCGCCCACCCCGACCCAGTACCACAGTCGAGCCACCAACATCTCATGGTCCATGGTATCAAATGCAGCCGACAGGTCTAACAGAATTACAATAGATCTTCCCCAGTCTAGTTCACAGCACAGGTCATCAACCAAAGCCACAAGCGCAGTCTCTGTGTCAAACCCAGGGCAAAAACCAGACTGCAAGGGATCAAGAAAACTGACCTGATCTAGATGGCCCCGAAGCTTCCAAGCCACCACCCATTCAATAACCTTCCCTAAAAAGGGAAGGTTAGTGTCACCAGGGTGGGGGAGAAGGCACGCACACCCACGCTCATGCACCACTGGTCAACCTTGCCACAGGGCACGCACCCCACAGGGTAGATGCCCGTCAGGATAGTAGTTAGGCCTTACCTCTATTTACAGAGAACGGGCCTCTATCATCATTGAGCATGGGAATTGCAAGGAGACCAGGGTCTGCCCCAACAGCCCTAGTACATACACACTGAAGGGGACTGGGGAAGAGGGGAAGGTACGTGGGGACCTGTGCCAAAGGGAAAGGGTCCTGGGCACAGTGGGGGAACAGGAGGAATTCACACAGAGGTGCAGTAATCCCAGGGGAAGGGAGAAAAGGGGCAAGGGTACTCACGAATCTCACGAACTCTCTCACACTCACAACCAATCTCGCAGGCATGGGGGGGGCAGGAGGGTCTAGGCACACAATCCTAATATCTCTCATCCTTCCAAATACACGTTGTCAAGCTCAATTGGGGGGCCGGTTTCATTTGCAATCACCAGCGCCGCTGCCCCGGCGGCACTAGCTTTTAAGTTCCAAGCCCCGCCCCTGTACATGCCCGCAGGTGCTCTGAGTGCCGCAGCAGGGGCGGGGGAATCCCTCCATGCAGCCCTGACATCGGGGGTGTGGCCATGGGCTGTGATGTGCTTCCAGCTGGAGATGCCCCAGCTGGAGCTCCTACATACTGCGTCTGCCCCAGGAGTGGGGTCAAGCTATGACGGGGCTCTATTCCCTGCCCGCGAGGCCGCCTGTGCGGAGCTGAAGCCCTCTGCGGGCAGCGGAGCTGACAGTTAGAGACTGGCCGATAGCTGGTCAGATGCTTTAGTGAATACTGTATCTCACACACATTGTTCCTCCATCTGGAGAGAAGGTACTGCTGCTCTTGCTGCTTCTGATTACTGGTGTCGACTTGACTAAGATGGAGCTGCAAACGGGGCTCTCTTCTCTTAGATACAGAGCATCCAAGTCTGTAAGATGTTGAACTCTAAGAAAAGGGACACTAATCAACCATCCCTGCTCTGCCCTGTGACAAGGTGCATCGTAGACCAGAGACGACTGATTGGTTTCTCTTCTCCCCAAGTTCAGAAGCTCATGGGAGTGGGCGGTCTATTTGTACTCAAGGAGAGCCCCATATGCAGCTCCACTTCACCAACCCAATGCTTGGGAGCAGTTTTCTCTGAGAGCAGTGGCAGGAGAAGGAGGAGCAGCACCTTCTCCCCAGATGGAGGAATGAAGTGTGTGTGAAGGAATGGTGGAGAAGGGTGGTGTGGAAGTTGAATTGTGGGTGTCTTTAGACATAACGTCAATGGGTGTCTGAATGTGTGTTTTGGCCTTGATATGAACACTGGTTTGGCCCTGTGTTCACCATGTGACATTGTTTAGACACACAGCCCATCTTTGGGGCAAATCGGTGTGTTACTCACCACCCAATCTCAGCACACAAGGGCTGCTGCCTTATTCCCCGTGTTGTATCTGCTAACATGCCACATGATATCATTGGACACAACGTTGGCCACGTGCTCAGATGAAACATGCAAATTGTCCTTGTGATGCAATGGTGGTCACATCACGTGTTCAACCGGTGGCCAAATTGGTGTTGGGATTGTTAACGGCCAAACATGTGCTTTGGGGTTTTGACACCCGATCGTTATGTCTAAAGATGCCCTGTGTCTTTCCCCGCACCTCTTCTCAGCCCCACCAGGACCTCTCAGCCCCAGGGCTGTGATTTACTGATTTCACTCTTTGTGCAGTCCCTGCAACTGCTCAGACCAGGCGCCAGTGTGGTGCAAGTGACACAGACAACATCGGGACCCTTGATTCAAAGGTGGGCAGGCCAATTGGGCAGGCCCAGTGGTCCACTGGAATGCCTTGCCAACCTCAATGGGCATCTGGTTGGACAGCTGTGTAGCTTCCCAACTGTGTGTGTGATTGTGTGTCTGATTGTGATGAGAGGAGGGTGGCGTCTCCTTCCCGGCACAGAGGCCCTGTCTGATCTGCAGATGGATGTGTGTGTCTGTATGGTGCTGAGCCAGTGTGGTGTAGTGGGTAAAGAGCTCAACTTGGACCTGGGAAGCCAGCGTTCGAATCCCACCCTTGCCATGTACTTACTGGGTGGCCTTTGGCAAGTTACAACACCTCAGCCTCAGTTCCCCATCTGTAAAATGGGAATATGTGTGTGTCCGTCCCTGGGGGGTTCCCCTTACCTTTGTCCATCTTAGATGGTAAGCCCACTGAACAGGGACCTGTCTTCATGAATCTGTGATTGTAAAGCACTGAGTGCACCTAGTAGCGCTATAGAAATTATGATTAGTAGTGGGGAGGGGGGGAGTTGGGTCTGTATGCAATGCATAGTGTCCAGACTGCTACTTGAGTGCCAGCAGTGCATTTTAGCTGGGGTCTTGGGCTGCAATCTTAAACACATTCACTTTTGTGTGAGCCTCATTGGCTGCTATCCCAACTCCCTCTCCCCCCCTCCCCGCATGGGATTTGTGTGGGTCCTGTGCAGCAAAATGCACGCTCAGCGGATGTTTGCGCACGTGAGACATGGGACTGGCCCCATTGATTTTATGAGGCTTACTCGTGAGTAAGCGTGTTTGGGATTGCAAGCTCTCCATCTGCAAGTGGTGCCGGACTGTTAGAGAAGAGACAGATGAAAGTTTAAAACATTAGATTACGTGAGCCAATAAGCGGAATGTTAAAGCCAAAGTCATTCGCTGCTTCTGTCTTTATTTTCTGCTTTTGGCAGGAATTTCAGTGATTCATATGTTCTCTTCCCCTCTACATGTCTGCATGCTCTCCTTTTCCCTTTGTCCCCAATATGAGTCATGAATCATTTAGACCAGGGGGGTGGGGGGGATTCAATTTGTCTTAGCTCTTGCCAACATCATGTTCCTATTTTATTAGCATGTAATTGTATGAATATGGTGAGAAGAATAAAAAAACCAACAAAACCCCCAAACCTTACCTTGTTAATGAAATTCTTTCCTTGTGCCCTTCAGTATAAAACTTCCAAATCTCATTAGCACAACTCATCATTAAAAAATACGGTGTTAATAAAGCTTGGTGGGGGGAAATGTGCTGATATGATTAGATTTGGAGACAAACAGAGGATTCTTCCATAATCGCATGAGGAAATGAGCTACTGGGAATGGAGAATAGTCAAAGTGTTACTAGCAAGGAAAACCTTTACCTACATAAAAATTATTCAGGGTTGGCTCTTTTTTGTCTATGGGTATTTACAGATGTTACGTGGTCAATGTACACCACAGTCAATTCCCTGTGGTGGCTTGGACCACGTAACGTCTGTTGGGGGGAATGGATGTTCCCCCCCAGATGTTACCACGGCGTGGGATTAGATTCACCATGCGAGCGGCCGAAGTGGCAGGACCGGAGGCTGTCGTGTGTTGAATCCGATTCCAGTCCGTGGTGATCCCCACCGTCACGTCTGGATGGCGGACACGGCCCGGAATCCCCGCAGGGATTCCGGCCCGTGGCCATAGCGGGTGGGCGCTGTGGCGGCATTGGCCGCGGTGGCCGCCCGTCTCCCCAGAGGGCGGGCGGCGGGGAGCGTGGAGGGGGCGGGGCCATGTGGCCGCACATTGCACCACGCGGCCCCGCCCCCTCCCCAATTCCCCTCTGGGATCCCCAGAACGTCTATTAGGGCATTACGGGTCATCCCGGCGGGGGATCATTTCATTGATTTTGTCTAAAAATACCCTCTGTTATATGCCAGTGGCAGAGAATTTATGGCTCTAGGCCCGAATTTGACCCACAGCTAGTTTTCAATTAGCCTGGATCTGGATCCAGAATCTGGCTCCTGGGGGTGTTGCAGAAGGCACCCCTACTGTCTTCATTTTCCAAAAAAAAACCCTTAATTTTCAGGGATTTTTCATAAATGACTACCATTTTTTAAAATTAAAATTATTATTTTTTTAAGTCACTGTACATGCACAAATGACCACGGGGCCATTCTGTGCCGGCGTAGCCCTTTCCCAAAATGGTGCCAATGCTACCAGTGCCATTTTGGAAAACAGTACATAAGCAGAATGGTCCCGTGGCCATTTTGCACATGTACAGTGATTTGTTCCTATTTATATCTATTTTTAATTAAAAATTTGAAAAATCTCAGTGCCTGCGCAGAATGGACCCGGTGACCATTTTGCACAAATTCAATTATTTTTTAGAATATTTTTTCTATTTTTAATTTAAAAAAATTATGAACTCTTTCACATGCACTGTGACTTTTGAAAAAAAATATATTTATTTTTAAAATGCAAATGACGATTTCATAGCGTTAGTAACTAAAATGAATGGTGTTCCATTTGTTTTAGTTATTAAAGAAATAAAAATTAATTCCGCATCCCTGCTACCTCCTCCTCTGACTAAGAGTGGGGAGAGGGAGCGGAGCTGAGGGCATAAGGACAGAAAATATATCCCTGGCACAGATCTATAATTTGGACCAGCCCTTCCTTTCCTTATCCTGAGCACACACCTTATAGGGATGGGCGAACAGAACAGAGTTCAGAAATTTGGTTCGGTTTGGTTTGAAATTCAAATTCGGAAATTCGGTTCGGTTCGGTTCGGTTTGAAATTCAAGTTTGGTTCGGAAGTTCGGTTTGGTCGACCGAACAGACCAAGTTCGGTTGAATTCCGAACTTCCAAACCAAGTCCGGCCATTCAAAACCAGGTTTTTTGGTGTGTGTTGCCACTAGGGATGGGCGAACTGAACGGAGTTCAAAAATTCGTTTCGGTGCGGTTCAGTTTGAAATTCGAGTTTGGTTTGGAAGTTCGGTTCGGTCGACCGAACAGACCGAGTTCAGTCCGAACTCTGAACTTCCGAACCACGTTCGCCCATCCCTAACACCTTAAACACTGTCCCCACAAGTCCTTTCAGACCTGTAGACCCTGTACTAGAGTTGCAACAATACCTGCAAAAATGGGTAACAGGTATAATACCCATTGAATTTCCTGTACTCAAATAATCTGAACAATATCAGGTATAAATTGGTCCCCAATTTTGACCCTATTTCGATACATGATGTCCCAGCGTGTCAACTTCCATTCCTGGAATGTTCCAGTCCTAATTTTTCAGTTGGTAACCAGAAAATTGGTAACTCAGTATTAGAAGTGACCAGTTTTCTCAGGTATATGGGTACTCAATTGGTGATTGCATATCTCATCTAATACCTGGCACGGTATTCACAAATACACGAGTAACAAGTTAGGCAGCCATTTTATCTCTAGCCTATACAAACATCTCCCAGCCCTATCTTAAACAGACTCAAATTGGAGCATCACACACTATCAGGGAGTGGGTCTCATTTTAGAAATGTATGTGTGGGGCTCCCATCCACTTCCTCAGCAGTGTGGCTCTGGGAGCCTTACATGGGACATGTCTTTTCTGACAGCTCCAGCCCTGGTCATGTGACCAGCCCTACATCTCATCACATGATTCTCTATTCCCTGGGCTCCACATGCTAAGGACCTGCTCCTGCAGCTACTCAACCTCAAACCATCTCCACATCTCTACAATGGGTGATTTCAGACGTTACGCGGTCCCAATTCACCACAGTGGATTCCCGGCGGGGGTGAACCGAACAACCACCCCCCGTGGTAAAAAAAAAGCCCCGAACAGACGTGACGGGACCAGGACCACGGCAGGGAATCGGGCCATCAGATCACAGCCTGGGACAGCACAACATACATTACGCCCATCCCGGGACGGGCCATGGTCAAAGCACCCGGAAGGTGCCAGGGCGGCTCGTCCTGGCTGCTGCCGTGTGCCCTTTAAATTTCCCTCCCTGGCCTGTGTTGTTTCTGGTTGCCTGGCAGTGATGCTGCATGCTTCATCCCTGGCTGGGAATCATTTCCGTTGACTCCAGCCAGTGGTTGCTGGCCAGACATTACTTTTTGTTGGTTTCTGTCGGGAATCTCTTTGACCACGCTTTCGGAGATGGTCCGGAGGGGAGCTCCGAAAGTGTGGTTGATTTTGACCCCATGTGGGTATTGACCATAGTGAACATATGGCACCCACAAAACAGACATTCAGGGTGCTTTGGCCCCACCGCAGGAATGACCGTGGCTCACTGTGGTTGAGCGTGATCTCGTAACGTCTGAAAATACCCAATGTTGATTTCCAAACACTTTCACTGCAATTCCGAATCAAGCAACTTGCAGACATCAGCCCATCTTCCTGCTTCCTGCCAGTGACCACATTCCCAAGCCCCTCTGCGTGGAATCCACTTGGAATCAGTCAGGAGTCTGCATGGCAGAATGCATTCCTGATGGACATGTGCAGAGGTTTGCTCACACGTGCAGGAGCTGTGCATAGGATCCGTGGGGCATGGGATTGGCCCCAGTGTCTGCTCTGTCATCTGACACCTGCTGATGGTCAGTCTGTCTCAGATACGTCTGCCCCTCTCCCCTCCTCCCCCCCCCGGCAGTCTGTACAAGTCTGGGGGAAGGGAAAGCATTATAGAAGGACAGTAAAATCATTAGTTAAAAGCATGGAGCCCTGCCAAGTGATTCCAATTTATTTCAGTGTGAAACAATGTAAAACAAAAGTGAATGTGATTTAAACAGGGGGGGAAATAAAAAAAATAATGATTTTTTTTTTGAAACAAAAATGAAAGGTGAAACAAAAATAAATGAGCTTTTAAAAACAAAAATGAAAGGGAAAATGAAAATGAATGAGGTCCCTTTTGCACACCTCCATTCAGTAATTGCCATTGGGGTTGATCCCATTCCCCACTGAAGGCTGCATGTTCACGGATGCATGCGAAAATCATGCGCAACTCCAGAAGGGGGGGCCTGTGGTGCTTGTGGAAATCTCACGGGTGACTACACGTGGGTCATGGGATCAGCCCCACTATTCGATACTTCTGGTAATTCCTCCTTGGCAGGAACAGCCACACAGCACGTAACTTTCCTTTCCTTTTGAGTCGTGTTAGACTAGGCCTTAAAGTACTGAAATGAGATCTTGCAAAAGCGAGAAGTCTCATCAAAAACCCCTTTCTACATTAGTCTTGGATGAGGCAAGAACTGGAACCATCTCGCTGTGTCCTCAAGAAAAAAATAAAATTAAAAATAATTTTAAAAAGCATTGTGAATGGAAAAATGACTGTCAGGCAATGGCTACTGCCCTTAACCAAAATGATGGCAATAACATTGCTGCCATTTTGGTTAAGGGCAGTGGTCATTTTGCACATTCGCAAAATAGTCTGGTGGCCATTATGCACATGTGAAGTCCAGAGCCCTTAACATAAGTCGTGGCAATTGCTGCCGTTTTCTTTAAGGGTGGAGGCCGTTTTTCATATGTGCAAAACAGTCCAGTGGCCATTTGCACCTGCACAATGATTTTTTAAGAATTATTTTATTTTCTCGACAAAGAACTCGCTCCGGCACTGAGATCTCATGAGATCTTGGCCAAAGTTCTCTAACTAGTTAGTTTTCTCATGAAAAGAAAATGTTGTTTCTTGTTCAGTCCTAAACCCTTGTTTTCTGCATTCCAATGCTGGAAACTGTCATGAAATATTGGAAATTGTCAAAAAATACCAGAAATTGTTGGAAAATACTGAAAACTAAAGAAAAATAACAGAAATTACTGGAAATAACCAGAAATGACCAGAAAATGGCAGACAATCACAGGTGCCAATCTCGACAACACTGGAAGTATGGATTCAATGGATAGTGAGAAAATACCAAGGAACATTCCCAAGCACTCACGAAAGGTAGGTATTTCTGAACAATACGGGAACGCCATTCTCACCCCATCTCTCCTATCCTATTTCAGGGAGGCTACTCTTTATCATGCTGCATGTGGCAGTAATTCTGATGTAATTAAGCAAGAACAGATCCATTATTTTCTAATAAATTTCTATGAAGTAAAGTATAACTCCTTCCTGGCACCATTGATTAGGCAATAAGGAAGAGATCATGAAAAAATAATGGCCGCTTCACTAGTTCTGAGGGTAATAAAATAGAGGAAAGACTGCTGTGATAGGGTGCTGTCATAAGTAGGACCCTCCAGAAACAGGAACTTGGTAGGGCAGAAGCCTTGCAAAACCTGCCCTGAGGTTAATTGGGCCACAAGGTGAGGACAAGGGTTTTATCCAGAGGTGAATTGGGCAAGGACAGAGTAGCCAAGACGTAGATCATGACCTTCTGATAGATCATAAGCTAGTTTCTAGTAGATCTCCATGTGGGGAGGAGAGGCCAGCCTCTCCGAGATTGTCTCTGAGAAGCCATTCAATTTCATGGATTTATTTATTTATTTATTCATTTATTTATAATTATATTTGTATGCCACCCCCTCCTGCTACAAGCATCCTGGGGTGACTAACAACATTTAAAAACATATTATAAAATCTATTAAAATTGACATTTTAACCCCACATTAAAATAACCCAACACTAAAACAATAATACCCCACCCTAGTTCAACCCACCCATCCTATTTCCCTCAGCAAAGGCCCGGCAGAACAGCCAGGTCTTAAGCTGTCTACGGAAAAAGGGGAGGTCAATGGCCAGGTAGACCTGCAATGGGAGGGAGTACCATAGTCACGGTGCAGCCGCCGAGAACGTCCTCCTCATGGTCAACACCAAGGAAACCCGGGGGACCTCAAGGAGGGTGTCACCATCTGACCGCAAAGATCGATCCAAGATCTGGAGGGTGAGGCAATCCTGCAGATAGGTGGGGCCCAGGCCATTTAAGGCTTTAAAGGTCAAAATCAACACCTTGAATTGGGCCCGGAAGACTATTGGCAGTCAATACAGAGAGCAGAGTACTGGAGCAATGTGTTCACATGGGCCCGTTCCCTCCAGGAGACGAGCTGCCGCATTCTGCACCAGCTACAGTCTCTGGACCATCGCCAAGGGTAGCCCCACGTAGAGCGTGTTACAGTAGTCTAATCTCGGGGTAATAAAAGCATGGATGATCATGGCCAGGTCCAAGTCTGAGACATATTTATTTATATTATATTTATTTTATATTAAAATTTATATCCCACCCCCTCCCATCAACAGACGGCTTGGGGTGGCTCACAACTACTACATTTTAAGATCATGAAACAATAAATACAATAAAAAACATAGACAAAATGTTGGGGCCCACTACCTCCTTCGCCACCGGTGGCCCAGCTGTGGGCAGCGCAAGGTGCCCCAGGTGCCTCGCGGGACCATGCTGGGCTACGGATTTCATGGCCCTGACAAGGAAGCGGCAGGGGAAGCCCCGCCCCCTGGAGTAAGCAGGGGGACGGAGGCCGCACCGGCACTGCCTTCCCACACAGGGGCAGGTGACACACAGGGCTTGCATCACTCCGCGCACATATGCACACAGCGGGGGCGGAGCAACACAGATAAAAATGGTGACTGGCAGTGAACACACTGTCAGAGATTAGATTGCTGTGAGACTGGCCCCATGTGCTTGGATTTGCATTGATAGTGAGAAGTTTGGAGTAGCAGCGTGCATGTGTGTGTGTGTGGGTGAGGGAGTGAGAGGGAATGGGGTGAGCGTGTGATAGGTGTATTGTGGGTACAGGGAAACGGGTGAGGGGTATGGGTGGTGTGTTATGTATATCCCTGAACCTCTTCCCTTTGTGACTGGGTCCCTTCCTCCCTTGCACTCCTGAGCGTTGCTCCCTCTACTCCTTCCCCTTCTTCTCTGAGGTATCTACCCTGTGACCCTCACGTTCAGCACTACTCTTTTGTTTCCCCAAGCACTGGGACTGGGTTAGTGGGGGTGTAACTGTACGCGTGGGAGTGTGGTGAAGGTACCTGAGTGGGGGTCTTGCACAGGAGCGTGGCATCTCCCCCCCCTATGATAATCTTGCCTTGTTCCCTGTAGGGAACATCGGGCTCTATAAGAACCTGAGGGGTGTTTTTCGTATTGTGCATGCGACCCCCCTCCTGTGGTGGGAAACCAGGTGTAGTGAGGCTCTTAGTAGTTCTACTGGGTCTCCCCCTTCCCTCGGATACCCCATTCCACACACAAAGAGGGAAACTAAAACCGATTAAATAAGGTAAGAACAGTTAAACTAAACCCCCTCCTCTCCCACACTACTTACTCCCTTCCCCGAAGGCCTGGATGAACAGGCCTAAGTCAACGTACCAGATGTAGTTGGCAAAATGCACCCTTCACCACAGTCACCACTTTGACATCCAGGTGGAGCTGCAGATCCAGGAGCACCCCCAGACTATGGACCTGAGATACTAGTGATGGACAGACCCCATCAATAATGGGAGCCATCAATGGCTTTCCCCAAAGCCATTGCCTCCATCTTGTCAGGATTCAACTTCAAGCAGTTCACCCTCATCCAGTCCCCCACAGCTGACAAACATCGGGTAAGCACCGAGACTGTTGGACCTGCGTCTGATGAAAAAGAAAGAAATTCAGCTTAAGCAGACTGGACTGTATGTGCGTGTCTACGTCCATTCCCCAAAACACTGAGAATGTGGATGTGTCCCACCCCTATTACTATAGCTGGTTTCTTGGCTCAAGCTATCGTACCTGGTTAGAGCTGAAATGTGTACCTTATTTAGTAGCCACCGGTAACACCTGCATTTCTGAGGTGGCCTGATGGGCTTAGCAATCACCAATTGGGTACACGACTAGCTGGTAAAACAAAATCTCAACAATTCCTTGTACTGATTTACCAATTTTCCAGTTACTGATCTGTAAATTAGTACGGAAACCCAAAAATCAGGATGGAAACCCCAAAAGTCTGAATTGGAAATTGATATCTTGGGACTGGAAGGCAATATTCTGGAGTATCAGTTACATGAATCAGGTACTAATAGGGTACCAATTCGTACCAGAATTTTGCAGGTTGATTTGGATTCCAGAATTTTGACAAGTAGACGTGTTTTTGCAGGTCCTCATTTCAGCTCTACAGCTGATGCTTTTACTTCTGGAGATCCCCAGTTCAAACCCTGGTGCTTCCAAGATAGTAAACATCTGTTTTCATCTATTCAACTGTGCTGAATCTGAATGGCTCTTATCCATGTGGCTGCAGACAAAATAATTTGGATAATTAGTGATTAGCACTAAGGGTGATTTCAGAAGTGACACGTTCCAATTCACCACAGTGAATTCCACCCCGGTATGAATGGATTCACCATGGGCTATGGTGACACTTGCGGCCCCAACAGAAGTGACAGGATCATGACCATCACCCGGGGGCAATCAGAGAAGACATGGGCCGGGGGAACACAACGGACATGCAGTGGAGACGTGGACTGTGGTTCAAGCCACAGAATGCACGACGGCTGGGGCCAGTTCTTCCACCGTGGCTTCAGCTTTCCATTTAGAAGTTACTTTTCATTCACCCCTGCCGTGGTGACCATTCACAACACTTCTGGACCTCCTCCCGCCCCGACCTCACGAAGCGTGGTTAGCTTCACCCCAGGCCGCATTTGACTGTGGTGAACATCTGGATGCAAGCAAAAAGACGTGCATGGCGCTTTCACCACC
Organism: Sphenodon punctatus; assembly: GCA_003113815.1. Taxonomy (NCBI): domain Eukaryota; kingdom Metazoa; phylum Chordata; class Lepidosauria; order Sphenodontia; family Sphenodontidae; genus Sphenodon; species Sphenodon punctatus. The sequence goes on along the minus strand of QEPC01013778.1, from coordinate 659,356 downwards.
ACCCCCGCGTTTGACTGAGGTTGACTGTGGTGGACAATCACCACGTCACTTCTGAAATCACCCTAAGTGTCAACTACGGTTGAAACATGATCTCAATTTTTTCTCGTCTCATCGAGAATCAAACTTCCCAACTCAATTCTTGTGAGAATCAAAAATCGAGAAAAACTTGGCTTTTTGACTGCTTCTCAATTGAGTCCCCCCCCCCCCCTCAATTTACTTACTGAAGCCATGTGCGTGCACCATGTGCCATTTGCACGCCCAAATAACTGTTGGGCTGTTCTGTGCATGCACAGCCCTTTTCCAAAAGACACCAGGAGCAATGCCACCATTTTGGAAAAGAGCTGTGCATGCACAGATGGCCCAGTGGCCATTTTGCTCATGCACACTTATTTTTTTTTCTTTTTGAGCAAGATTCTCATGAGATTCTCCCACCGTTTGTGAGATCTTCTCGATATCATGCTGACAGTTCTTGATTCTCGTAAGATTCTCGCGAGAATCAAACTGATTATCATTTCAGCCTTATTGCCAACCCAAGTCCCAGTTTAGCAAAAAGGACTAAGACCAATGTTAAGTGTTAGCACATGAGTGCTAAGGAGCTGGAGGATTCTACTGCCTGTCTGCATTTTTCACTGTCTCCCTAGCTGCCTTTTTAAAAAAATAATAATAATTCTATATTAGAGTAATGGGCAGAGGGGGAGAGATACATTTTAGTAGAAACTAACAGCTGCCACCTCTGGCACCAAGAAGAGCTAGTAAGACCTTTTGACTGTCGGGAATTTTCACTTTCGATGATTCGGGTTTTTTTAAATATACGACCTCGAGGTTATTTATTATTTACAGTCTCATCTGTTTTATCATCGTTTGTTACTCATGACATCAGCAATGCAGGCTTTGATGCTGGGAAAGCCCCATCAGTTTACCGGAGTTCCTGGCCTTTTACCATGCATTATGAATCATGCCATGAATTATTAAAGGCCAGATCTATAATTTTATGGATGGGTAACGCGCTGGCGACTTCACTAATATGCCTGATGTTCCCTTTATTTAAAAAAGAAAAAAAGAAAGAAAAGGAGAAAGACTGAAGCACTGATGAAGCCCAGCCAAGAAAGAAAACGGTCTTATCTGTTTTTGCAACTGGAAGTCTGGTGCAAGTCTGGGAGTCTGAGCAACTTCCAGTTAGAGCTGAAATGGGGACCCACAAAAATGGGCCAGGTTTTACACTGGGTGATTTCAGACGTTACGGGGCCCATTGGCCCCGTACCGAAATCAACCCATTCGTTCCCCGCCGGGGTCACCCCGTCATGCCATATCAGACGTGCCGGGGGGATCCCGGCGGGGAATCCGGGAGGGGGCGGGGCCGCGTGGCGCAGCATGTGGCCACACGGCCCCACCCCCTCCACGCACCCCGCCACCCGCCCTCCGAGGAGACGGGCGGGAGACAGGGCCAATGCGGTCGCCGTGTCCGGCCGAATGCGCCACGGCCCGGGATCCCACTGGTGATCCCGGGCCGTGGCGAGTGGCCAGACGTTACTTTTTTTTGGTCCCTGCCGGGGGTCCATTTGACCACGCTTCCCAGGACATTCCCCCGGCTAGCCCGGGAAGCGTGGTTCAAATTGACCGCTTGTGCAGATTGACCGTGGCGAACATCTGGCGGCCGCCAAACAGACGTTCAAGTCACAGTGACCACAGGTGGGTATTCACCGTGGTTCACTGTGATCTCGTAACATCTGAAAATACCCAATGTCTGTGGAAAGAGGGAAGGTCTGGAGTCAGACGGACCTCGCGAAGCTCCATCTAGAGGGAGATCCACAGCCTCGTGTGGCTACCAAGAACACCCTCCTCATCGTTGTCACCCAAGATACCCAGGGAACTCCAAGGAGGGAATCCTCAGGCAACCGCTGGGACCAATCCAGCAGGAATGGAAGGCAGCGATCCTGCAGGAAGGTGGGGCCCAGGCCATTTACGTAGGAGATGGGCCTCCACATTCTACACCAACTGCATAAAATGAGCAAATTCATACATTTTCCTACTGAATATATATTTCTATTGGCTATGCTACATGCCTGAGGAAGACCCCTGTGTGGTTCAAAAGCTTGCTTAATTCCACCAACAACAGTTGGTCCAATAAAAGAGATCATTCAAACCACTTTGTCTCTCTGTCACTTGGGACCAACACAGCAACCACGCTCTCTCTGGATTTCACCATAAGTGAAGACACAAACATATCTGATTTAGTCAATGGTTGGTTCATCCTACTGTCCACTTCTACTTCCTGTAGAAACAATAGATGCCCTAAGCAGTAACAAGCAGCCAATATTATTTTACAAACTGAAGGAGCGAGACAAATTTCATCTCCTACTATATTTAGCATCTTTTGTTCCTCCGTATTATTATTCATAAAGTTTCCCTAAATGGAGAATTAATAAGAAAATAATACATTACATTCCTTCTGTCAGGAAGACAAGTGAGGGGGTGGCGGAACACCTCCAGCGCTCCTCCGCAAAACCTTGTTATTTAATGCTTTTTATTTTATCACCAATTCTCCAAAGAAACGTTCCTGGCAATTAATTCACGCTATCTAAATTTAAAGCATACTAATTAGGCAGCCATCGGAAAAGGGGGGTGAGGGGGGAAATCCTTTCAGGAAACTGGAGTTTTATATAAAAAAAACTTGCACAATTTAACTCTTCAAGAATGTTAAGGTGGAAATCTTCAAGAATTTTAAGGTGGAAAAAAAAAAACTTGCACAAAAAGGGCAGAGGATCTGAACACATTTTTTGGTGCCATTGCCTGCCTGTTTAGTAGGGATGGAACTCCAGAGGGAATTTCGTTTTCAGATTTTTTGGTTTCGGTTCTTTAACAATTTCAGATCCCATTTCAGTTTTGGATTTTTTGGTTTTGGATCTTTTTCTTCCATTGAAGTCAATGGAACAAGCCACAATTGGGGGGTGGGGGGCAGACCCAAAACTGGTGCATTGCAAAAACAGAAACAAAATCAATGTAAAAGACCCGAAACACCGGAACCGAACAAATCCAAATATTCTGATTAATCTGAAACGGCCCTTCTAGGTCAATTTTGGTTCCATCCAAAAACAAAATTCCCAGCCCTACAGTTTAGTATCAGTGCTAGCACTTTGTAGTTGCACAAGCCTCACTAAAATTAATGGGAGTCATGATGGTGCTAGGTAGAGCTGAAACAAATATTTGAAAAAACAAGCAAATCAGTCAAATTAACCCTACCTGAACCAAAAATTGTGAGATGAAAAATAGTTTTGACCTGTTTCTGCTTTGTTAGGGATCCATTTTGATTTTTCAAGTTTCTCAGGGTTTTTTTCCAGGTTTGTTGGAGTTTTTTATTAGATTATGTTGGTTTGGCCATTATTTCAGTTTGGTCATCAGAGCAAGAATTCCTTCTGGATGACTCATGCCAGTTTGACAGCACTGAGATGGTGCATCATGTCCCTTGTTCCACACTGAATCATCTAAAAGAACTCAGGCAGAACGAGATAATAAATCAATCACAATCAAATGTATAGCCTTTCACTTTCAGGTAGCTCTCATGGTACGTATGAGGGATAAAGTTGGAATGAAAAGCAGTTTTCTTATCCAGCAGCTAATCCCACAGGTACAGACAGCATAACCCTGTGGTTTACTGTGGGTGAGAGGGGGAAGGGGACGTGCAGGCTGGGAGGGCCTTAACTGGCCTTAATGATTGTTTCTAGCATAGAGTCATAAAGGGTAATTTCAGATGTTACGATACCACGGTGAACCCCCCGTGGTGGCCGCAGTACTGCAACGTCTAAAGGGAGTTCTGCCAGATGTTCAACCCAGTGAATACCTGGCGGGAATCCCTTTAACCACGCTTTCGGACCTCCGGCCATCCGGAGGTCCGAAAGCGGATTATTAACACTTGCTATATAAGTATTATTAGCACTTGTATAGCACCCGCTGTGTACCTGGTGCTTTACAGAACATTAAGATAGACGCGGTTGTTCCTGCCTATGGCTTACAATCTAATAGACACAGAGGGGGAAGACAAGGAGAGGCGACATAGGGAGAGACAAGAGATAAATAACATTCAAGCAGATGCCAAGTCTCAGGTACATGTGCTTGGCTTGGTTGCAGTTGGCAGGAGTCTGTGGGGAGGCCAGACAGTAGGTATTGCTGGGAGGGTTCTAACAGGCATCGGGGAAGATGGTAAGGAAGAGGGGAGCTTTGAGGAGGGAGTTGAAGGTGCGGAGGGAGGGGGCAAGGCGGATGTGGGCAGGGAGGGAGTTCCAGGCATAGGGTGCAGCAAGGGAGAAGGGACAATGGTTGTTAAGGGAGCAAGGGAGAAGAGGGAGAGTGAGAGAGGGGACAGAGGAGAAGTGGAGAGTGTGTACAGGAGTGTGAAACAATATTAGGGCTGAGAGGTAAGGGGGAATCAGGTTGTGAAGGTATGCGTTCAGGAAGGGGGAGCCAGTGAAGCAAGGAGAGGAGAGGCTGCACGTGGTCGAAGCGATGGGCTGAGTGGATGACCCTAGCAGCGGAGTTTTGGATGGAGATAAGGGGGGACAGGTGAGATCTGGCAAGGATCAGGTTGCAGTACTCAAGGTGAGAGATGACCATGGCGTGAACAAGAGTTTTGGCTGAGGAGATGGAGAGAAAAAGGCAAATCCGAGCAAGGATATGGAGGGCAAAGTGACAGGACTTGGCAACAGAATCGATGTAAGGTTTACAGGAAAGGTGAGAATTGAAGATGAAGCCCAAACTACAGGCTTGTGTAATGGGATGGATGTGATCCCATCAATAAGGATGGACAGGGAAGCGGGAGAGGAAGGGTAGGGAGGAAAGATAAGGAGTTCAGTCTTAGCCATGTTGAGCTTGAGCTGACATTGGGACATCCAGGCAGAGATATCAGAGAGACAGTTGATGAGGTGAGCTTGAACAGAAGGGGAGAGAGAGGGAGTGGAGAGATAGAGTTGAGTGTCATCAGTATAGGTGAGCAGGGCTCCACCCCACAGCCACAAGCCAAAGGTGCACGCCCACCCCCAGAAGCCCCCAGCAGCCATTACAGCGCTCATCCCCTCCAGGTGAGCAGGGCTCCACCCCACAGCCACAAGCCAAAGGTGGACGCCCGCCCCCAGCTGGCCGTTTTGTGGCCGTTGTGAGGCCGGAGTGAGGACCTATGATGCCTCCCTATACCTCCCTCACCTCCTCGCCCTCTATCACCTCCCTCCTTCTAGCCTTTCTCACGCACCCCCTCCTTCTCCCTCTTCCATCACCAGCGGCCTTTCTCCAGCCAACCTACCCCTTATTCTCACCCACGCCCATCCCCCCTCCCCACCCTCATCCCCCCTTACCCATTCCCCCTAGGCCCAAACCCGCGACACCCAGGTGTTCCACAGACCATTGTGGCCAATACGAGGCCAGTGCACGACTCACACCCCGCAAACCAGGCCGTTCCCCATCCCCCAACCTCATCCGCATCCCGTGCCTTCCCAAACACCAATTGCCTTTTTCCTGCTCCCTCTGGAACTGCCGCTCGTCCGTGGCTAAAGCTCCCTTCATCCACGATCTCTTCCTCTCTCGCCCCTTTCAACTCCTGGCTCTTACGGAAACCTGGATCACGCCCTCCAACTCTGTTACCCCGGCTGCTCTATCCTCCGGGGGCCTGTCGTTCTCTCACCGCCCCCGCCCTGAGGGCCTGGGTGGTGGTGTGGGCTTGCTCCTTGCTAAGCACTGCCAATTCAAAACCCTCTCCCCTCCCCCCTCCTCCTCCTTCCCTTCCTTTGAGGCCCACTCTGTGCGCTTATACTCCCCTCTACACCTTCGGGTTGCTGTCATCTACCGCCCCCCGGGTTCCCTCTCCTCTTTCCTCCCGGACTTTGAATCCTGGCTCACCTTCTTCCTCTCCGATGATATCCCCACTCTTATCCTTGGTGATTTCAACATTCACGTTGACACGCCCTCCGCCCCCTCTGTTTCCCGCTTTCTCTCTCTCGCTTCCTCCTTTAATCTCCGACTCTGGACCGACTCCCCCACTCATACTGACGGCCATTCCCTCGACCTCGTCTTCACTCGAAACTGTTCTCTAACTGACCTCTCCTTTGACCCCTTCCCTAGTTCTGATCACTTCCTCGGCTCCTTCAGCCTTTCCCACCGACCCCCCTCCGCCTCCCCCTCTATGCGCCCCTTCCGCAATATGCAGGCCCTTACTCCCTCGGAGTTTGCCGCACATCTTTCCCCCCTTCTCCCCCCCGTTTTCGCCTCCTCCTCCCCTGACTCTGCTGTCTCTGCTCTCAACGCTTCTCTCTCCTCGACCCTTGACTCTCTTGCCCCCCCCTCTGCTCGCCCCGTCCGCCCCCTCGACCCCCGCCCCTGGCTTACCCCTGCCATCCGCTACCTCCGCTCCTGCGCCCGGGCTGCCGAACGCCTCTGGCGCAAATCCCGCTCCCTCCCTGACTTCCTCCATTACAAATTCTCCCTCTCCTCCCTCTCCTCGGCTATCTCCCTAGCTAGGCAGCGCTATTATGCCTCTAGGATCGAATCTTTCTCCCGCGACCCTCGCCGCCTTTTCTCTACTTTCGACTCCCTTCTCAAACCCCCCTGCCCTCCTCCGCCCTCTTCCCTTGCTGCTCAGGATCTTGCATCGTTCTTCACCTCCAAGATTGACAAGATCCGTCGGGATATTGCCTCCCTCCGCCCCCCGCCCCCCTCCCTCCTCGCATCCTTCCCTCCTGCCTCTCTCCAGGAAATCTCTGCTCTTCTCTCTTCATCCAACCCCTCCACCTGCCCCCTTGACCCGATCCCCTCCCGCCTCCTGACCTCTATTGCTCCCACTGTCGCTCCCCCCCTTCTGCATGTCGTCAATCTCTCCCTTTCCACAGGCTCCTTCCCCTCTGCCTTCAAACATGCCACTGTCTCCCCCATCCTCAAAAAGCCTACCCTGGACCCTTTCGATCCCTCTAGTTACCGGCCGGTCTCCCTCCTTCCCTTTGCTTCGAAGCTCCTGGAACGTGTCGTCTACTCCCGCTGCCTGAACCTCCTCTCTGCCAACTCCTCCCTGGACCCTCTCCAGTCCGGCTTCCGCCCCCTCCACTCTACTGAAACTGCCCTGGCCAAGATCACCAATGATCTACTTGTCGCTAAATCGAAGCGCCACTACTCCGTTCTTGTCCTCCTTGACCTCTCTGCTGCCTTTGACACTGTCGACCACTCGCTCCTCTTGGACTCGCTTTACTCTTTGGGCTTCCGTGGCTCTGTCTTTGACTGGTTCTCCTCCTACCTCTCTGACCGCTCCTTTAATGTCTCCCTCCCCGAGTCGACCTCCCCCTCCCTTCCCCTCTCGGTTGGGGTTCCCCAAGGTTCTGTCCTTGGCCCTCTCCTCTTCTCTATCTACACCCTGTCCCTTGGCGAAATTATTGCCTCCCACGGATTCCAATACCATCTCTATGCTGATGACACCCAACTCTATCTCTCTACCCCCTCTCTCTCCTCCTCTATCCGCTCACGCCTCGTCGACTGCCTCTCTGATATCTCCGCCTGGATGTCCCGACGCCAACTCAAACTGAACATGGCCAAGACTGAACTCCTCATTTTTCCTCCATCCCCCTCCTCTCCCTCTGACCTGACCGTCTGCATTGATGGGGTCACCATCCGTCCTGTTCTCCGTGCCCGCAGCTTGGGCTTCATTTTTGACACGCACCTCTCCTTTAAACCTTACATTGACTCTGTGGCCAAATCCTGCCGATTCGCTCTCCTCAACATTGCCCGCATACGCCCCTTTCTATCTATCTCCTCGGCCAAAATCCTTGTTCATGCCATGGTTATCTCTCGCCTCGACTACTGCAACCTCCTCCTTGCTGGCCTCCCTCGCTCCCACCTGTCCCCCCTTGTTGCGATCCAAAACTCTGCCGCCAAGATCATTCACTCTGCCCGTCGCTTCGACCATGTAACGCCTCTCCTCCTCTCCCTTCACTGGCTCCCCCTTCCTGAACGTATCCTGTTCAAACTCCTGGTTTTCACGTTCAAATCGCTCCATGACCAAGCTCCCCCTTACCTCTCGGACCTAATCGCCCTACGCACTCCTGCGCGCGCTCTCCGCTCTTCCTCTGTCCCCTCCCTCGCTCTCCCTCGTTTCTCCTGCTCGCCCAACCGCCTTCGTCCCTTCTCCCTCGCTGCCCCGCATGCCTGGAACTCCCTCCCTGCCGACATCCGCCTTGCCTCCTCCCTCCGCTCCTTCAAATCCCTCCTCAAGACCCACCTTTTCCATGCTGCCTTTCCCAATGCCCTCTAGTCTTTCCCCTTGCTCTTACTGTCAGCCCTCCTCTGCTGACTGCTGCTACCGACCACCTTGTAACCAAGCCAAGTACACGCACCTGAGACTTCGCATCCGCCTGAATGTTTGTTTGTCTTCTCCCATGTCTCTCCCGCTGTCCCCTCTCCCTGTCTCCCCCTCCTTGTCTTTTAGATTGTAAGCCACAGGCAGGGACCGCATCTGATTGTATGTTCTGTACAGCGCCAGGTTGCAACTGGCGCTTTATAAATGTTTAATAATAATAATAATAATAATATAGAGGTGATATTGGAAGCCGTGGAAGGCAATGAGTTTACCAAGGGACAGGGTGTAGGTAGAGAAGAGGAGAGGGCCCAGGACATAGCCTTGGGAACCCCAACCAAGAGGGGGAGAGAGGAGGAGTTGGAATTGGAATTGGGTAGAGACACATTGAAGGAACATTCAGAGAGGTAGGAGGAGAACCAGTCAAGGACAGAGCCGCAGAAGCCAAGGGAGCAAAGAGAGTCCAGTAGAAGCGAGTGGACAGTGTTAAAGGCAGCAGAAAGATCAAGGAGGACAAGAATGGAGTACAGGCACTTAGATTTGGCAACAAGCAGATCATTGGTGATCTTGGCAAGGGCAGTTTCAGTGGAGTGAAGGGGGCAAAAGCCAGAAATCAGAGGGTCCAGGGAGGAGTTGGCAGAGAGGAGATCCAGGCAGCAGGAGTAGACAGCACATTCCAGAAGCTTAGAGGTGAATGGTAGGAGGGAGACCAGTTGGTAACTAGAGGGGTCAGAGGGATCAAGGGTGGACTTTTTGAGGATGGGAGAGACAGTGGCATGCTTGAAGGCATAGGGAAAGGAGCCAGTGGAGAGGGAGAAATTAATGACATGTAAAAGGGGGGGGAAACAGTGGGAGCAATGGAGGTCAGAAGGCGGGAGGGGATTGGGTCGAGAGGGCAGGTGGAGTGGTTGGAGGAAGAGAGCAAAGAGGAGATTTCCTCAAGGGAGGCAGGAGGGAAGGACAAGAGGAGAGAGGGGGGAGGAGGAGGGGAGGGGATGTTGAAGGAGTGGGGAGAGGAGATGGGTGGGAATCAATGTCCTAGCAGATCTTGTCAGTCTTTGAGGTGAAGAATGACGTGAGATCCTGAGAAGAAATGGAAGATGGTGAAGAGGGGCTGGGGGGCTTGAGAAGGGAGTCAAAGGGGGAGAAGAGGCGACGAGGATTACAAGAGTAGGATTCAACCCGGGAGGCATAGTAGTGTTGCCTCACCAGGGAGATAGTGGAAGAGAGGGAGGAGAGGGAGAATTTGTAGTGGAGGAAATCAGGGTGGGTACAGGATTTGCACCAGAGGTGTTGAGCAGCCCGGTTGAAGGAGCAGAGGTTACGGAGCTAAGGACAGGGGTTTCAGGGTCAAAGTGGGTGATTGGAGAGGGGGGCAAGAGAGACAAAGGTCGTGGCAAAAGACATTAAGAGAGGAGATGGCAGTATGAGGGGAAGAGGAGGAGAAGACAGGAGGGAGGAGGGGGGAGAGGGAGGATGCAAAATCTAAAGGGTTAATAGCCTGCAAATCATGGAAGGGGCATGGAGCTGGGGAAGATGATGGAGGTTGGTGGGAAAGGTTGAAGGAAGGAAGGTAGTGGTCAGACATGGGACAAAGGTCAAAGGAGAGGTCAGCAACAGGACAGTTTCTGGAAAGGATGAGGTCGAGAGAGTGGCTGTAGGTGTGGGTGGGGGAATCAGTCCTGAGGCGGAGATCAAAGGAGGAGGTTAGGGACAGAAAGTGGGAGATCAAGGGCTGGGAAGGTGCGTCAACATGGATGTTGAAGTCACCAAGAATGAGATCGGGGTATCATTGTAGAGGAAGAAGGTACGCCACGATTCAAAGTCCGGGAGAAAAGAGGAAAGTGGGCCAGGGGGGCGGTAGATGACAGCTAGCGGAAGGCGAAGGGGGGAGTAGAGATGCACAGGGTGAGCCTCGAAGGAAGGGAAGGAGCGGGAGGGGGGAGGGGAAGAGGCTGGTATCGACAGGGGTTGGCAAGGAGAAGGCCCTCGCCACCACCCTGGCCTTCGGGGCGGGGCAGGTGAGAGAACGAAAGGCATCCAGAGGAGTGGGTGGCAGGGGTGACAGAGTCAGAGGGAGAGATCCAGGTTTCAGTAAGTGCAAGGAGTTGGAAGCGGTGAGAGAGGAAGAGGTCGTGAATGAAGGGGGCTTTGTTATCGGAAGAGTGGCAGTTCCAGAGGGAGCAGGAGAAGGGGAGTTGATTAGGGGGAAGGCAGGGAATGTGGATGAGGTTGGGGGATGCAGAGCGATGGGGCTCCCAGCAGCGTCCGATCGTGCAGGATCCCGGGTTCCAGGAGGGTGTGGTCACCTGCAGGCATTGGAGCAGAATGAAGCAGACTGGACACGCGCTGAGCAGGGGGAGGGGCTGCTCTGGGCTTTCCTTCCTTCCAGGGGCGGGCGGATGCTTTCTAGGGGGCTGGGATCCCAGTGAGATCTCAAACTCGGTTCTCCTCATGTGATTTCTCACCAAAATTGTTTTGATTCTTGTTTCAGACCTAATCTTGAGTACCCAAGTTATATTCAGGCACCGATTTGGATACCCAAACTAGCACCCTAAAATGTGAATATTTATCACGGGTACCAATTTCAGGTACCAATTTAATCTCTAATTTGAATATTAACTTTTCTCCTCCCACTTGCTGTTCAGTGAACAACCCTGAAAATAATATTATTGTATTATATTATATAATAAAATATTAACAAAATAAAATATATTAGTATTAGTATTAGTATTAGTATTAGTATTAGTATTAGTATTAGTATTATTTACTTTCTATAAGCCTCCCTGATGCCTTTTTGGGAAAGGGTGGAATAGAAATCTTCTAAAATAAAGCAACAACAACAACAACAAACAAACAACATTTTGAGATGTGCTAATGCGAGTGTCAGGAAGCAAAGCAAATGGCATCCAAATACCTTTTTATTCAAAAGTAGTTTGGAATTGAATTAGCTGGCAGATTCAATAACATTCAGTTAAAAGGATATGGTTGACCTACGCTCTAACAAGGGAATATATCAACTTGAATGAATGCCATAATATGTGATTAATGACCTAATCTCCTCAAGTATCTCTGCCTTCCCACCATCCCCACTTAAAATCCCATCACTCTAGCCCACGTTTGCTGAATCTAATACTCAGAGTAACATCGAGTGCGTATGAGAGGGTAGGTAAAAGACCTAATTATTTAACTAGTTTCATGTCGGGTAGCACTGGAGTCATCAGATTAATGTCAGCTTTCAAGAAATGCCCGTATTTTCTATTTCTGATGTTTATTTAATTTGTTCACTCCTCGTTCTTCATAATTCCTTCATGAAAATCATTTTTATGTCTCCACCATTTAAATCCTTCTTTTCCCATTTAAGGAATAAGCAATAACGAGGCCGTGGGAACCACCCACCCGTGCAACTATGCAGTTTGTGTGAATGCCATAGGTCCCATGCTGGGGTGCGCATGGTTTGCATGTGTGTCTGTACACGCGTGCTGTGCATCCTCCACACAGCAGTCTGCGGGGCATGGGATTGGGCTGCATTGACTTTTGAAAAATCTTCTTCTTATCCATGGTGGATTTCCCAGAAGGTGGATTTCCCAGAATTTTTATCTCCTTCTTTGGACATAGGTATCTTCAGTAAGTATATTAATTGCTATTAGTTACATCAGGAGTGGGGGACAAGTATTCTTTCATGTGTTGGGGCAGAGGTTTGTGTTGTGGGGTGGGGAGAGCGAAGGGGAATAGAGCTGTAGATAATTTGCTACCCGCAAGTAATATCCCACAATTTTGAGTACCATGTCAGGTGCCTGATGGGCTACCCAAGTATCGATCAGGCACACAATAACAGGTATTGTCATTACCGGATTGCCAATTTATTGTTTTACTGATGGGCACCAATTGGTAAAATGGTAAAGAAGTCCAGGAATTGGGACTAAAAGCTGATAGCAGACATTTGAACATTTGGACTCCCAAATGGTATTTTGATACATCGAGAAGCTTGTTGGACTCTAATCAGGTAACAGTTAGTATCGGTGATTGACATTGTCCCCTTGAAGACTGTTATTCAGATAGAAGCACATGCAGTGCCAGTTAGTGGCAGGCACCTGGCATGGCAGGGGGAGGGAGGCTGTAGAAGGGAGGATGGGGAACAACCCAACAGACTGACAGACACATTCACTGGCCAATTACTGCATGCTTCCAGCTTTATGGGACCAGTTGGTGATAGCTTTGAGGCGAGCATAGGGGGCGACCATGAGGCGGGCATAAAAGGGACATAACTAGGACTTTAGGGGTAGCATCCCAGCAATCAGGATGCATGGTTTACACATCCAGGATAGCCAATTATCATCACAATCACATCCTGCAGCACTGTCACAGAGGACATAAGAGATAATATCTCTTGGCTCTTTCGTAAACAGATGCTTCCAACTTCCCAGTAACAAGTAGGGAGAGGGGGAGAGATGTTGGGATGATCACAGCACAGAATGAGGATATTTGGTTGACATTTATGCTGTCCAATTGGCATCACAAACAGATCTTATACCACAGGGACACATAAGAGAATCCCTGGCATAGGCTCATTCTCTGCATATGCTGTGCAGGCATATAAAATTTGGACCCTTTATCACATCTTTCCAATATTTGGCAGCGATGATCCTGAAGGTGTGAGATACAGCCCTGACAAATTTCATGTACACTGGTTGGACTACAAAGTTGTTACAGTCAAACATACATTTATAAGTGAATTGCTTATACCAACAGGACCCTTTATCTGATCCCTCTGAAAATTGATATAGATAGTAATCCTGCAGAGGGGCATAAATCTGACACTTTACAACCATATTAGGGCTTTGTTTTCTTCCCCCTACCTTGTTTTATGGTCTTAATGTCGAAGCTGTTTCTCTGGCCCTGTTTTAAAAAGTATTTAACTTTGATTGTTTTAAATTGTTTTTATATTGTTTGATGTTTTATTGTTGGAAGCTGCCCCGAGCTGTGTACAGGAGGGGCGGGGTACAAATGTCTTAAATAAATAAATAAAAATAAATATGATTTGGGAGACAATAAGTTACAGCCAGGAGTGCATATGCATATTTTTGCAAAATAACATAATTCAACTGCTTATAAATTCAGATTCCTTTATCCAAACTTTCTGAAATTTGGTACACATAATCCCTTACACTGATGATACAATCTCTCAAAATTTCATCCAAATACAATGAAAAACAAAAATGTTATAAAATTACAGCCCAAAATGTGTTTTCAATTGAAAGCAATGGAAATCCAAAACAAAAGCAAAAACGAAAATGAAATGTTGATATTTACGAAAATGAAAGATTTAAATAACAAAAACAAAAAATGAAAACGAATAACAACATGGGTCCCGGTCCACACCTCTAACTTCTAACCTTAGTTGATTCCTGCCTCCCTCAGTCTCAGTGGGACCCACTCTTGATCCAGCTGCTGATCCCTCCATGGATCAAATGAAAGGGGAGTGGACCAGATGTTTCCTGCAGGCTGAGCCTTGCCCCCCAATCCCTAATGTAGATTCTCCAGCCATGACTGGGCCATCATCATGTCGCTCTCTGCCCAACACAGTACAGTAGTGCTGCAACTCGGTCCTTGGTTTTCCTCAGAAAACACAGAGGACTGATGTATATGCCTCGATTTTCCGAGATCTGAATTTCGAGAATGGGCCCCCGAAACTTTGGTCCTCAGAAAACCTCGTCCGAGTGCAGCCATGTGCAGGTGCTAGACCCTGTTCCCCATTCCCTGGCGCCCACTGGCCAGGGAGTGTATAGGCCAGTGGGGTCCAGGGAATGAGGATGGGGGCTAGCGGGAATTATGGAGTGGGGTGCTGAAGAGAATGATGGCCTAGCAGAGCTCAGGAGTTGAGTATTCACCTTCTGAAAGTGGTCCAGTGATGCGTGGCTTTCTCCGGGGACAGATAAGTTTTTTAAGAAGAGGGGGAGAAAGGTGGGCATGCTGAGAAGGGCTGAATGGCCCTTTCCGATCATGCTCAGACCATTCCAAGATGGCGCTGGCAGCCCCAGCATTCTGTGGACGCCAACTTGAAAAGATCTGAGCATGCTCAGAAGGGGCCATTCGGCCTTTCTGAGCATGCCCAACTTTTTTTTCTCTCTTTTTAAAAACTTACCCAGCCCCAGAGAAAGCCACACATTGCCGGACTTCTCTGGAGGTGTGAGTACTCTACCCCTGAGCTTCTGCTAGAACACCATCCCCTCTTTCCTGGCCCTTATCTCCCACCAGGTTCCCTCTGACCCCCTATTCACCCACCCTCAGAAACTGCCTGAGTATTCTCTGAGGCTCCTCGGACCAGCTTGAACACCTGGGGCTAGTCTTCGTACCCTCAGGAATACTCATGCATATTTAAAAAAAAAAATTTGCTGCAGCCCTACATTACAGCATATTCTCTGATGTGAGGAGAGTCCAATCCAAATGGACAAAAAAAGCAGAGGATGGCAAACAACGCTTCATACGATAAGTGACAGTGCTAGGAACTGACCCAAGGTCTGTTGCATGACTGAAAAAATAGATTATAAACTCTTAAATGTTCCTCTCCATGGAAGTCTTCAATAAAAGGGGGAAAGAGAATCCATGTCAACTCAGCTTTGGAAATACAATCTCTGTTGGTTCTTCAACAACCATCTCTTCCATCTCATCCATCTCTTCTTTCATCTCCATTATTTTGCATAGATTGTAAGATAGTGCTGCCATAAATAGTTATTTTGTCCTCACAAATTTCATTCCAATATCTGGATAGTATTTCATGTGTTGTAGTTTTTTGTTTTGGTTTGTTGTTTTTGTTTCCTTTTTGTTTGTTTGTTTGTTTTTTTAGTTCAATTTTGGCTATTGCACATGCGTGGAAAAACGGAAAAAACAAAACAAAACGGATATCCGGACAAAGCAAAATGAAAATCCTTTTCACTAGTTTTGGACCGAAGAGGCCAAATGTATTTGTACCAAATATTTGTTTCCCCTTCACTCTGAGTATCCTGTAGACTGGATGTAAGGGCAGAGCTGAAGGCAAAATTTTCACTCAGTTACAGATTGGTGTTTCATTTGGTCGAAGAGGAAATCAGAATGAACAATTGATCTAAATGTTCGTTCCGATTTCTGATCGGATCAGATGAAAAAAATCCAGCCATTTGTGTATGTGCAAAATGGCCGCCGGGCTGATTTGTGCATGAATGAAATCCTGCTGCCTATACCCAGCATGTGCGGTGTGGGAAATGCTATTTTGTGCATACACAAATCAGTCTAGTGGCCATTTTGTAAATGCATGAATGGCCTTTTAAAAATATATATATTATTAATTTTCCAATCAAAATACCTGTTGAAAAATGAAATCAGTGTTCCATTTTCACATAAATGTTGCATGAAAATGGAACAGCTGTTTTGACCCAGCCCTAATTTAGGCTAATACAATAGTTCCACACTATTTCCACCAAGCTCAGCATCAAAATAATAAATTATTTGTCTAGTTCCCAGTTTCAGCCAAGAAGGAAGCACTCTGTGTCAGAATGCAGCCACTATTTATTTATTTATTATATTTTTATCCTCTGGCAACCGTGGGTGGCAAACAACAAATATAAAATTCAATTTCAAAAAATCAATAAAAACAGCATCTATATACAAATTTTACAAACTAATATTAACAAAAACCTACAAATTGGAAAATAAAACCCCACCCCTCTCCCTCGTCAAACACCTGACAGAACAGCCAGGTCTTGCAACCACGGCGGAAGGACACAAGGCTCTGGGCCAATTGGACCCCTGGGGAAGGGAGTTCCACAGCTTGGGGGCAACCACCAAAGAAGCCCTGAAAATAAACACCAGAGTGTTTGGTGGTGGTTTCCAAACTTTCAGAGACAGGACTTGCCCATAGGAAAATTGAAAGGGAAAGGTTTCTGTTAGGGCTGAAATGAGAATCATTTTTTTTTCTTGCCAAAATATCCCTAGAATCGAGAATTGTCACCGAGATCTCGATGCAATCTTGATAACAGATTGAGATCTTGTTCAAGATTTTTTTCGCAAAATACCATTTACCATTTACCACAATTTACCGTTTACTGTATACTGGTTACTCCAATTTGCCAACTACCATGTATCGCTTACCGTGTACTGTGTTTATCCTGGTAATGTGTATGCGCAAAATGGCATTTTGCATTTGCACATGAGCATAACTGGGACAAAGGCGATACACTATAAGCAGTACATTGTAAATAGGTATACGGTAAATTGCAGCTGACTGTACACGGTAAAGTCACGGTAAAGGGTATTCTGAGAAAAAATTCTTGACCGAGAAATGTTGAGAATCAACTATTTTTGTCAACTGTCGTTTCTCAACTAAAACGAGTCAAGAATCATGATTCTTGACGATAACCGAGAAGAAACAGAACAAGTTTCAGCCCTCATCTCTGTGAAGCAGGTGTCGAACCTGTCACTTTAATGCTCTTGGGCATGGAATTTGCCAGTCTGCCACAGGGAAAGTAGAATCCAAGAATAAAAAAATGTTAGAGTTGGAGGGATGTCAAAAGTCATTTAGTCCAACCCCCTGCTTGGACTAGAAGACCCAGCTACAACATTTCCCCTGACAGATGGATGTCCAACCGTTAAAACTAACCAACAAACAAAAAACAAAAAACTCCAGTAACAGAAAGTCTACAACCCCCTTAGGCAATTTGTTCCATATTTCTTGATAGCTAACTAAAATCTGCCTTCATTTAATCTGTACCCTTTAATTTGAAATGAATAGGGTGCCACAAATATGATGGATGTACCCATTTTTGCGGGTATCTTTTTCAGCTCTAGCTAGAAGAAACATCAAAGATCATCTTGTCCAACCCCATGATCCAAATCAGGATATTGTCTACCTATGGCAGGGGTTCTCATCCTGGTACTCGGGAGCACCGAAGTGCTCAGGCAATATGTGAAAGTGCTCCCCAAGTCAATTGTCAGTAGTGGTCAGGAACACTTTGAAACAGTCCTTCATCAATGAACGTCATTGGGGCCGATCCTATAACCCATGGATCCTGCGTACAATTAGCACGTGTGCACATGCATGGAACCTGCGCACATGTCCATTGGAAACGCATCGTGCCACGCGGTATCCATGCAAAACCTGCGCAGATCCCATGCAAAGGGGTTCAGGATTGTAGCCAATGTGAGCTGGAATTAATTGATTAATTATCTCAGCTTCCTTTTAATTGAATTAACTTGAATTGCAGAGGGGAGACTTAATCTATGCATAGTTATGCAAATTGTTCATGCAAATAATGCAGTGCTCCCAAATAGTTATTTTTTATTATTATTATTATTATTATTATTATTATTATTATAGTAATCATCATCATCATCATCATCATCATCATCATCATCATCATTTGTATAGCACCAGCTGTGTACCTGGTGCTTTACAGAACAAAGATAAAGATGCAGTCCCTGCCTATTTATTTCCATATACTTCTATCCCACACCCTCCTGCTCGCAATGGCAGCTCGGAGCAGCTCACAACTTTAATACATTTAAAACAATTGTATAACGTAAAAATATATAAAAACTCATTAAATTAATTAAAACTCATTTAAAGGGCAGAACTTCACCCCCCCCCACACACACACACAACCAAACCAACCCCCCTCCCCGTCTCCCTCCCCAAAGGCCTGGTGAAACAGCCAGGTCTTACATTGTCTTCAGAAAGAAGGGAGGTAGGGGACTAGGCAGGCATCAATCGGGAGGGAGTTCCACCGCCTAGGAGCAGCCACTGAGAACACCCTCCCCATCGTAACCTGGGTAACCCAAGGGACTTCGAGTTGGGTGTCCCTGGCCAACCACAGGGACTCCACACATGAGGTCCAGTGGGAAAGACGTACACTCCCCCAAGACCACCCAGTGAGTTCTCCCAGCCAGGAATGAATGAAACCAGTCCAAGACCGTCCCACCAATCCCAACACTGTCCCACAGGTGAGTCACCAACATCTCATAATCGACCGTGTCGAATGCAGCCGAAAGGTCTAGCAGGACCAGTAAGGTCTGACGACCCTGGTCCAACACTAGACAGAGTCATCAACAAAGGCCACCAATGCAGACTCCATACCATACCCAGGCCGAAACCCAGACTGAGAGGGGTCAAGGAAACCAGTGCGATCCAGGTGTTCTTGGAGCTGCCGCACCACAGCCCGGTCAATAAACTTCCCTAAAAAGGGAAGGTTAGAGACCGGCCGATAACTGGAAGGAGCATCAGCATCAAGAGATGGTTTCTTGATCAGGGGCCTAACCACAGCTTCCTTCAGGCATTCAGACACCCTGCCTCCCGGAGGAAGACACTAACCACCCCAGCCAGCAATGGCCATAGCGTCTCCTGGCTGGCTTTCACCAGCCAGGACGGGCAAGGATCTTGTTCACAACTAGTGGCATGAACAGATCCGAACAAGGACTCCACATCGGCAGGCGATACCATCTGAAGCCGATCCCACAAAACAGGACAGGATGGGGAATCCATAGCCCCAAGCTGATCCTCTGCAATAACTGCAGAACCGAGCATGGGTCTATGAACTCTCCAAGGGAATGTTCTTGATCCATCAAAAGCAACCTGGGGTGGGAAGGGACTGGGACACCTCGGGGATGGGGGGAAGAATGAAAGGGCGCCCGTCTAAGTGTGCTATGTGGGGAGGTCAGGAGCAGCTGGGGAATCCATTGTCAAAATATCCAGATGACACCCTGCTGTATCTATCGTTTTTGTCTGACCCAGGCCCTGCTGTCTCCTTGTTCTCCTTGTTTGGTCACTGTGGAGGATTGGATGAGGTTGAGCTGTTTGAATCTCAATCCTGATGGGTGGGGTCAGTGATTTGGGGGAGGGGGATACTCCTGTCATTGGGGGGGGGTGCTCCTGGATTCACAGCTGCACCTGGATTCCCAGGTGTCGGCTTGGGCCAGGGGTGCCTTTTGCCAAGTACCTCTGGTGAGAAGGCTCCATCGATATGTCTCAGACTCAGACCTCGCCACCATCACCCATGCATTTTGTCACCTTGAGACTGCACCATTTCAATACACTCTACATGGAGCTATCCCTTGTGATGGTTTGGAAGATGCAGCTGGTGCAAAATGCAGTGGCCCATCTCTTTATCGAGATGGGCCACAGGAAGAACATTACACCTGTGCTCCAATCATTGTACTAGCTGCCTATTGTCTTCTGGGCTCAATTCAAGGTGCTGGCTTTGACCTTTAAAGCCCTAAATTGTCTGGGTCCTGGTTACCTGAAGAATTTCCTCCCAGAACCCTGTGGTCGTCCAGGAGTGCCCTCCTGGAGGTCCCGCACTTTCAGCTGGTCCGAACAGATAGGCAAGCATTCTCAGGGGCCTCACCATTGCACCATCCCCTCCTGGAAGAGATCCGCCTCAGCCCAGATCGCTTTGTCTTCCCATGAAGTTGTAAGACCTGGTTCTTCCATCAAGCATTTGGTGGCAGGGAGGGGGAGGGTGGGATGGGTTAGGGGGTTAGATGGGAGGTGTTTTTTATATAGATTACTGTGAAATTTTTATGCAGTTTTATATTTTTGTATTTATAATAAAATGGTGTTTTCATCTGCTTGTGAGCCTCCCTGAGTTACTTTTTAACAAGAGAGTGGCGGGGTAAAAATATTTACAACAACAACAACAATAATTAATAAATATCTCTGTATACACCAGTCAGAAAATCCATAAGACTGCCAGAATAATGAGAAGGTTAAGGCCAGTCCTGCAAACACTGGGTATTTTCAGACGTTACGTGATCACGGTCAACCACAGTGAATCCCCACATGGTGATCGTGATCACGGAACGTCTGTTGGGAGGAACGGAAGTTCCCCCAAGATGTTCACCCCCGTGAATCACGGGGGGGAATCACATTCACCACGTGAACGGTGGTCCCGGTGGGACCGGCGCCGTTTGCATGGTGAATGTGATTCCCCCCATGATGAACGGGACTGTAACGTCTGTCCCCAGACCATGGCCTGGAATCCGCGGCGGGATTCCGGGCCGTATTCAATGCGGGCAGGCGCTGTGGCCGCATTGGCCATGGCTCCCGCCCGTCTCCTGGAGGGCAGGCGGCCGGGACAGCGTGGGGGGGGGCGGAGCTGTGTGGGCACACATTGTGCTGCGCAGCCCCCCCCCCCGCATTCCCTGCTGGGATCGGCCACCGCATCTGTTGGCCCATTACGCGGTGGCCCCAGCGGGGAATCAAAGGGGTGATTCCTTGCCGGGGCAAAACGGCCCCATCACGTCTGAAAATACCCACTTAAGTTGGGCATAACTATATTCACCTAATTACACCCACTGGTATCACTGCCATATTAAGTATTTTGGTTAAATTAGTCCTTAAATTGGGTTTATTATTTGCAGATATTCTACACATTTTTCAGGTATTCCTTTGGCTACCAGAGTAATACCTGCAGCTGAAAATAGGTTCTTCGAATACAGATCATCTGACCCCAAATGAACAAACTGAGTAACAGATACTGCCTGTCCTATCTTCCAGTCAATTACCTGTTTTCCCCATTGCGGTTTGTTCAGTTCACCCACTTTGTTTGGTTCATTTGTTTCATTAGTATAGCAATTTCCAGTTTTTACCATTCAATTTATTTGTTTCTTGCAAACTAAAATGGGAAAGCAGAAATGGAACAAACCAAACCAATGGAATGAACCAAAATTGTGAAAATCAGTTGCTTGAGAGTGTGACGAATGCCATTGGGATCAACTCCAACTTGCTCAAAATCGGGGGGGGGGGAACCAAAAACATCAAGCAGTTATTCTGCTGCTCGTTTCACCTCTACAGGGAAGCCACACCCATCCCCTCCCTATCCTCCTAACTTCCCAGATATCCATTTAAGTGGCAGAAGAAACAGTGGTCTCAAACAATAGGTGAGAAGAGGACGCAGTAGGGGACACCGCCACCATGGGGTGGGAGGAAGAGGGACTAATCTTTCCATACCCTAGGTCTAAGTAGGTAGAAGATAACCTGCTATTGCAGCTTCCCCTCATTCTTTATTCCTTATCTCTGGCAAATAAAGAAGAAAAAAATAGATATATAAATGTGAAGAATGTCCCCTACCTAAATTAATTACCCTGAGGTTCGTATTTGCGTCTAGTAAATGGTAGCCACAAATGAAAATTTATTTAAAAATACAAAAAACAAACAAAAGCAAAGGCTGGAGAGTGGAGACCATCATTCCACATTTTATTGTTGAAAGTAATTACCTTCCATAGTCCTTCCCCCACACAAACACACGCTCAGCCTTTCTTGCTGTTTAAAAAGAGATTAATGAAATGGTTAAGAATTCTCTCTGGGCTTCCTGCAAGATTACATCAATTATTTAGAAGTGCTAAAAATTTGGCAGGGACATAATCCACCTTCTCACTTTGAAGACAATCTGGAGATTACTACAAGCGTGCATTAAGCAGAAGGAAAAAAAATAATAAGAAGAATCAGCCAGGGTAAAGCTAGTGTGACAAAATGCACACTTGTACGTCACTATTATTTCCGCATGAAGCGAAGGGAATTAGCTGTCAGATGATAAACAGGATCAATTGCCTCCTTATCATATCAAAAGCTTTTTTACTTTAATCTGAACATAATGGATATGTTGCACATTTTAAAGTGATAAAGTCAAATTTGGCTGGAATGGAGGAATTGGACAAAATACATAAGAAATGCCTGTACTTTGAATAGAAATTAGTTAATACTACCTAATTCTGTGACTTGTATATTTGATTTAAACTATTCCAAAAAACTGTATCGTGTGAATGGTGTGACAGTGATAAGTTGGTTGCGGCGACATCTCGTTCCTTGATTTTTTCAAACCAGGGATAGACAAGCATGTGTATGCAATACCATACGTCAAAGGTTCTCAACCTTTTTCTAGCCATGAGCACTGGAGTGACACAATCTTTATGGTTGCTCACTCCATGACCTCATAGCCCTTTGGAATGTCATGCTGACTGAGGCCATCAATCGAACCGTTCCTAGGCGTCCGCTTTCCGAATGCCAACAACCTGGTTTACAGAGGACCTGCGACGAATGAAGCATGACAGATGACTGTTGGATCGACAGTGGCGTCACACTCGTGCTGAAGCCGACCAATTGCAGCATAGAGTCAGTTTAAAGACCTATGCAATGGCTGTGCGGACAGCAAAGAAGATGTTCTTTGCTGCCCTCATCCGCGAAGTCGCATCCAGCTGAGCTTTTCTGGGTGGTTCAGAGGCTGGTAAGTGCTTGCTGTGACATGTTTGTTGACTTTTTCATGGATAAAATTTCTTTGATTCACCATGATTTTGATGCCACACATATAGCAGTAGGAGAACCTGAGGTTTCGTGGGATCAGTTTCTGTGGGCATTGCCCGCTGATGCGGCAGATGTTCTTGGGTGGGTCAGAGCCACCTGTTGTGAATTAGACCCATACCCATCTTGACTGATCAAAGCTTGCTGTGAGACACTTGGACCGTTGCTGGCTGGGGTTGTCAATGCCTCCCTTAGGGAGGGCAGAGTTCCGGGCTACCTCAAAGAGGTGGTGGTGTGGCCTATGCTCAAGAAACCATCGCTTGACATTGACTCCCTCATCAACTATCATCCAGTCTCTAACCTTTCCTTTTTAGGGAAGGTTATTGAACGGGTGGTGGCTCGGCAGCTTCAGGGGCATATAGATCGGGTCAGTTTTCTAGATTGCTCACAGTCTGTCTTTCATCGTGGGTTTGGCCCGGAGACTGCACTTGTGGCTTTGGTTGACGACCTGTGCCATGAGATGGATCAGGCCATATCATCTTTTTTGATCTTGTTAGATCTGTCAGTAACATTTGATACCATTGACCATGAGATGTTGGTGGCTTACCTGCCTAACTGAGTGGGGGTGGATGGAATTGTTCTTGAATGGTTCCACTATTTCCTGGCTGGAAGAACTCAGCAGGTAGTACTTGGGGAGTGTTCGTCATCTCCCTGGGACCTCATGTGTTGAGTCCCGCAGGGTTCTATCCTTTCCCTTCTCCTGTTCAATGTGTATATGCAGTCGTTGGGTGAGATTGTTAGAGGGTTAAGCCTATGATGTCATCAGTATGCTGATGATGCACAGATTTACCTCTCTTTTTCATCAGACCCAAACCCGGCAGTCTCTGTGCTTACCCGGTGTCTGGCAGCTGTGGGGGATTGGATGACGGTGAATCATCTGAAGCTGAATTCCAACAAGACAGAGGTGATGTTGGTAGGCAGGGCTGTAGGTGTGGTGGCCCCTGTCATTGATGAGGTCTGCCCTCCCCTAGCTGCTCAGGTTCATACTGGGGGTGCTGCTCCTCGACTCGCAGCTCTGCCTGTATTCGCACGTGGAAGTTGTGGGGAGGAGCGCCTTTCGCCAGTTACATCTGGTCTGATGGCTATGGCCGTATGTCTCAAACTCCAATTTGGCCACCATCATATCTGCCTTCATCACCTCTAGACTGGATTACTGTAACACGGTCTATGTGGGGCTACCTTTGGTGACAATCCGGAAGCTGGAACTGGTGTTTGTCCGTTTGTCTGTGGTTCATTTTGTCCATTTTCTTTGGTTCATCAGTACAGAAATGTGAAGCTATTACCATTCATTGTTTACCATTCATTTTCATTGTTCCTGGCAAATGAGAATGTAAAACCAGAATAGATTCCAAGGCACTCCCTATGGGGAAATCTGTAGCATCAAGGCTAACACTGTCAACACCTGGCCAACTGTGATGGATTTTTCTTTTTTCTTAAAAAATAAATAAATAAAATTACCTGTAGCCAATGACTTGTTGAACAGCTCACAAATTCTTCCCTCTCAGCAATACAGCTCATCCTTGGTATGACAACTAATAAGAAAAGCAATTCAGTTATCCCTACATTAATTCTGTTCATTTCTGGAGAGAATCTTAGTCAATATTACTAAGTCCTTATTACTACTCATCCTGCGGCTCTGGCCTGTGAGATAATCTGATCTCACACTGCATGCAATCCCAAGATGTTTTACAGAGTTGAAGTGATCCCGGAATGAAGCCCACATACCTCTCTCAAAATCCTTTTGAGTCATTCCATCTTAAAGGACATTGATTCCCCTGGCCTAGCTATCAAAGAAAAGAGAGAGGCGATCCTTTTTGAAGTTTCTTCCTTTCTTTTTTTTTTCATTGAATTC
>QEPC01013778.1:613396-633450 GCA_003113815.1 Sphenodon punctatus | reverse complement strand
CCTCCCAGATTCCCCGCCGGGATCCCCCCGGCACGTCTGATATGGCGTGACGGGGTGACCCCGGCGGGGAATGAAAGGGTTGTTTTCGGTACGGGGCCAAGCGGCCCCGTAATGTCTGAAAACACCCATCCTTCCCCTGAGAATGTGGAATGATTAATATGGAGAAAGAAATGCAGAATGGTGACGTAATTGTTGAGATTTCGCAACAGACTTCAAGCAAAATTATATTGGCCACAGGAAATGTTAGAAAATGCCCCCCGCAACTAATGGATAAATGAACAGATGCATTTGTATTTTTAAAAATATCCCTCCAAATATGCAAATAACATTCTGCACCCAAAATGACTATTCAGATATCTACTTATTTGGTTGATTTGATTATTTGGATACTGAGTTTATTTGGTGATTTGGATTGTTTTTTTGTAGAGCTGAAGGAGGGTACTCACAAAATTGGATAACTTGTCAAATTTCCGGTACCCGATTTGACCTGGTAATGATAGGGTACAATTCAGAACCTAATTATGACCCAATCAGGTACCTAATGCCTTGAAATGTCAACTTCTGTTTCTGGAATGTCGACTTCCGATATCAATTTTTCAACATTTTTTTTTTATATATCAACTCCAGAAATCTATTTATCAGCACACACAAACATATACGTATATATACAATTTTTCTTCTTAAAACACTTATTTATGTGTTTTCCATCCCAGAAAATGAACTTTCCTGTCCCGGAAAGTCAAGCTCTGGTCCCAGAAAACTACTTCTGAACACTTGGTTTTTATGCTAGTTTTTTTTTGGTTTACCAATTCAATACTTCCAGTACTTCGATACACTGCAATTGATAAATGGTAAAATTGGTACTGGAAGTATCCATATTTGCATGTACCTGATCGGTGCCCTGGGAACCCATCAGGTACCCAATAACAAATCTGGAAAACTGAATATTATATATGGGTATTAAAATTTAGTATCGTTTTCTGTAGGGTGGAACCAAATAGTATTTCCAGGTATTTGACGGATTTTTGAAGATCCAAATAGTCGGTCCAAGTACTCTGAGGCAATTCGGTGTTCTTGCTGAAGCTTCGGAGTTTGGAACCCAAAGCACAGAACATTGGAAAACTTCGGAAACTTTGGAAAGCTGTTGCAAAGTTCTTGAACCCAAGCTAGAGCACTATCTAGAAAAGCACCACCCAGAAAAGAAAGCTAGCAAGAGTGGGACAATCACTCCAGAAGACAACCCCCAAAAAGTGCAACTACATACAGAAATAATAATAATAAATAAATTAATTAATAATTTAAAAATAGTATATCCACAGCATGGCCCACCATCAACAGTGAGTGCACCACTTTATCATTATCCCAACCAAGCAGAGCACAAAAATGCAGACTAGCAAGGGGGATTCGCTCAAGAAAAATACAACAACCCCCGCAACACAGTCTGCAATTGTGTGGAGAAATAAATCCCACAGCCAGCAAGCCCAGGCCCTAGCAGCAATCACAAAATTAAGAAACCAGACATTCACACCCCTCCCTTTCTAGGGGCACCCTCTTCCTTGGCACGGCACTGTGGCAATGGTAACTTAAACAGACCAAGCAAACTTGGGAAGTGGAGCCAAGCAGAGAGATCACTCCTCATGGTACCAAGTGCCAACCAAACAACAGGAAGCAATGTAGCATCCAATTATTATTTTTTACAAAACTGCACAACATGGTCAAGGGTAACATAACCCCAATCCCCCAGCGTTGCCACCATGAACAGGCCAGGCCAAACCATACCATGCCATGCAGGTCAGGACAGGACAGGCACCCCGCTCCCTCCCCAGTCAATTACAGATCCAGCAGCAGCACTGTAGCATGCAGGGCAGCCAAATTCATCAAGGAGAATGGACAAAATGGCTGCAGTGCAGACACTTATTTTGGCCTGACAGCCAATTCAAAAGCTGACCAACTGACTTGGCCAGCCATCAAAACTTGCCATCTGACTTATCATCACTCCATTGTCCCCTTCCATACTCCCCTCCCAGCAAATATGGCACCAAGTTTCATTTCCAGAAGAAGAGAAGCTCAACTGTCCACCAGCCCCCTACGCATACAGAGGCGTCTAAGGTTTTCCAAATAACGGCCTTGGTCCTCAGATCTTCCAAATTTGGCCTTTCTGAACTGAATACCTTAATATTCTGCAAATGTTTTCTGAAGACTTCAATTCAGCCCTACATTTCAGCTCTGGTATAATTGTTAGGTTATTTGGCTTCTCCATTTCAACACTATTTACAAACCCAAGAAGTAACAAAATACACCAAACACGGAACTGGGTAGTTCCATTGGTCCAATTAAAATTTGGATTGGACAAACTGATTTTAGTGGTTTGCACCTGTTCAGATGTACCAATCACTGAATGAATTCCAATTGGAATACGAACAGCCATTCTGATTTTGAGGAACATTTTCACCAAATCAGAATGGCTGTTTCAATCCAGTTAGGGCTGTTCTGAGATCTCATGAGAATCTCAAGAAAAATTCAAAATTCCTTCTGCACAAACACAAAATAGCCACTGCAGCCATCCTACGCATGCGCGGTCTTTTTAAAAAAAGAAAAAAGAGTGGTGAGGAGTCCTGAAGCAGCCCTGGATTTGTACAGAGGTAACCGGTGAGTACAAGGTTTTGGGAGTTTTTTTACAAGTGTGGAGGGAGGGAGAGTTTCTCGCTTTTTTCAGTGAGAGTGAGGGTAATTCTCTGCTCATTCTCCTTTGTAAGTATTATTATTATTATTATTATTATTATTATTTATTAGCATTTATATAGTGCCAGCGATGTAACTGGTGCTTTACAGAGAATTAGATAGACATGGTCCCTGCCTGAGAGATTACCATCTAAAGACAGGGCGAGGGAAGGCAGGGAAGGGGGAACAGAGGGAGAGACAAGGGATGCAACAATCATGAGGATGCGAGAGCTCAGGTACATGTTCTTGGCTTGGTTACAGTAAATTGAGAGTTTCCAGATAATAGATGGGTGATAATCCTGGGTGGGGATGATTAGCAGGAGTTAGGAAGGGCAGAGCGGAAGAGGTGGGGTTTGAGGAGGGATTTGAAGGTACGAAGGGAGGGGGCAAGGTAGATGTGGGCAGGGAGGGAGTTCCAGGCATGCGGGGCAGTGAGGGAGAAGGGACGAAGGCAGTTGGGGGATCAGGGGAGGTGTGGGAGTGTTAGGGATGGGGTGGAAGAGGAGTGTAGTGCTCGAACAGGGGTTTGGAGGGAGATCAGGGCAGAGAGGTAGGAGGGATCTGAGAAGCCTGATTCTTGTAAAGAAAGTGAGAATCAGAGAAGTGAGTATCAGTCCTACTCTACATGTATTCCATCCCATCCCATCCCATCCCACACAGACATACTAATTAATTAACAGTTTGCTGTTCTCTGTCCCAGGAATCTGCTTTCATTCCTTCTAAATATAGTCCTGGAGGACCAGCTCCATTCTAATAATGCTTTTGACTGGCTCTGGAAAATCTTGTAAGATTTCAGGATCTTGCAAGACCACAGAAACTGGTGTGACTTAACCACCGAGTCGTAGGTAAAAACATACTCAACATGAATTGGGAAAATAAGGGGCACTGCTTCAGTCCTCAATCTGAAGTGCAGGGGAAATTCCATGCGGACATTTGTGTTACTTGGAAGATAGACAACTGGGACATCATCATTATGGAGGAATCATTGGAGAGGAACTGGGAAGCTACACAGAAGGAGATGTCTCCCCCTTTTTGATCACTTCTTAATCCAGTGACAGCAACCTAACTGGTGGTGAATGCAACAGAACCTCAATCTGCCGATTCCGGCATCAGAGAACTCCCTCCCACTCATTCATAAGGGTACAAGCCCTACCACACTAGGTCAGATCAATAGTCCACCTAGTCCAGCATCCTGACTCTGACAGTGGCCAGCTTCAGTAGCTTCAAATAGTTCAAATAGCACAATAGTTCAAATGAGAGTATCCATTCTCTGATACTCACCCCCAACTCCTGCAGTCCCAGGTCTCACCCTCTGACCAAGCATACTAATAGCTATTTGAGGACCTTGCCTCTAAGAAATCATCCAATCTAGAGCTGAAATGAGTACCCACAAAAAGGGTAAACCCATTTAAATCACTGCACTTGACCTGACTTGATAACAGTAAGACTGAAACAAGAACCATTTTTTTCTTGCAAAAATATTACAAGAATCAAGAATTGTCACTGAGATCTTGGTACCATCTCGATAACAGATAGATATCTCGGCTGAGAATTTTTCTCAAAATGGCAAATTGCAGTAAACTGTAAATGGTAAACTTTAATGGTAAATGGTAAATGATAAAAAATATTTCAATAAAAAATTCTTGACCGAGAAATGTTGAGCGTCGGCATTTTTCTCAATTATTGTTTCTCACTAAAAATGAATCGAGAACCATGATTCTCAGTTATAACCGAGAAAAATTCGAGACTGAGTTTCAGCCCTAGATAACAGCAAATACTAATTGGTACATTATTAGTTCTCGACTGGCTACCCAGTGTACCCATTTGCCTTTTTTTGCCCTGATTTCCTGACTTCCGGTACCAATGTTCAACTTTCCATCCCATTTCCTGTGCTAATTTACCTTTTGTGGCAGGGTTGAACCACACATGGCTTTAACCCCTTAAAGAGACTCAGAACCAGTGCTGTGGAGGAGCAAACAAAGGTGCAGGCACCCTACCAGAAGTAGGTCAACGCCTAATTGAGAGTGCACCTGGGAAAGGAGTGGCACTAGCCAGCCTTGAGAGCTAAGCTTGGGAGCTAGCTCAGTATTGAGTTAGACACCAGGCAAGCAAAGATCTCTGAGAGAGATCTGCTTTGAGGGTTAACAGCCAAAGGAGAACTGGCTGCAAGGGTTTTGGCAAGGGTCAGGGCTGGGCAAGCCCAACCCAGAGATAGTGGGAGCTGCTGAGAGCAGCTGAGACAATGATAAAGTTGGGATAAGCTCACTGCTGGGTGCAGAATGCAGACTAGTAGGAGCCTGGTGAGGGCAAAGACTAAACTGAAGGGGGGTGCCTGGACTGAGAAGCTCAGCCAGGGGGAATCAAGGGGTGCATTGCCCTGGGAAGTAATCCCAGAGAAAGACTAAGGCCACTTTCAACAGCCCCCCCTCCCCGGGGTGCATATTTGGACTGCAGGGGGAATGCACAGCCTGAATATGTACTGGGATCGGCCGGTCTGAAAGCCACCCCGTGCTGCTTTGCAGGCAGACATGTGCAGGGTGCAGAGCTCAATTTCCTGCTCTCCATCCCCACGCGTCTCTGCCGGCAAAGCCACACGGGGGCGGGGGGGAGGCTTTCAGATTGGCCAATTCCCATGCATATTTGGGCTGCGCATCCCCCCCCAGCCCAAATATTCATTGGGGGTCATGTCTGAAAGTGGCCTAAGAGCCATGGAGAGTGGGACCATATGTGCCTCTGTGATTAACTCGTGGAGACACGTTGAAATCAAGAGACAGTACCCCAGAGATATTGGCAATGTTTAAAGGGCATGGTTGAGGAAGGTGGGTTCGTGTGCGCCACGTGGAGCGCAAATTCATGTCCAGTGGGTGGGTGGGTGATTTAAATGGGTCAGACTTGGTGTGCAACCCTTCTCACACACCGCCCACTCCTGCCCCTGCATGGAGTATCGTGGATTTCTCCCCAATGCTCTGTGCTTGGGTATGAGTGAACGGTGCATGGGACATGGGGGCACATATCCACCACGCCGCCTTCAGATGGGAGCTTGGGTGTGAAGGAGGGATGGATGGACTTGCATGGGCGTGTCCAATTTTAAAAAGGCAATTTATTTATTGGGTCCCGATCCTGTGAGACTTACCCCCAGCATGCCTCACCCTGTTACACCGATGCTTGGTAAAATGGCAAATCAGTAACTCAGTAACAACAATACTCACTATTTTCAGGGAATCAGGTGCCGAATTGGTACTCAGCTTTTCTGTTGGAGACTCAAAAGTTCAGGTACCCACGTGCAGCAAAGGAGTTATCTGTTTTAGTTTTAATTCCAATCGACTTTTGTATTTTTTTTAATGCTAGTTCTACAATTGACTTTCACAGCATTGTGCCCTGTAACTCCTTCCTGGGACTGATCTTGTGAATCCAAACCTGACATTCGATGGTATGGTCACACTCCATACTTTCAGACTACTGACTTTGCTCCACTATGCACACATTCCCACACCTGATAACTCTGCAAACAGCTTCTTCCTTGGACCACTGGCTGGGATCCTGATAATTAGACAGGTTTTTTAAAATGCCCTCCGAAAAATGAGAATCGGGAGGCAAGTTGGCAAGATCCTTAATTAAAATCAAATAAATTAATTAAAATAATAAAATGAAGCTATTCTTTTTTTAAAAAATAATATGCTTTCCTTTAGTCTGTTTGGAGAATAATAGTGAGTTCTGTTCTTGTATAATTGGGGTTATTGAGCCGTTTCTTGGGATAGGGCAGGATATAATAATAATAATAATAATAATAATAATAATAATAATAATAAATTAATTAATAAAGCCATCTACGACTTCTAAGCAATGACCTCTATTGTATATAACTCCAAACCAAGCGCCTTCTTTCACCAGCTAGTCACAAGCTGTCTCCTCCTTCAGGTAGACATCACTCTCCTGCTGTATAATGTCAATTGCCTATTTTACATCCTGTGATGAAGGATTGCATCCTATGGGGAGGTGTGTTGGCTGAGTTGTTTCGGCACTTGATTTCCTAAGTGTTGCTTAGACCCATGCTGGATTAGTTACATCCAAGCCACCAAGCTATAAATTTGGGCTGAAACAAATAGTCAAGTCAAGTAAGTGTTATTGTTTCAACCATAGGTTACAAGAAAGGCATATAACATCAACAAATACACAGATTTAAAACATCAACACCAGGTTGAATCAGATAAAAAAACAAAAATAAAATGAAGCAGATAGTAAATAATGTATTCATCAGTATTTCTGAGTTTCCAAGGACTGGCTCCGAGTATTCGGCCGGCCTTCGGGAATTTGGACGAATACTTGGTACTTGGTAAAATACTTGCTAAAAACCATATACTGAATATTTTCCATGTACCAAGTCCCGAATCATCTTATATAGGGGCAGGAAAAGCCCCATATGTTGGTCTGAGTACTGAACTGAGTACCAAATACCAGTTACGAGGCCGATTCCTCGGTTACTCGGTACTCTCTAAAACTAAGTTGAATACCAAGATACATGGTAAAAACCAAGTAATTTTAAATACGGAGTTTCAGTACTACTATAAATGGATACATGAACCACTGGGTTGTAGAAGTCAAAGATAGTTGGACATAGTGCTGCCCGTTTTATTCCTTTTTGCATTGGAGGCTACAGAAAGTGGTGGGCCTTAACCACACTGACCAGATGGCTCAGGTTTGACTTTGATGATGGAATGAGGAGGTGTCTTTGTTTCCTTTAGCTCTAGATTGTTCTCTGTAATCCAAATGCCCTCTCTTCTGATTTTAGCAATTCAATAACCATGCCTAGATACCATTGTTTTCGCGTCCCTACAACACATTCTGATTACACAGCATAGACACCAGCATGCTGCTGGCTATAAAGAGCAAGACACGGGTACCACCATTCTCCTTGATAGTTAATTAAATGTCTTAATGTTTGCATTTCAAAGTGTGCTTTCCATTCTTTTTCTCTCTTTTAATAAGGCGCATCCTCAGATCTCTTTCTTCCCAGATGAGGGACTGAATTGGAAAATGCCACAATCTGTTTGAGACGAGCAAGAAAATTGTAGCCACTGAGTTCAATTTACACACACATACACGCACAAAAGGGAAGGATTTTGTATTCATTGAGCGAGTCCCTCTCCGTGTGATGCTGTTTCATTTTAATCTAATGCTGCTCCTCCTCTGCTTTGTTTTTTGTCCTGGAAGAGTCAATTATAACCACAGATTGCTACACGGGATTGTAGCACTAGGGAAACTGTTAACACCTCACCATGCTGGCACAAGATCACACTAAACAGCTTATTAAGATTCAGGCATCAGCTCTGATGAGTAGCATGTAGCAAAGGGTTGGGATTTACTTCCAACTCATTTAATTACAGAAATCAATGAATTCTCGGAGCAGTGCCATGCAGGAGAAAATGAACCTGACCCGACCGACATTTCATTTTAGATCTCAAGATATTCCAAGTAAGGCAGCCTTAAGAATCTATTACATAGACAGAGGGTTTGAGCAATTGAAACGGCAACAGCCAATTCATATGAATTGATCTGGCAGCATCAGCATGGTCATTAGATTTTTAGGAATAACACAGAATAAAAAAGCAACGCAGTCTCAGTGACTGTGGTTCATATTGATGTCATTGGGTAAAAACAGACATGGTGCGGGCTCACTATAGACCACTATGGCCCACCTGATCCAGGAAACATCCACACGTCTGTTCCCCAGCCGCCAGATGTTGACCCAAGACTGCCCTTGGATGGATAGGTGGCTGGCCCAGAATGCATCCCCTGGAGGATCCTAGGTGTACATTCCTGGCTAGGGCTTCCCAAGTGGGCCAGTGAGTCTGTTCAGCCCTGCCATCACTGTGGTGGAGTGGGGACCACGGACCACCATGACTGTCTGGCCATCATGGAAAGGGGCTGTGGTGCGGGGAGCAGGGCAGGAGTGTGACCGGCCAACCTCATATCTGTTGAAGACCCACACATTCCTGGAAGGCAGCACGTATGTTCAGTGCCACCTACCAACTCAGAAAGTGGCTTCCATTGGGTGTCTTTAGACATAACGTCAACAGGTACCTGAATGTGTGTTTTGATCTTGATATGAACACTGGTTTGGCTCTATGTTCACCATATGGAGCTGCTTAGACACACTGCCCATCTTGAGGCAAATCGGTCTTTTGCTCGTCACCCGATCTCAGCAAGCAAACACTGCAGCCTCGTTCTCTGTGGTGTACCTGCTAACACACCACACGATATCATTACACACAATGTTGGTCACGTGTTCAGCCAAAACACACAAATTATCCTTGTGATGCAATGGTGTTCAGTCACATCACATGTTCAACTGGTAGCCAAATTGGTGCTGGGATTGTTATGGTGCTTACACACAACGGCCAAAGTCATGCTTAGGGGTTTCGACACTCAATCTTTGTTATGTCTAAAGACGCTCACTGTTTCCTACCCAGCCCCAGAGTTGGGAAACTTCCACACTGGCCACACATCTATTTTTACCCATTGTTTTGGAACCACATTATGCCTGCCCTACGTTCTTTTTATTGGCTGCCTGTAGAGTGGTGGACTGATTTTAAGAATGTGCTACTGATTTTTAGGTCCCTGAATGGTATGGTTCCCGGCTATATTCAAGAACTGCTCCTGGAACCTGACCCTGAAGGCTATCAGTCCCCAGAAACCACATGCTGCTTACCCATCGTGCCATCACACCTTAAGTCAGTGGGTATTGGTTCTTTGCTGTTGCACATCCCTCAGTGTCCAAATAATCAACTCTTCCTCCCTTTAGTCTTCACCTCCGAAAAGTACTTGATGACTTTCCATTCTGCAGGTGCCTTTTGATGATCCACTGCTGGTCCACTTAATGTATTTTTACCTCCTTCTTCACCTTCCCTTTTTTATTGTTTTCAATTAATTTTATATGGATTAAAGTAGTTTTATGGGGTTTTATTGTATTTTTATGTTGTGAGACTCCAAGCATCATTTGGTGTGTGAGGAGGCACAAAGGCCTTCTTCTTCTTCTTCTTCTTCTTCTTCTTCTTCTTCTTCCTCTTCTTCTTCTTCTTCTTCCAATATTTAAATATGTTCAGGAAGGGAAGGGGGAACCAATGATTAAGGCACCAGCGTAGGGTCCAGAATCTTAGCATTTTCTTCCTGCTCTGTCACACACACTGCCTTTAGACATAACGTCAAGGGGTGTCTGAATGTGAGTTTTGACCTTGATATGAACACCATTTTGGTCCTGTGTTCACCATTTGGCGCTGTTTAGACACACACCACATCGTGGGGCAAATCAGTGTTTTGCTCGCCACCCAATCTCATCACTCAAGCGCTGCCACCTCGTTCCTCATGTTGTACCTGCTAACACACCATATGATAGCATTAGACTCAGCATTGGCCACATGTTCAGAAAATTGTCCTTTTGATCAATGGTGTTCACATTGCATATTCAACTGATATTCAAGAGGTGGCCAAATTGGTGTAGGGATTGCTATGGTGCTTACATATAATGGCCAAACATGTGCTTATGGGGTTTTGACACCTGATCTTCATTATGTCTAAAGATGCCCTGGGTATGCAGGTACAACATGGGGAACGAGGCAGCAGCACTTGCGTGCTAAGATCCGGTGGTGAGGAAAACACTGGTTTGCCTCAAGATGGGCTGTGTGTCTAAGTAGCCCCACATGGTGAACACAGGGTCAAACTGGTGTTCATATCAAAATACACATTCAAACACCCATTGATGTTATGTCTAATGACACCCAAAATCATGACTAGAAAAGCCATGGAAAACACATGTAGTGCCTCTTAAGGGGGTTTCTGTCAGATGCTTTGTGGCATCTGAAGTGTTGTAATTGTGTGGTAACGGCTTTAAAAGGTTCTCAGGTTCAAAACAATATTTACTAAGTTTAGATATCAGAAGCATAGCATGAGGGAAAATAGATGAAGAAAATAGTTTAATGATTGTTTTAATGACAGTTAGGAGTGTTGAATTGAGAATAATAGGGTTGTCACGACTCCCTCAGTTAAATTGAGGGGGGGAGTAAAGCAATGGGGAGTTCCCCAGCTGAGAGCTGGAAGAATGGATTGGGACAGGTAATTAATTACACATGTGAGAATCCCAGGAGCAGGTGCGAATGGGGGGTGGGGTGTTCAGGGTTCATTTTTGAAGAGGTTTCAAGCTTATTTGGATTGTGCTATAGGTTTCTAACATATTGTAACATTTAGGGTGTTTTTAAATGAGATGCTACCACACACGGACACTGAAAAGCCACTCATCTGACCACCTGTCTGAAGGTGGTGCGGGTGGATGTACGCTCCCATGAACCACTCAGCACCCACTCATGGCCACCCACAGTGCACTGCCGAGAAATACAGAGTGAATCATGCGGGGCAAACCAAAAAGATTCATGGCAATGGGCACTCATGCATTCCCTGCCCATATGAACTGGGGCGGCTATCCATGCCAGTAGACAGGTCTGCCACTCAGAGGCACTGTGAGTGTAGGACACAGTCTTTGTAAGTCACAGGAACTAGCTATGAGTGCGTCCTGGGGAGCCCAGTTCCCCATCACTCACGCCCAGGACATGTCAATTTTAAAGGCCAGCCCAGTGCACTTCCCTGTAGCAGAGGGAGGACCACACGGTAGTTACGCTTGGAACCGCCTATTAGAATTCCTCCTCAGTCATTCCACCTGAGTGACTGCTCTACACCTGATGGTGAGCTCAATCCCAAACCTGGCAGAGCCTACACGTGAGCACACATGTGTGCAGAATCTACCGGGCTCCATTGGTCTGCAATTGGAATGTGCATAGGTGGCACGCAGCTCCGCAAGTGATCTGCAGCTTTTGGAAATGGGCCCATTGCCTTGATTCCTTTTGAAAAAAGATGGGGTAGAAATCTAATCACCACCACCACCATCATAATCATTATCGGGGATGATCCTTTGGCCTACGGAAACTGTGCGCAACCCGCATGTGCATGCATGCATGCAAACCATGCGCAAGTCCCTCATTTTTGAAGAGGGTTCAGTTTTATTTGGATTGTACTATAGGTTCTAACATATTGTAATTTAGGGTGTTTTTAAATGAGATGCTACCACACACGGACACTGAGGAGCCACTCATCTGACCACCTGTCTGAAGGTGGTCCCAGGCAGCTTCTGCATGGAGGGGTTTGGGATTGCGATCATCGTCATCATCATCATCATCATCATTACAAAGAATCAGGTGATAAATTTTTTTTTTTTAAATTTTAAAGTTTATTAAGTTGCTCATCATCTGACATAGATATACATTGCCAAATTTTTTCCATACATTGGATCACAAACATCCCCCCAAACAAACAACCCACAACTTCGCATATTGGCCGGAATGTCTAGTTTCAACTCGCCTTTATCCGTCTTTTCATCCAAGAGGCAAGGTGGTAACAAGTTCCCTTTGCCTATAATTCCATTTGATGACCGCTCTTTTGCAATGGGCTTCTTTCTTGAATTACTTCCAGCAGTGCAGACCATTTACTGCACAGACCTTCACTGTTCCCTCCCAGCTCTGCCATAACCTTTTCCATTGTTATATTTTTCCATATTCTATCCACCCAATCCTTTTTCAATGTATTAGTTTCACCCTTCCAATTTCGTACAATTGCATAAAATCCCTACACCATACATTCTCTTGCCACATATCCCTCATTTACATCCCCCAGCCTGTCCAGTTTGTGGCCCAGAATGGCTACCTCTGGCTTAAAGTCTAAAATCACCCCTGCCACTAATTTTATGTGATTCCAGACCCATCTCCAGGATTCCAATATCTTTGGGCAACTCCAACAATGATGTATTAGGCTGCCCTGATTCCCACAGACCCTCCAGCTCTTCCCATTCTCCTTCCTGTCCCAATGTTTTGCTTTATCCGGGGTTATATAATACCTGTATATCAAGCCAGAGAGTTGCTACGGATTACCCTCTAGCTAGCCATTCGGACCTGGAGAATAGCTAATTATTTTCATGGCAGGATTTTCACCAACAAAGGGCCTTTACCCACTTTAGATGTAATGTATATCCAACTGCCCTGTTGGAGGGACATTATATGGGCATTCCCAGATCCGAGAGGTTCTGTCAACTGTATGACTTGTCGGAAATAGACTCATGCAGACCTGTTTTCCTCTATTGTACAGCCCTTAATGGACCTAGGCAAGCCCTTTGGGGCAAATATATTATTGGTTCTCTATATCCTGAGATTTTGGTAAAGAGGTTGTTGAATTGTGCAGATTCAGAAATGTCAAGAGCCGTCTCGAAATTTTGCCAATTTTTTTTTGCGACTAAGGAAAGCCCGCCTGGCTAACTGTGTTTGATGGCCAGTGACAAACCTGGGCTTTAAATTTATATTCTGTATATGTGTATATTATTTTCTCTCTTGTTGCTGTAGCTGTATGTTATCACTGGTAACAGAGTTGTTGGATATTGTAATAGCTTTTTGGGCTTCACAATAAAAATGAATGAATGATATAATATCTGTAGAATATTTTTAAAATCGTATCCTGGGTGTCTAGCGACTAAAAGTTCTCAAAAATGTATCATGTGGCTTGTATTTTTACAGTTTTATTTATTTTAAGCTGGAGGTCTTTTTCCCATTTACTCCAAATTTGCACTGGTTCTTTCATATAAATCTCCTGGAGGGCCCCATATATTTTATTAGGCACACTTTTATTATTTCATGATCAAATAATACCTTTTCAATCCCTGTGGGTTTCCGTTGGTATTCCAATACCATTTTCTTTTGTGTGAAATAATTTTTAAGCTGTGCGTGTTGGAGAAAATTTACCTTCCTTTTCATAGCTGTTTCTAAATATTCTATATTTCTAAATCCAATTGGGGTGAACAGCTGATCAGTCCTGTAAAACCCGTGTGTTCTGAGTTGTCTTCTAAGTTCCACCATGATACCCTTTTCCTTTAACTCCACCCTGTCTATCATAGCATATGGGGATGTTGTCTGCTTTATTTTTACCTTTTTTTGAATCTGCCTCCACGCCTGTATGCCGCCGCTTGCAAATACATGTTCCTTCCATCTCGTAATATTAATTTTCCCCTCATCTAATAAGAAGTCTAAAAACGAATCAATTCCTAAGTTTTCCTTCTCAGTGTCAATCCATCTAGCCTGTTTTGGTTTGAAATACCATTTATGTATTGCCGCCAACTGGTCCGCTTTGTGGTAGAGCCTAATATTGGGCACGTTAAGCCCCCCTTTTTCTTTGTGCAAAACAGTGTGGCTTTTGCTATTCTGGACACATGGTCCTTTCAAATCAGTTTCTTAAATAACTTTTCACATTTCAAGACGAAAGCTTCTGGTAAATCTATTGGCAGTGCCATCATCTTGTATAAGATTTTTGGGAGAGCTATCATTTAAAATAAATTACTCCTCCACATCCATGAGCAGGTTAGACCCTTCCACCTCTGTGTGTCCGTCTGTATTTGTTCAAGCAATTCCGGAAAGTTTGCCTTATACAAATTACGTGGACTTTTGATTAAATTGATACCAAGATATTTAAACCCACTTTCTGTGACCATGAAAGGCACACGCTTAGACAACACACCTTTCCTTCTGGAGTCACCTAAATATATCATAGCCACAGATTTTTCTAAATTTATCTTATACCCAGAAACTTGACCAAATTCTTCTATTAAGCTCAGTAATGGTGGTAATGACTGTTCTGGGTCCTTTACAAATAATAGGGCATCATCCACATATAATGCTATTTTATGTTCCTCTCCTCTGACCGGGATACCCCTTATTTTTTCCTCTTGTTGGAGTGCACACGCGAGGACCTCCAACACTATGTCAAATAAAAGTCGGAATAATGGACACCCCTGTCTGGTTCCTCTCAATAGCTTGAAACCATCTGTGAGCTCCCCATTTATTATTAAACATGACACCGGCTGGGCATAAATTGCCTTGATACCTTTCAGAAAATCTCCCTCCAAGCCCATTTTCCCCAACGTCTGAAATAGGAATGGAAATGCCACCCTATCAAAGACCTTTTCTACATCGGCCAAGATAACCAAAGGATCCAATTTCTGGCTTTCTATTCACTGTATTATGTTCACTGCCCTCCTGATGTTATCTGCTCCCTGCCTTTTAGGAATGAAACCAACCTGATTGGGGTGTATTAAATCCTGCAACACATCCTTTAATCTCACAGCCATGATCCCTGCAAATATTTTGAAATCTACATTCAATAACAATATTGGCCTATAGCTAGCTGGGAGCTCAGGCTTCTTTCCCAGTTTTAAAATTAGCGAGATATTTGCCTGACTAAACGTTTGGGGCATCTCACCTGTCTGTAAAATACTATTATATGTCTGTGCCAGGATTGGGATCATTTTGTCCTGAAATAATTTATAAAATTCTGCAGGGAACCCATCTGGGCCTGTCACCTTATTATTTGGTAAGGATTTAATTATTTTCCTGATTTCATCATTTGATATTGCATTGTTTAATAACTTCACTTGGTCTGCATTTAGTACGGGAATATTAACTGACTTAATAAATTTTTCTACTCTTTTAG
This sequence comes from Sphenodon punctatus, assembly GCA_003113815.1. NCBI lineage: Eukaryota > Metazoa > Chordata > Lepidosauria > Sphenodontia > Sphenodontidae > Sphenodon > Sphenodon punctatus. The sequence continues at coordinate 618,156 of QEPC01013778.1, read as the reverse complement.
GGTCTGATTCCTGTGGGGAATAAAGTTCTCGATAGAAGGACACAAAGGTCTCCTTGATTTCCTTCCCATCACAGGTTGTTGAACCGTCCTGTTTCTGTATTATTGAAATTATTGTTCGTTTTTTTTTGGCTTTACCCGCTCTGTTATTATTTTCGAAATAAAAACATTTTATCCGTCTCAGTTGTTGCACTGTCTTTTCTGTTTCTATTACATTAATAGGTCCCCTTATTTTCATTATTTCCTCAGATTTTTTAAGCTGTGGCCTGATCCTGTTTTGCCCCTCTAAAACTTGTAATTCACTACACAATTTCCCTAACTGCTCCTTTTTCCTTTTGACTTTTGCCACTTTTAGAGCTATTAATTGACCCCTCCAAACTGGTTTGCCTGCCTCCAAACAGTGCCTACTGAGCCAACTGAATTTATGTTTTCTTGCAGGAATAAATCTATTAGCTCTGTAAAATCATTTCTATCCTTTCCCATTTTAAAGAGTGCCTTATCAAATATCCACCTTGTTCCCTGCTTACTCTGCTGACTCCCCTGCACTTCCAAAGATGCAATCACAGCATAATGGTCCGACAACACCACTGGTAATATCTGTAGGGATGGGTGAACGCAGTTTGGAAGTTCGGAGTTCGGCCCGAACTCGGCCTGTTCGGATGACCGAACTCGAACCCAAATCCGAACACAAACTGACTGAACTGAACTCAAGTCCGAACATCAAAATGACCGAACAGTTTGTTCAGTTCGGATCGCGTTCGGATGAGTTCAGGTGGCTAAAACGTGGTGTAATGTCAGGTCACTGGAAGGCCAAAGGTGGCAGGGAGGGGGAGTCAGCTGACTCAGCTGAGGAGCAGACTTCATGGCACCAGGGGTGGAGAGGCTTGGAGTACCAGTCAGCCTGCCCAATCACCATCCCTTTCCCCTGAGACCACTGGCTTGACCGTCTGCGATTGGCCATGGGCTAGGCTGCTCAGAACCAATGGGGCTTGCGGTGAGGTGGGACAGCAAGAAACAACACTGTCTGCCTCCCCCTTTCCCAATAGCTTCTGAGCTAGTCACTGTTCCTGAACAGCAGGCGTTTCAGAAGGCTCCCTCTCTCCCAGCAGTTTTTTTTCCTTCCTATTCCTAATCCATTGCCATCCTCTGATTTCACCCATTCAACCCATCTACCCCCATATTATTCTCATTTATTTAGCTTAGCTTAGATAGATTTAGTGGTTATTTTTTGTTTTTACACCCCTGTGTTCCCTGCGTTCAATCTTCCTTCCCCCCTCCCCCCTCCATTGAATCCTTTCCCTCTCCCATTCCATCCCTGATTCCCTTGCCCTGTTTTTTTTTTCATTTAGAGTAGGAGTATTAGATTGATTTAAGTTTCATTTAAGTTTTGTACCCCTCCTTGTGTTGTTTCTGTTGTTTGTGATTCCCCCCATCCCATAGCTAGCTAGCTAGCTAGCTAGATAGTAGGTTAGAGATAGTAGACAGTTGTAGGAGTTAGCTTGGTGAAAAGAGATAGCGTTTAGTGATTTAGTTTTAGTGTTTGTAGGAGTAGGCCTGTGTACTTATTAATCCATTTAGTTCATAGCATTTAGAATAGTTAATAGTAGTAAGATTTAGTGTATATATATATACTATAATATACATAATATTAGGTAAAAAAATTAAATATATATATATATATACATATACACATCTATCTATCTATCTATCTATCTATCTATCTAAACATTATTTTGGAGTGATAAATGGAGAAGGGAAAGAGAGGCCGATTTGCTGCCTATAGGGGAGGCAATGGGGCACGTGCCAGAAGCGGGAGGGGCCGTGCCAGGGGAGTGGAAGCAGGCAGCAGCAGTAGCCTGAGGCAGAGCACATCACCCCCCTCCCAAACTCAGCAGGCCTGCTTTAGGGCAATAGGCTTCAGCGGCTCAGCATCGCCTCCTGGCAGTGCCCTCCTCCACTGCCATGCAGGGCACTGGAAGGCCTGTAGGATTTGAGGCTGCATCTGTCTCTGCTGCTGGTGGTTCTGGAGCAGGTGCTGGGGTTGCTTCCGATGTTCCTGCAGGGCCACCAATGTCCCCCACTGTGGAGGCAATCCCCAGCAGTCCAGAGCTGGTGGATCCCACCCCGGCTGCTAGAGGCAGGACCTGATCCCCGGGCAATGTCAGTAGGGAGAGGAGCAGCAGCAGCACTAGCAGCTACAGATGGGGACACAGGGAGAGTGCCAGCAGCATGGTGGGAACGGGCAGTCTAGCATCAGGGTCACAGCACGAGACATCATGAGACATCACCATGATCGTGGACAGTGAGGGAGAGGCAGATACTAGTGCCGCAGAGGAGATGTCTGCAGCTGAGGCAATGGCTGAGCCTCCTCCCAGAGCTGTGTCACCAGTGCTACCAAGTTCTCCCCCTCCCAGCAGCGCTGGCAGCAGTGTGTCCACCCTGGCAGGCAAGAGTGCAGATGGGGTGGGGGGAATCCTCAGTCTGGGATCATTTTAAGCTGGTTCGGGCAGATGATCCCAGAGAGGTACAGTACATGCTGTGCAATAAGGTGGTGAAGCGCGGGCAGGTGCTCACCAACCTTGGCACAATTACAATGGCGAGACACCTCAAGGCGTGCCACAGTGCTCTGGTGCTCAGCGGGAAGGAAGGGCAAGTGGATGCTAGCGGGTTCCTGACTGCAGTGGCCAGTCGCCTGGCTCCTTCAGTGGGCCAGCGTCCTGCTCCAGTTGCTGCTGCCTCTAGCAGCAGAAGCAGTATGGGGGCAGAGCAGCAGCAGGAGCCTCCTCAGGAGTGCTGTCAGTCCACCATGGAGGAGATGGGATGGGGGGATCTGATCAGACCATCGTCAGTGTGCCGTGGCTCTGACTTCCAAGGAAAAGCCAAGTGCCTGTTGGCATAAATGATTGCCCTGGATGGCCAGCCATTGTCAATTGTGGAGGACAAGGGCTTCCAGAAGCTGATTGGGTTCCTGGCCCCCAACTTTAAGATGCCTTCCCGCTCCACCCTGAGTCAGACCGTGGTGCCACAGCTATACAGGGCTTTGAAGGAGCAGGTGAAGGAGCTGCTGGCAGGGACTGGGGGGGCCACGGTCCACTTCACCACCAACCTGTGGTCCACCATAAATGCCAAGCATGCCTACCTGGCAGTGACTGCACACTGGTGGCAGGACCCAGAGGCAGCGCTTGGCAGTGACAGGAGGGGACCTGAAGCAGGGTATAGGTGGGCCCTGCTTCATACTCAAGTCATGGACAGCTCTCAAACTTCTAGGAACCTCGAGGCAGCCCTGGCCACCATGATGAGGGAGTGGGTCACGCCAGGTGCGGCCTTCACCAAGGGGTGTGTGGTCACGGACAACGCGGCCAATATACTAAAGGCAGTCTGTGACGGGGGCTTCACAAGCATCCCTTGCACCGCACACACCCTCCATCTTGTGGTGAAGGATGCTCTGGGCTTGGGGGAGCCTTAGCTCCCTGGTCGAGCGGGGAAGGAAGCTGGCGGGCTTCTTCAACAGAAGCTTGAAAGGCAGTGAGCTCCTCAGGAAGAAGCAGGCCGAACAAGGGTCTCCGGTGCACACCCTTATCCAGGATGTCTCCACCAGGTGGCACACGCCATCCCATGCCAGGGACAGTCTCGGGACGGGGCTCCTTCTCCTCCTCCATCTGGGCTAGGGCTACTGCTACTGTGATGCTGAGGTGCTGTCCCTTCCTCCCAATGCCTGGCACCTGCCCTGTCTCTCTCTCTCTCTGTCCCTCTCTCTGTCCCTCTCTCTCTCTCTCTCTCTCTCATATTAGATGGCCTCAGCCGCTTTAGGGAAACAAACTGTAAGCCTGCGAGCCGGCCTTTACTACATGATCTTGGCCCGCCTATGTGACACTGACTGGCTCTCACTCTCTTGCACTGCATAGTCTTTGCTAGCCAATCTGTGTGCCCTGCTGCCAATGTCCCAGCCTGCCTCCCTTACTGCCTCTCATGCCATGCTGCCTGTCTGCCCACCCAGCTTTCCGCCAAGCTCAAAGCATGCATCAGTCCTGCCTCCCATTCCAAGGTGCCTGTCTTCCCACCCAGGTTGCCTAGCTCAAAGCCTACCCAAGCCCCCCTGCCCTACTGCCTCTCATGTGACGCTGCCTGCCTGCCTGCCCACGTTGTGAAGCTCGAACCCTGCCTCAGTCTGCCTGACTGCCACTCATGCCACGCCACCTGACTGCCTGCCCCAGAAACCAATGCCTGCTGCTGCTAGAGCCAATGGCACTAGTTGTCATTCCACCGCATGACAAGAAGCAGCCACTCCAGCTGCAGAACCCGCCGTCAGGTTCCTGGGGCCAAGTTACAATCTATTCAAAACATTCCGATTACTTTCTGCATCTCCAACGTCAACACTCACTGACTGAATTACTGTTATTTTAAGTTTAATTACTGGTTTTTCTCTCTCTCACTCTCATGACCATTAACAGGCATGTCTATCTTAGTTTTGTTTACTTCCACTCAGCTGTATGCTCTAGGTAGGGCATGATATAGATGTTACTTGATAACAGCTACTGAGGTCAGACAATCCAAGGCCATCACTGTAATAAAATTAAAGTTGCTTGTGGAAGTTCAGACACTTCCTGATTTTATTTTTCCTTCTGCATAGGATCACTTCCATAGAACCCAGAGAGGGTTTGCTGGTCTGACACAACTCTTCCCACTCATCAATCCCTATTCACCAGTGGCACGGAAAGGGGGTTCTTTAACAAAGCATTATACATAACACCTCTACAGGGAGG
>QEPC01013778.1:573411-601910 GCA_003113815.1 Sphenodon punctatus | reverse complement strand
TAACCCTGAAACCACCCTTGGTCTCCACCCCTGGTGCCAGGAATTCTGCTCCTCAGCTGCCTCCCACTTCCAGTCACGTTTTTTCCACCTCTGAATTCATCCAAACTCATCTGAACTTTTCCAAACTGTTCGGCCATTCAAGCGTTCAGTTCGGACGTTCGGTTTGGTTGTTCGAACAGGCCGAGTTTGGCCCAAACTCTGAACTTCCGAACCACGTTTATCCATCCCTAGTAGCATTCAGTAGACATACGCCGGCCCGGCCCTAGGCATGTGCAACATGGCCTCGTGAGTGGGGAAACTGGGTCATGGCTGGCCTAGTGGAGTTCTGGGGGACAATCAGATGCAGGGACACCCCATAATCCTGGTGGCATTGGCAAGCCAAAGGAAGGTCTCCCCGAGTTGATCTCAGTGTGTAGTGTGACCCACAGTTGAGAAAGTGTTCTAGTTGGTACCAGTGCCCTCGGACATAAAATGGGAATGCATGCAGAATCAATGTGCACCCCTGATATGCGTCCCCCTGAAAACTGGGGACACATTAGTGGGGTGCATGCAGGTGGGAAGTAGGGATGGGTGAACAGAGTTCAGAATTTCGGTTCAGTTCGAAAATCGAGTTCGGTTCGGATGTTCGGTTCGGTCGACCGAACTATTTGAGTTTGGTCTGAATTCCGAACTTCTGAACAGAGTTCAGAAATTCAAACCCCATTAAACTAAATGTAATATTATCTATAGGAATGGGTGAACAGAACCAAGTTCGGAAATTCGGTTAGTTCGGTTCAGAAGTTTGTTTCAGTCGACCAAACTGGTTGAGTTTGGTCCGAACTCCGAACTTCCAAACCGCATTCGCCCATCCCTAGTGGTAAGAGGCCTTGTTGTTTTCCCCATTCCTCCTCCCTCCCATTTTGTGCATTGCCTGTCCTGGCCCCCATGACAGTCAGGTAGCCTGTTGGGTCATGTTTGGGTACCCATTGGTGCCTTAACACAACTGGGACCGAGTCGGTCACCTCAGAAAAAGCTGAGTCAGGGAAGTTCCCAGCTTAGATGAGAAGCATAAGGGCAGGGGAAGACCAGGGAACAGCAAGCAGCAAACAGGGAGCAGGACCAGAGCAGCAGCCTGGTGGTGAGGTAAGCCAGAATGGGGAGTGGCAGGTGCTGAGATCGGTGTGCTGGGGCAGCCTGGGATGTCCATTTTTAGTCACCAGTTATCAATGGGGAGCTGGGTGCCCTGTCAGGTGCCTGCCGAGATGCCAGAAAATGTGGGTATTACCCGCAGGTAGCAAATGTACTACCCCTTGCAGTTCTAGGCATAATGGAACTATCCATTCTCTGTTGGGTACTTACCAGGAACTTGGTCCAGAGATTAAGCAACCTTGGAAGTGAGGGGGCTGCTACATCTGGGCCCCAGCCAGGATATGGAACAGAGGCCGTAAGTTCCTGAGTGTTTCTGGGAGAGGGGAAGTTCCAAGCTAGGAGGTGAAACAAGAATGCGATCTTCCACCAACGAGATCTCGCACGTTCTCGACAGAGGTTTCAAGAATCATGCAAGATTCTCAAAACCCTCAAAAACCTGCTGTGCATTCAAAAAATGGCCACCGTAGCCATCCTGCACTTGTGCAGCCCCCGTTTGCCATTTTGTGCATGGTGCAGAATGGTTTTTTGAGGTTTCTCAAAAATCTGGCACAATGTTTGAAAAACCCCAAATGTTCTGTGCATGGGGAAAATGGACACAGTGGCCACTCTGCGCATGCGCGGACCATTTAGGGGGGTCATTTGAGAATCTCACAAGAAAGGCGGCAAGAACGCCAGTTCTTGAGAGGCTCAAAATCTCATTTCAGCCCTATTGCAAGGCAACCGTTCAGGAGAGCTGAGATTCCAGCCCTGCTTTTATCCCATGGAAAAACTTCAGTAGGAGCAACAGCAGCAGTGACGTGAGAGAGGAGACCATTCGCTTCCCTCCCCACTTTCCTGGTTCTTGGACCATCATTCCTCACCTTGTACTTGCATCTTCTAGTGCTGCCTCTTTCTCTCTTCCTTCTCCCTCATGTCATCCAGGTCATCTAAGTGCTCCATTATGCCCATGGAAGGAGGAAGGGTGCGTAGGAGAAAGCGTGATAGTACATTACTACCTCTAGAATAGAAAGAAGCCCTAGGGGCGGGGACCGTGTCTATTTTATTACTTTGTAAGGTGCCAGGTACACTGCTGGCGCTATATAAATGTTTGTTAATAATAATAACTTGCCTATCCAAAAGCAGGGCCCAGTAGTGAGGTGAAGGGAGGAGGAGAGAGCTCAGGCTTGTGGTGGTGGGCATTGGGGCCAAGGTCTGTCTCTGGCCCGGGGGAGAACTGGAGTGTTGTGCTTTTCATATACAAAATTATACAAATATTTCCTAGATTGCCAGTCCCTTAGGACAGGGACTTATCTCTAGTTGTGATGGTATAGTACTTTGTTAGTGCTGTATAATGAATAAATAATAGTTATAAGTGTTTATTGTTGACCTGATACACCTGACCCCACTCCTGATCTGGGCCCAGTCCTGCCAGCGATCCTGGCTCGACCCCAGAAGTTTGCCTACATCCTAGACAGCAGTTTTTGACATTGGATCTGTCATGCTCAACAGTTCCTTCCAGTATCAAATTCCTGGGCCATTCTGATTCCCTCCCTTGACTCACCTGTCTCCTGGTTGGCAGTCTGTCTTCAGCCACTATTCTGTGACTTGTGGTGTGTTTGCACAGGCATGGCTGGGGAGGCGGGTCCGTGTGTGCCGTGTGGAGTGCACACGCATGTCCAGTGAGTGGCAGGTGGGGGCATCAGATGAAGATCTGCGACGGGTGTGCAGTCAGTGCGTGTCCCTACCCATGCAGTACTCGCTGGAGCCCTGCATGGAGCAGCCCAGATTTCTCCCCTGATGCTCTGTGAGTGGGCATGAGTGGGTAGTGTGTGGGTCATGGGAGTGCATGCATGCCCATGCCACCTTCAGAGGGGCACTCGGGTGGATGGGGGATGGGTGCATCTCAGTGAGTGTGTCCTGAATAAAAGCGGCCTTACTCTAATCACAAGGCACGGCAACATTGTTATTCAGAAATGTATTATTTGGTACTTTGCATCTTTGATGTGTCTTGTAAAATATCATAATGCCTCTATATAAATCCATGGTGCATTCTCAGTGGACGCACCATGGCTGTGGAACTCCTTCCCGATGGAGGTCTGCCTTGCCCCGAGCCTTCCCTCTTTTTGCAGAGAGTGTAAGACCTGGCTGTTCTGCCTGGACTTTGGCGAGGGAGACGGGTGAGGGAGGGGATGGGGGGTTTATACTCTGCTATGAGCCATGTGTTGTTTTTATATTATTATTTTATTTTATATTGATGTTTTCATGGATTTTATTGTTAGCTGATTTTATTGTGTTGTAAGCTGCCCCAACATACAGTAGTAGGAGGGGGCAGCCTATAAATTTGAGTAATAAATAAATAAATATGGTGTGAATGCACTTTGAATATTGTGTGCAGTTCTGATCAACCCATCTCAAAAAAGATATAGTAGAACTAGAAACAGAAAAAGGCAACAAAAGTGATAATCAATGTAGCATATTTACCACAACAAACCAAAGAAACTAAATAACTGAACTGAATAACCATTAAACCAAATACCCAAACTGAATAAATTGACTATCCTGAATATTCACTTTTATATTTGTTTCACCTCTGAAACAAAGTAAACTAAGGAAGATACTGAAGTAACAAAGTGGGCAAAGTTCAAATTAATGAAATATCAATATTTTTGGTTAATTTTTAGGTTTTTTTTTTAAATACTTTCCCACTCAACATACAACTAAGGGTGATTTCAGGCGCCTGGTTCACCACAGTGGATTCTCAGTAGGGGTGAACTGAACAACCACCACCTGGGGCGAATAAAAGTCCCAAACAGACGTGACGAGACCGGAACCATGGCAATGAATCGGGCTGGCAGATCACGGGCCGGAGCAGTGCAACAGATATGACACCGATTCCTGGCCGCGGTCAAAACACCCAGAAACCACCGGGCAGGAGTGGGACACAGACATGGCCACCTGAGGGCAAACAAAGCCAAAAGGCACAAAAGGGAACACCCACACAAGGGAAATGGGAAGGGAGGGGGGAGAGGGAGAAGAGCCAGACAGGTACCACACACAACAGGCACACAGACAGAGGGGCCACAGTGGAACACACAGCACAAGCACACACCCAGGCACACACACACACACACACACACACACACACACAAACAGACACAGGGTAAAGGAAGGGAAGGGGGACACGGGCGCCCAGACAACAAACAAGGCAAAACAGGCACAAGGGGGGGGCGGAACAGGGAAGAGGGGGGAAAACTGCAAAGGGGCAGGGCAGGACACAGGCAATGGCAACCACAACCCCCACAGCAGAACTGTCCGCACGAGCACCCCCACAGCAACACAGGCAGCCCCGGAACAAGAGGCCCCAGGAACTCAGGACCAAGGAACAGTGGGGGCCCGCAATGCACAGTGAACCCAGCCGGGAAAACTCCAGGAGGCACATGTAGACCCCACACCTGGAGAGGGGCTGATGGAGGGCAGGCAGGAGAGCCGGTGCAGCGCTGCAGGTCCAAAGACGCACACACAAACCTGGAGGAAGGAGCGAGGGGCAGTCCGGGGGGCCCAGAACCCCGAGGTCACACAGGCACCCAAGGGGGGGCAGCAGGTGGCAGAACTGGTGGGTGGGGACAGTCCGCTGGTCACAGGCAGGTCGGCAAGGCCATGCAGAGCGCCGGACCCAGGCACCAGGGAAGGTAACCATGGGGGGAACCCCGGGTGTGGAGGCATACCAGAGGGTGGGGCCTGGAGGGGGCCCTGGGCCACAGGCAGCCAGCACCCCAGGAAGCAGGCAGCACAGCAGCACGGCAGATACATCAGGGAGGGAGCAGCCAGCAGAGACCGGATGTGCCCATCGGGGAAGGGAACGAGTCCCAGAGTCTCCGCATGCAGCTGGCAATCATGAGTGCTCACCTCATCGCCGAAGTAGCGAAGGCCAGAGCTCAGGCTCGCATAAGCACCTGAATGGCTGTCTGGGCAGCCCAGGAGCAGCTGCATGGCTGGGGTATGCCACAGGTCACACAGGGCCATGGTCTCGTGGAAGGTCCAGCTATGGGGGGCCCCATCGGGGCTGGGAAGCGGAAGTCCGGTGGATGCACAACCAGCCATGGTCCAGTTAGACAGGGAGAATAACACCATGGACAGAGGGGCACACATACCCTCCAGGGCCGGGGGAGCCTCCGAGGGGTCCCAAGGACAGGACAGGTGGCCACGGGCCGCAACATTGTAGCACAACAGAGCGAGGCGTGGGGTGCGGACCCAGCACAGCTGCAGAAAACAATCGCACACACAAAATGCTAATCAGGCCGGCAAGGACACGGTGTTGCAAACAGGGAGGGGGGACGGTGATGGCTGATGGCATGCAGCTGCACAAGGAGCACACAGCCCCGCGCACCCATGCAGGTGCGAGGCCCCATGCGCCGGCAGCAGGTGCACCCAACGACACATCCACGGACACCAGCACCACATTGGGGGGCCCGCCCAGCTGGGGACTGGACCCCGGCCCACCCGGCCATCAGAGGATCATCATAAACATCCCACCACCATGGAGCAGGAGAGGACATCCACCTACTGGATGTACCTCACGCTCGCAGTTGAGTGGTACCGCGACTACACCGAGCAGCTGCACCTCCACCTCCAAGTCCCCCACTATGTCCTGGTAGAGATGCTCATTGCGCTGATTGAGCGTGAGCTCCAGCTGGTACTCCAGAGTCCCCCAGATCCATATGAAGTCCTGGGTCTCCTTCAGCCCCCACTGGCCCCCTCTGTGGTAGGGCTTCCTCCCTCATCTCCCCTGTGGGTCCTGCTCCTCCTCTTCCACCACCTCTTCCACTGCCTCCTTCTCTGCCCGGGCTGGGCCGGTGTCCTCCAGGGGCTCATCCACCCGGGCCCTTTTCTGTATCTGCAGGATGCAGGGGGTGGGGCGGTTACTGTTGCTGCGGTATTGGCCCCTATCACGGGACGCCTCCTTTCCCCTCCTCCCTATCGGGAGCCCAGGCTGGCCCCCTGGCCCCCCTGGTGCCCCAGGCCCCCTTTTTCCCTCCCCTTGTTCCCCCTTACCCATTTCCAGGGTGCCTCCTCCCCCGGTCTGGCTGATGTCCCCGGGGCATCCTGTCCCAGCTGCAGCAGGTGTTGTCCCTCCACCTCCTCCATCCTCAGCATGACCCCCGCCTCCTCCACTGGGGGAGGAAGACCATGCGCCGGGCAGCCCTGCTCGCTATGCCCATCAACAGGCAGATATGGGTCGCTGAGCGGGCACAGGGTTGGTGGGCCAGGGCGCTGGCCCAGTGGGACGAGGCAGCCTGGAAGGCCCACTTTAGGATGGACAAGCTCACCCTGCTCCAGCTTGCTGAACTCCTTATGCCCTGGCTGGAGCGACAGCACACCCCCATGAGGACCCCCATCCCCATGGTCCAGTGGGTGGCAATAGGGGTCTGGGCCCTAGCAATGCCCGACTCCTGTTGGCCCGTTTCCCAGCACTTCGGGGTAGGCCTGAGCACCTTTGCCTCTATCCTCCGGGATGTGTGCGAGGCTGTGGAGGGTGTGCTCCTGGACAGAACGATCCAGATGGTGGACCAGGGGGCCGTGATGGCAGGATTCGTGGTCGGAGGCTTCCCCAACTGCATGGGAGCCATGGACGGCACCCACATAGAGATCCTCCGCCCCTCCACAGGTGAGGCTGCAGAGTATGTGAACAGGCATGGGTATCACTCCCTGCAGCTGCAGGTGGTTGTGGATCACCGGGGTCGGTTCATAGACATCTTCATGGGCAACTCCGGCCACAGTCACAACGCCCAGATCATGACCATCTCCCCCTTCTATGCCCGGATGTTCCGGGGGGACTTTGCTGACATGTGGATGACCTGGATTGAGATGGTACCAATGCCCCCCTGTATCCTGGGCGACCCTGCCTACCCCCTCACCCGGTGGTTACTGAAGGTCTACCCAGTCGCACGCAACCCTGCAAAGGTGCTATACAATACCCACCTGTGCTCCAGCAGGACCGTGTGGAGCGAGCCTTCGGGGTCCTCAAGAAGCGCTGGAGGAGCCTCGCTGGCCGGCTAGACTACACCGTGGAGACCTTTGACCTGGTGATCGGTGCCTTCTGTGTGCTCCACAACATGTGTGAGACCGAGGGGGTAGCCCTGGTATACCCCGAACCCAACCGGGCCCCCAGCCTAGTGCCCCTGTACGTGAACACCGAGAACCCCAGGGAGTACCGTTATGCCAAGCGCATCCGGGATGCCCCAGCGAGGCATATCATCCGGGAGGCCGAGGTGTGAGGGCTGGCCCTCCCTGTCCCACCCTGGGGGTTCCCTGGGCCAGCCTCTCCATGGGTGGGGGTCACCCCCCCTGTCACCCACATATGGGCCTGGGAGGCAATATTGTGCAAACACACTTTATTTCACATGTGTGTACATGTGCACCCGACTGCTCTCCCTCCCCCCAGTTGTACCCCGCCTCCTATAGTGCCCCCTCCCACTGCCCTCACCCTCCCACCCCATCCCACCCATCCACCACATTTCCTGGGACGGCCCTGTGAGTGCCCGGTGTTGGCCATGGAGCCCTGTGAGCTCCCCTCCTCCCCGCTGTCCGTGTTCCCAGCAGTGTCTTGGACCACTTCCTGGTCCGGCAGGTGGGGCGGTGGTTGGGGGGAGGGCAGGGCCTGGACCCGGGGTTCCCCCCTTAGCGGCTGCACCCTCCGGAGGGCAGGGGGGACCAGGAGGCAGGTGCGTGGCCCCTGAGGGTGTGGGGGTGGCTGGGGTGGCAGGGCACAGGGCGGGGACACCAAGGGGACAGGCATGGGGACCTGGGCAGGCAGGGTGCCCGGGGGGGTGCCTGCCATCACATAGGCATACATGGTGCCCATGTGCAGGAGCAGGGAGGTCCCAATATCATGGGACCTGTCCATTTTGGCAGAGTGCTCCCGCACCATGCCTGTGATGGCCTGGTCAAGCCAGCCGAGTGCTTCCACCTGCCTGCTGTGCTCCTGGCGCTTCCACCTCTGCTCCAGGAGCACCTTGGCCTGGAGCTTCATGTCCCGTGCCTCCGTCTGCTCCAGGTACCGCCTATTGTTGTCCCAGATGACCTTGTACCCCCTCCTCAGCTCCTTGGCCTTGGAGCGGCACTGTGCCATGGTACGATGGTGCCCCGCCACCTCCATGTCCCCCACTATGTCCTGGTAGACATGCTCATTGCGCTGGTTGAGCGCAAGCTCCAGATGGTACTCCAAAGTCCCCCAGATCCCCCAGATCCGGGTCTCCTTCAGCCCCCACTGGCCCCCTCTATGGTAGGGCTTCCTCCCTCGTCTCCCCTGTGGGTTCTCCTCCTCCTCTTCCACCACCTCTTCCACTGCCTCCTTCTCCACCCGGGCTGGGCCGGTGTCCTCTGGGGGCTCGTCCACCTGGGCACTTTTCTGTGTCTGCGGGATGCAGGGGGTGGGATGTTTACTGTTGCTGCAGTATTGGCCCCTCTCGTGGGATGCCTCCTTTCCCCTCCTCCCTATAGGGAGCCCAGGCTGGCCCCCTGGCCCCCTTTTCCCCTCCCCTTGTTCCCCCTTACCCATTTCCAGGGTGCCTCCTCCCCCGGTCCGGCTGATGTCCCCGGGGCATCCTGTCCAGGCTGCAGCGGGTGTTGTCCCTCTGCCTCCTCCATCCTTAGCATGACCCTCGCCTCCCCCTCCCCCGCCTGCGCTCCCTCCACTGCTGCCACTGCCTCCTCCTCCACCACCCTTGCTTTCTCTCCCCCTGCTCTCTTTCGCCTCCCTTCTCACTCCATCCCGCCACACTTCCCTGCTGCAGGTTTCCCTTTAAATCTCCCTCTGGTGGCTGCATTGTTGCTGCTTTCCTGGCAGCGATGCTGTGTGCTTTGTCCCCGGCTGGGGATCATTTTCTTTGGTTCCGGCCAGTGATTGCCATCCAGACGTTACTTTTTGTTGTTTCCGGGTGGGAATCTCTTTGACCACGCTTCCGGAGATTGTCCAGCAGGGAGCCCCGGAAGCATGGTTGAAATTGACCCCATGTGGGTATTGGCCATGGTGAACATCTGGCGGCCATTCAGGGTGCTTTGGCCCCGCCGCGGGATTGGGCGTGGTTCACTGTGATTGACCATGATCTCGTAACATCTGAAAATACCCTAACTTGCAGAACGTGTTGCCAGAGGATGTTGTGAAGGTCAGTATCATAACTGGGCTAAAATTAGGATTAAATACATTTTTGGATGACTATTAGTCAAGTAGGTTGATGGACACAACCTCTGACTGTCAGTAGCTGGGGGTGAACAGCAGTGGATGGTTCAGTGCATTATGACCTGTTGGGTACTTCTCCATACGACCAAAGGTGGCCACTGTCAGAGACAGGATCCTGGGTCCTATGAACCATTGGTCTGACCCACTGTGACAGTTTTTATTTTCTTATAATATATCAAACAACCAATGTGACGATGTACTGAATGACCAGAGCAATGAATCTTGCAATGGTGCTTAATACAAACACGGATAGTCATTCCCAGAAAGAAATATCCAAATTGTATTCCCATTTTTTAAAAAAAAACAAAAAAAACACAAAACCTTATTTGTTTCAGCTCTGGTGGTGTTGCTATTTACAAGCCAATAAGAGATGACAGAGAAATAAGCAATAGTCTGACTGGTAGAAGGCAGTGGGTGTAAACATGACAGGAATCGCAAAGAAATTAGAGAAAGGAAGATAATTATAGTGCAGAAAAAGGATATATGCAAAGTGTGAGCCCACAGAAGCAAAACCATATAGTTAAGCGCTATGTTAATTAAGCAGGCATGTCTTGTTAGCCCAATTAAATGTCAGAAACTGAACACAATCATTTAAATCTCACAGAAAAAAGAGCAGTTAATGATGGCGGCATAAATGTAGAGGTAATTTAGCTATTGATTTGGAGTTTGTGTGTGTGTGTGTTTACCCCTCCTTCAGTGCATGCATCCTTGCTGGATACAAATGGAAAGCACCCAACTGCCACCCAAACTCTTGCCTCTGAGGTTAATAGATTTTGGGTTCTGAATCTTTAGCAAGGTTTAGCAAGTCAAATACTCACTGATCTCTGAGGTAAGGAATTAAAATGTCAGGTTAAAAGTGGAAAGGATAAGGCCTCGGTGAAATGAAGCAAGTGCAAAGTGAGTGATTAAAAGAAGGATTACATGAGGCAGGCTAAGTTAATTAGTGGGATAAGGAAACGGAGAGCTGAGACAATGACATAGTTCTCAGGAAGGCACACTCTGTTAAAAACACCTCCTGCCTTCCCAATGATACTGCCATCCCAATTCACTCAGCATAACGAGGAGAAAAAATAGCTCTCTGCATGTGTGTGTGTGTGCGTGCGTGTGCGTGTGTGTGTGTGTACCGGTTAGAGCTGAAACAAACAGGGGGAAAATGATCTGTTGTTAATATCCGATATTCCAGATAGCTTGATGGTTATTTGGTAACTATCGAGTAGCCTCAGAGGTTAACCACCAAACTGGAATACTGGATATTAATGTTTACTGACTTTCTGTTTATCACAATGCTGCTTTCCACAATTAAGCTTTAATTCAGTATATGGAAACACAGTAAACAGTAATCTGCTTAATGGTTAAACCATCGGATACTAAACCGGATACCAATCAGCATCCAAATGGATATCGGAAACTGCAATATCTTGATGGATACCTGTTACTTACTTGTTTCAGCTCTAGTCTGCTACCATGTTCACATATATCTCCAGTGCTGAACGTAAGATATAACTCAATCTGTGGCCCTGGAAAGGTCCAACGCAGTACAGGGCTACACCAGGAGTCGAGAGAACTGTTGGCATTGCATGGTCTGAATTTTTCCACAGTTGCATATATCCAGGTGTTGTAGATGGCCTCGCTTTCTCAGATTGTCCTTTGATCTGCAAGTCCTCATTCAAAGGATATTTAGACTTCTCCAAATTGGCAAACTCTGCTCTTCCATGCTCAAAGATCTTCAGTAGACCTACAGACCATGGAACACCTACTGGTCTCTCGACTCAAGGGGGGATCTCTGTATTGCAGATGACCCTTCCAGGGTCACAGATTGAGCAATGAAACAAGTTGTCTTAGGTTGTCATTAGACATAATATCAGCGGGTGTTTCTGAATGTGTGTTTTGACCTTTATATGAAAACCAGTTTGTCCCTGTGTTCACCATGTGGCACTGCTTAGATACACAGCCCATCTTGGGGAAAATCAGTGTTATGCTCACCACCTGATCTCCACATGCAAGCGCTGCCACCTCATTCACTGTGTTGTACCTGCTAACACACCACGCGATTTCATTGCACACAACGCTGGCCACGTGTTCAGCCAGAACACTCAAATCGTCCTTGTGATGCAAGGCTGTTCACCTTGCATGTTCAATGGGTGGCCAAATTGGTGTTGGAAATTGTTGTGGTGCTTACACACAACTGCAAAACACATGCTTAAGGGCTTTGACACCCAATATTTGTTATGTCTAAAGACACCCTTAGAAAGCTCAAGGCTTGGTTGCTGGAGGTTTTCAAAAAGAGGGTGGACAGCCAACTCTCTGGGATGTTGTAGTTGTAGTCATCCTGCATTCAAGTAGGAGGTTGGACTAGATGACCGTAAAGCTCCCTTCTGGCTCTGTGATTCTATTATTCAATCCACATGCATTTTTACATCTAGAATTTTGGACACCTGATCCCTTTAATTCTTTCCATTAACATAAATGGACCAGTCTTTATTGTTAGCCCTGACATGTGCTTTTTGAAATGTTAATGGTTTTATATATATAAAAAGAATTACCCTCACAACCCTGTCCGGAAGGTAGGTCTTTATTACTCTCATATTTAAAGATGAGAATTTGAGGCCAAGGCCATCCAGTAAGTTTGTGACTAAAACAAAATTTGAGCCTTGGTCTCCAAGAGCCAAATTCAGCACTTTCCCTTTCCCCACTAGGCTAATGCTGTATTCTATTAGAAGATTAATGACTAATTGCTTTAATTATTTATATTTATTATTTATTTTTATTTATTTCCTTATATTTATATGCCGCCCCCCCATGCCTACGGCATCTCGGGGCAGCTTCCAACATAATATAAAACAATTTTTTAACATTGTTAAAAACATCTACAACATCTAAATTACAACATCTAAATTAAAACAAATTTAAAACACCCCCCACAGAAATTAAACCCCGCCCCCCCTGCCCTCCGCTCCGAAGGCCTGGGTGAACAGCCAAGTCTTACAAATATGTCAAAAGGCCAACAGGCCCGGGGCCAGGCGAGCCTTCTCCAGGAGGGAGTTCCACAACCGCGGCCCGGCCACTGAGAATGCCCTCTCCATTGTGGCCCCCCATCTTACACGGGGGACCTCCAGAAAGGCGCCCCCGGTGGACCGAAGGGATCGCTGTGAGGCACGGAGGGCGAGGGATATCTTGTAGTTTTAATCATAAGTAGTTGTCTGCTTATCGTTTACGGGCAAGGAAGGGTCATTAGACCAAAGCAGGATGTGGGTGATGGCACAAGTTCTATTAAAAATCCATCTGGTGACAGCAGCAGAAAATAGGTCATTGGAAAGCTTTGCCCCAGTGATAAGGTTAAGAAAAAAATAAAAATAAGTTTGAATTGCCTTAAACATGATGGGTTTTGTGATCGGTCGACCTTTGCACAAAATTATTCTAATTGGAGGACATATGTGCCTTGCAAAGGAGGAAAGAATATAAAACTCTCTGGAGATACAGAATCTGAGAGTTGTCATAGTTGGGAGGACTCTCATGTGTCATCTCATCCAGCCCCTATGTAAGCAAGTTTCCCTGTACGTGAAGCATCCCTGACAGATGCTGTGGCGGGGGTGCAGTCTTCAGGCACTGTGGGCCCTTTAAGACTCTAGTACCAGCTGGCGACTAGACTGGCGGGGCCTTCAGGTGCTGTAACTGAAGGAGGACAGTGCCTCAATAGAAGGCAGCTGGAGTAGGTTGTGGCTGAGATGGCCCTAAGGTTTTGCACCAGTCTAAGTACCTGAGTATGCTCAGTTTGAATGGGCCTGTCTGAGCATGCCCAGTGCCTGTAAAGCCTACACAGGCTTTATAAAGCATGCCCAGTGCCTGTAAAGCCTAGACAGTTGCCTGAGGGGGGCCATAGGAGGAGGATCTCCTGCAAGAGCTCTGTTGGGGCCAAGGTGGATCTGGGTTGCAGACAGACTCTGGCTGCCCTGAGAACCAAGAGGCAGAGACCCAGAGATATTTGGATCCTTGCCAGCCAGCAGCGGATTTCCTGGTCGGAAGCCTTTGAAGGATTATTGAGACCAAGAGGGAGTGTGTGTCTGGCTCTACAGAACCTGAGTAAAGATTGTGAGTAGGATTCCTGGCTACTAACACTGTGTAGAGACCGTATATGATGGAGAGACTTAACCTGATAAGGAGAATAAAGGACATTTAAGCCAATTCCCTTAAAGAGACATTACCTGTGAGCTAATAACCAACTAAACAGTGACCATAATCCCAAACCCCTCCGGGTGGCACAATGCATTCCCAATGGATGTACAGGTTGTGCACATGTGCGCGTGTGGGGTGCGCACAGGATCCGCGGGGCATGGGAACGGCCCCGGTGATCTCGTGGGGTCTGATCCTCCTAGGACTTACCCTGGGGAGTTTCACCCTGCTACAGATGCTTGTCCCTGCATCATGGAAGAAGACAAATACACATAATAAGTAGAATTTGAAAGGACCCACTCTTTATTCGAATTCATTGGTTAGCCAGGGAGTGGTATTCCCCTCCAGGGTCCAGTCAAACAAACCTTCACTTTTAAGGGGTGTTCTGATGTACACTCATGTACCGTCCCTATCTGTTCTACTGTCCTAAGTCACTCTCGCCCCAGCCGCCTGGCTGGTTGGGAAGGCATTGTATCTTTATAGTGACCTGACACATGAGAGGAGGTGATGGCCCTCTTGGGACCACCCCTGTTGTTGGGTGAATTGCTCAATCATCTCTCCTGGACCTTGGGATGAAACCTGGAGGCCTCTGCTCTTGCTTCCCCCTCCCGCCCCTCACAGACTCATCTCATAAGGAGATGACTTCATAACTGTTTAACCGTACAACAAGACTAACTAGCTCACTGGACTTCTACGAAAGAGATTGACAATGAACTTAAAATTGAAACCCAACCCAACAACATTTTACACGGCCAATTACTTGTTCATGCAATGTGAGGAAGGCGAAAAACTACCACACTCAATGGCCAATCAGGGTTTGGTAGAAAAAGTTATTTCCCGGACCTCATAGAGGGTGACCAGCTCTGGCCCACAGTGTCATATATAAGGGTGGGTGGGTATGTTCTGTGTATTCACGTTCCCAGGGCTGACTGCCAGTCCTGCCCAGGGAAGACAAAATGATGCCCGCAGGTCTCGCAAGATGAGACCTGTCATTGTGCCAAAACGAGGTTGCCCTGGCAACCCAGTGATCAGGCTCACTGTGCCGGTTCCCATTGTATAGCCTCCAGTCTTGCCTCCTTCCTCTAATGGGGGCAGGAAAAGGCCTCCATCCCCATAGCACTGTTGTAGGCAAGCATGGGAGGGGGAGGAAAGCGGTATTCTACACTCTTTTCTTGATAACCTCCAGAGATGGTGTGACAGGGCCAAGTCCCTGTGGGATACTGTACCTTCAAAGACCTAGGACCTGCCTGGGTACAGGTGCTATTAACTGTGGAATTTATTGCCAGAGGATGTTCTAAAAGTGCCAGGTACACAGCTGGCACTATACAAATGCTAATTATTATTATTATTATTATTATTATTATTATTATTATTATTATTAGTAGTAGTAGTAGTATTACTATTACTAATAATCGACAATTGATAATTAATAACTAATAATTAATAAGTAATAATTAATAATCAATAATTAATAATTAATAATTAATAATCGATGCTCAATAGCCAATAATCGATACACAATCATCAATACTCAATAATCAATAATTGATAATAATCAATAATTAATAGTAAAGGCCTATAGCATAACTGGATTTAGAAAAGAATTGGATAAGGTTTTAAATGACAGGCCCACACATGGCGTGTGGCTCACAGCCAGGGACATAACTAGAGCTGAGCTGAGCACACAAGATGGTTGACTGTTTATTAATTATTATTATTATTATTATTATTATTATTATTATAAGCATTTGTATAGCACCAGCTGTGTACCTGGTGCTTTACAGAACAATAAAACATACACGGTCCCTGCCTATGGCTTACAATCTAATAGACATGGAGGAGGGAGAGACGGAGAGGGGACATAGGGAGAGACAAGGGATAAATAACATTCAAGCAGATGCGAAGTCTCATGTGCACGTGCTTGGCTTGGTTGCAGTTAGGCAGGAGTCTGTGGGGAGGGCAGACAGTAAATATTGAAAGGAATGTTCTAACAGGCATCGGGAAAGGCAGCGAGGAAGAGGTGGGTTTTGAGGAAGGATTTGAAGGTGCAGAGGGAGGGGCAAGGTGGATGTGGGCAGAGAGGGAGTTCCAGGCATGAGGGCAGCAAGGGAGAAGGGATGAAGGTGGTTAGGGGAGCAGGGGAGATGAGGGAGAGTGAAGGAGGGGGCAGAGGCAGAATGGAGAGTGCATGCAGGAGTGTGTAAGGAGAGTAGGGCTGAGAGGTAAGGAGGAGCCAGGTTGTGAAGGGATTTGTAAGTGAATACCAGGAGTTTGTGAAGGATGCGTTGGGGAAGGGGGAGCCAGTGAAGTGAGGAGAGGAGAGGCTTCACGTGGTCGAAGAGACGGGCTGAGTGGATGACCCTACCAGCAGAGTTTGGGATGGAGATAAGGGGGGACAGGTGAGAGCGGGGGAGGCCAGTAAGGAGGAGGTTGAAGTAGTTAAGGCGAGAGATGAACATGGCGTGAACAAGGGTTTTGACTGAGGAGAAAGAGAGAAAGGGACGAATGTGAGCAATGTTGTGGAGGGCAAAGCAACAGGACTTGGCAACAGAGTCAATGTAAGGTTTAAAGGAAAGGTGAGTATCGAAGTCAAAGCCCAAGCTATGGGCTTGGGGATCGGGGTGGATGGTGACCCCATCAATAAGGATGGATAGGGAAGAGGGAGAGGAAGGGTAGGGAGGAAAGATAAGGAGTTCAGTCTTAGCCATGTTGAGCTTGAGCTGACGTTGGGACATCCAGGCAGAGATATCCGACAGACAATTGATGAGGCGAGCATGGACAGAAGGGGAGAGGGGGTGGTGGAGAGATAGAGTTGAGTGTTGTCAGCATAGAGGTGATATTGGAAGTCGTGTGAGGCAATGAGTTTGCCAAGAGACAGGGTGTAGATAGAGAAAAGGAGAGGACCCAGGACAGAGCCTTGGGGAAGCCCAACTGAGATGGGGAGGGAGGAGGAGTTGGAATTGGGAAGAGACACATTAAAGGAGCGGCCAGAGAGGTAGGAGGAGAGCCAATCAAGGACCGAGCCGCAGAAATCTAGGGAGCGAAGAGAGTCCAGTAGGAATGAGTGGTCAACAGTGTCAAAGGCAGCAGAGAGGTCAAGGAGGACAAGAATGGAGTAAAGGCACTTAGATTTAGCGACAAGTAGATCATTGGTGATCTTGGCAAGGGCAGTTCCAGTGGAGTGAAGGGGGTGGAAGCCAGATTGGAGAGGGTCCAGGGAGGAGTTTGCAGAGAGGAGATCCAGGCAGCGGGAGTAGATAACATGTTCCAAAAGCTTAGAGGCAAAGGATAGGAGGTAACTAGAGGGGCCAGAGGGGTCGAGGGTGGACTTTTTGAGGATGGCATGCTTGAAGGTGGAGGGGAAGGAGCCAGTGGAGAGGGAGAGATTAATGACATGTAAAAGGATGTGTGTGACAGTGGGAGCAATGGAGGTGAGGAGGCGGGAGGGGATTGAGTCGGGAGGGCAGGTGGAGTGGTTGGAGGAAGAGAGCAAAGAGGAGATTTCCTGAAGGGAGGCAGGAGAGAATGATGATAGGAGAGAGGGGTGGTGGTGGTGAGGGAGTGGGGAGAGGAGACGGGTGAGAACCAATGTCCTGGCAGATCTTGTTAATCTTTGAGGTGGAGAATGATGCCAGGGAGATAGCAGAAGAGAGGGAGGAGAGGGAGTATTTATAGTGGAGGAAGTCAGGGTGGGCATGAGATTTGTGCCAGAGGCGTTCAGCAGCCCGGGCCCAGGAGCGGAGGTAGCAGAAGAGAGGGATGAGCCAAGGACGGGGTTTTGGGGTCAAACGGGGCAGGAGGAAAGGGGAACACAAGAGTCAAGGGTCATGCCGAGAGAGGCATTGAGAGAAGAGATGACAGTGTCAGGGGAAGAGGATGAGAAGACAGGAGGGGGGAGGGGGGAGAGGGAGGAAGCAAAGTCTAAAGGTTTAAGAGCCTGCAAATCACGGAAGGGCGTGGAGCTGGGGAAGAAGATGGGGTTTGGTGGGAGAGGTTGAAGGAAGTGAGGTAATGGTCAGATATGGGACAAAGGTCAAAGGAGAGGTCAGCAACAGGACAGTTTCTGGAGAAGATGAAGTCAAGAGAGTGGCCAATGGTGTGGGTGGGGGACTTAGTCCAGAGGCGGAGACCAAAGGAGGAGGCTAAGGAGAGAAAGCGGGAATTAGAGGGCTGAGAAGGTTTGTCAACATGGATGTTGAAGTCACCAAGAATCATCGGAGAGGAAGAACGTAAGCCAGGATTCAAAGTCCAGGAGAAAAGAGGAAAGCGGGCTGGGGGGTGGTAGATGACAGTGACATGAAGGTGAAGGGGGGAGTAGAGACGCACAGAGTGAGCCTTGAAGGAGGGGAAGGAGAGGGAGGGGGAGGGGAGAGGGACTAGAATCGACAGGGGTTGGCAAGGAGAAGGCCCACGCCACCACCCCGGCCTTCGGGGCGGAACCGGTGAGAGAACGAAAGGCCTCCAGAGGAGAGGGTGGCAGAGCTGCAAAATGGCCGTTCTTCACATACATGATGACTACTCTTTTCCAAATTGGCTCCAACACTGCGTTACCATTTTCGAAAAGGGCTGTTTATTTGCAAAATGGCTCTGGCAGCCATTTTGCGCATGTGCAGTGGGTTTTTTATTTTATTTTTTTGTTTGCTATGAA
The DNA here is from genome assembly GCA_003113815.1 of Sphenodon punctatus. Lineage (NCBI taxonomy): Eukaryota > Metazoa > Chordata > Lepidosauria > Sphenodontia > Sphenodontidae > Sphenodon > Sphenodon punctatus. The sequence continues at coordinate 583,746 of QEPC01013778.1, read as the reverse complement.
GCAGTCGCCTCCTCGCTTGCCCCGCAGAGAAGTGGAGAGGGCGAAAAGGAGTCCTGAAGCAGCCCTGGATGCGGAGAGAGGCAGCCGGGTGAGGGGTGTTTTTGTTTCGTTTTTTAAGAAACAAGTGCAGGGGAAAGTGAGATTCTTGTTTTTCTCGGCGAGCGACAAAACAGACAATTCTCAGTTCATTCTCATTTGCTGACAAGAACGAACCAAAACCCCTGATTCTTACTGAGAAAAGCGAGCATCCAAGGAGCTAACCTCTGACTGTAAGGAGTGGGTATAAATATCAGGAAACTGATCTTTCCATTAGGATCCGTTCTGTACTTCTCTGATGGTAATAATTACTGCTGGAGAAAGGATGCTGTTGGGCCAGATGGACCATTGGTCTTACCCAGTATGGTACTTCTTGTTTAAAAGAAATGTCGGAAGCCAAAAAAACCACATGTAGCCTTTTCAGACAAGACACTTTTCTCGCAACTTGTGATGTCTAGGAGAAACTCCCCCCCGGGGGGGTGGGATGGGTTAGATGTTTGCCCATGAAACTGGAAGTTTGCCGGCATCACTGAAAACAGTGCACTTGCACATGGACGGAGTTGCAGACTTATGAAACCTCGATATTGAGGTTTCATAAGTCCGCATCTCTATCAATGTGCGAGGGCGCTGCTTTCAATGGCGCCGGCAAACTTCCAGTTTCCTGGGCAAATGTCTACATCCTTCCCCCCACCTCCCCTGTGAGAGTTTCCTTCTCCCAGACTTCATAAGTCCGTGAGAAAAGCATCTCATCTAAAAATGCTAATAGAAAGAACAGTTAACGAATACATCCGCATATTGTTGATGACATGGCATGAAGGAAATAAACCTTCAAAGAATTGATCTAAATAATAAAAAACTAAGGGTTGTTGCTTTGTGCACCTGCCAAGAGGTGTGAAGATAATAATAATAGTAATAATAAATAATAATAATAATAATAATAATAATAATTAATAATGTGGTGATGGCATGGAGAGAACCAGAACTTAGGAGTTCATGACTTTGCATTTTGCAAAGTTTGGATGAAGGGTTAGAACTTGGACTCTTTCTAAATTAAATTATGTGAGGAATAAGCCAGACCTGAATGTCTAAGATAAACATTCTAAAATTTAACAGCTGGGCTAAACCCATTGTCATCTTCCAGGCTCTGGCACTTTCCTTTGTTGATTCTCTTTATGAAACTTAAAGACAATGTCAACAAACCAATTCAAATGGAACCTCTCTCTGCAGAATTGTGTTGCCTCGTTCCTTTTTCCCAAGGAGTCACGGGGGCGGGGGGAGGGGGTTGTTGGATCCCTGAGAACTGTTCTGTGTTGTTTTTAAAAGGAATTAATACAACAGGTGCATCAATCAAGCCATTCTCTCCACCTAATCCTTTAAAGTGATTGCCCTCGGGTTATACGATTATCTCTCATAGAGCTGTAATGTCACACTCTCAGAAAGTGAGCTGATATTACAAGCTTTGACTTCAAAGGCCTTGTTTTGTTTTTTCCTAAAAGAAAGGGGGTGGGGGAGAGGAGGGGAGAAACTCAAAAAGAAAAATGCTGCTAAATTATTGTTTGGTGGTCTATGGTCTGCTTTCTTATCAGAGCATCCTAAAGAACAAGGAACACCCGCTGCTTTTATTTAACAAGACAAGTACTTACACAAATTCACATTGGCAACCACCATTTCCTTTTTTGACATTGCCTCCCCTCACTCCCCGCCATCTCTCTTTCATTAAGAGTGCATTTTTTATTTATTTTATTTTTTATTTTATATAAAATTTATATCTCACCCCTCCTGCCCACAGGGCAGCCCGGGACGGCGAACAAAAACAATCAATAAAACAATAATTTTTAAAAAACAATTTAAAAGAAAAACCTTCCCCCTCAAGCCCTACCCCTTGCCAAAAGCCTGACGGAACAGCCAGGTCTTACATACACGCCGAAATGGCAGGAGAGTGGGAGCCAACCGAGCCTCCTCCGGGAGCGAATTCCACAGCACAGGGGCGGCCACCGAAAAAGATCTAACATCGGTGGCCACCCGCCTCGCCCGGGGAACTTCCAAAGAGGCTCCCACGAACGATCTCAAGGGTAGCACGGGCACATGGGGAGTGAGGTGGTCCCACAGATAAGCAGGGCCCAGGCCATGAAGGGCTTTTAAGGTTAAAACCAGCACCTTGAACCAGGCCCGGTGCTTTATAGGCAGCCAGTGTAGAGCCCGGAGCATTTAGTCTCCTCTGCGCCTCTCCTAGGTTTGTCTTGCAAGTACATTGCCAGCATCTGCATCTAATTCCTTGATAGAGGGTGTCATCCTGTAAAAATGCATTTTGTTGTTCCTTCAAAGCATTGTCTTGGAATTGGCTTTTTTCTAAGTGAGACGGTGCCTTTATCCTCAGTCCGAGAGATTATGAGACTGGCCAACCGTCCATAAGAATTCTAAAGTTCTCAACCCAGACTTTTAAAATATGGGGGAAAGCTCTCCTGTGTAAAAATGCCCTTTATTAAGAATATAAGAACATAAGAAGTGCCATACTGAGTCAGACCAATAGTCCATCAAGCCTAGAATCCTGTCTCCGACAGTGACCAGGTTTGGTCGCATGGAAGAAGTATCAGCAGTCACAATGGGAAATCTATTCCCTGCAGATCACTCCCGGCTCCCGACAGTAAGAAGTTCCCATGTCACTATCTGCTTGGCTAATAGCCATTCATGGACTTATTCTCCAAGAACTTATCTAGTCCTTTTTTAAACACTGCTATAATGCAGACCCATGACAACCTCCTCTGGCAACAAATTCCACAATTTAACTGTGTGTTGAGTGAAAAAATTCTTCCTTTTATTTGTTTTAAATCTGCCACCAGTTAGTTTCATAGTGTGTCCCCTAGTTCTAGTACTACTTGGAAGGGTGCATAAGTGTACCCTATCTATTCATTCCACTCCACTCAAGATTTTATAAATCTCGATAATATCCCCTCTCAGTCTTCTCTTCTCCAAGCTGAAAAGCCCTATCCTATCAAGCATCTCTTCATTAGGCAACTCTTCCAAACCCTTGATCATTTTTATTGCCCTTCTCTGCACCTTTTCGTGTTCTACTATTTCTTTTTTGAGATGGGGTGACCAGAATTGTACACATACTCAAGGTGCAGTCGCACAATCGATTTATATAGGGACATTATGATATTTTCAGTTTGATTCTTTATCCCTTTCTGAATAATTCCCAACATTCTGTTTGTTTTTTAGACCGCTGTCCCACATTGAGCAGAGGATTTCAATGTATTGTCCGTAATGGATGCAATCACATGTGCTTCAGATCCCCACGCACAAGCCATGTGCACACGCATACGTGCTGTTTGTGTGCGGCACAACGTGCTGACAATCTGGATGCGCACAAGGCCCACACGGCTCTGCACGCACATAGTTCTGCACGAGATCTGGGTCACTGACTCCAAGATCCTTTTCTGAGAGGTAAGCTAACTCCTAATTTGGAGCCTGGCATTATGTACATATTGTTTAAATTATTATTCCCTACGTGCATCACTTTGCACTTGTCCACATTAAATTTCATCTGCCAGATTTGATCACCTCACTCTTTACTCCTTTTTCCAGATCGTTGATGAAGATATTAAACAACACCGAACCCAGTACAGAGCCCTGAGGCACTCCACTATTTACTTCTCTCCATTGTGAAAACTAACCATTTAGTCCTACCCTTTGTTTCCTAGACTTTAACCAGCTAACGATCCATGATAGGCTGTAGTCTCTTATCCCATGACTACTTAGTTTCCTCAAGAGTCTTTCATGAGGGACCTTATCAAACGCCTTATGAAAATCTAGACACACTATATCAATTGGCTCACTCTTACCCACATGCTTATTTACTACCTCAAAATATTCCAGTAGATTAGTGAGGCATGACTTCTCTAGGCTAAATCCATGTTGACTTTTACACATTATGCCATGTTTATCAATATGCCCAGTAATTCTGTTCTTGAAAATTGTCTCCACCAGTTTGCCTGGCACCAACATGCGGTCCACCAGTCTGTAATTACCAGGATTGCCTCTGGGACCCTTTTAAAAGATTGAGATTACATTCCCTACCCTCCGATCCTCAGGTACCATGGCAGATTTCAGCGGTAGATTACAAACTACCATTAGTAGGTCTGCAATTTCATATTTAAATTCCTTCAGAACTCTGTGGTGAATAGCATCGGATCCTGGGAATTTGTTACTATTCAATTTGTCCGTTTTCTTTAGAACCTCTTCCGAAGTCATGTTAATTTATGACAGTTCATCTGATTCATTACCTACAAAGACTAGCTCTGGTGTGAGTTTCTCTCTAATGTCCTCTGTAGTGAAGACTGAAACAAAGAATTTTATTCATTCAGCTTCTCTGCAATATCCTTATCATCCCTGAGTGCCCCTTCTACTCCCTGGTCATCTAGCAGCCCAAATGACTCAATAGCAGATTTCTTACTTCTGCTGTACTTGAAAAAAAAAAGTATTATTAGTTTTCCCTCTTGGCCTGCCTAATTAACTTATTACATCTCCTTGGGCAATGCTTATGTTCTTTCCTATTCTCTTCATTAGGACTAGCTCTCCATTTTTGAAAGGATGCCTTTTTGGCTCTAATAGCCTCATTCACCTCATATTTTTTGGCATTTTCTGGTAATTTTGGTATTTTCATCACTTGGATATTTTTATACTAAATTTTTGCTTACTTTGGTGGTATTAGGCGTGTTTTTTTGTTTTTTTTTAAATGATGTCACTGTGATGTATTTAGACCAATCACATTCACATATATATTTTATTTTATTTATTTTTTAAAAAGTCAGATAGTACCACTGAAATGACTGAGGTATGGAATACCCAAATGATCAAAATAATGAAGATATAAATTTTTCAATGGCCACAAAAACAAATGTGGATATTAACTCGTGGGACAAATATACAGATTATTTTCCTGGCGATCAAATGTCATATCCATTTTAGCCCTCAATGACCCTGAGTTACCTTAGAGAGCTATCACACAATAAAATTAAACCAAACCACTAAAAAAAATATCCTCTGGCTTGCATACATACTTACTGCACATTGAAAAAGTAACTCCCTCCTAAAAACAAATGGCTTGAAATGGCAATCGCACGCAAAAATCTGGCGTGGATGTCAAAATCAATACGCCATGCTATAGCAGGTGGCTTCTGTTTCAAATAAGAAGCCTTGGTTAATTTGTCTCTTCTGCTTCATCAATATGTAAAGACAATCTCTGTTGATCTTGCCAAAATGCTAACTTCATCTCTTGGAAGTGCTGTGCTTCATTTCTGATCAGTCACATTTACTTAGGATGAAACTTCTTTCTCTAAACCCAGTTGCCTTGCTTCTTTGCTCTGAAATCAAGTCTTCTTGCTCATCCATTTGCTTTGCCCTACCTGCCCTCATGGATGCACACACTCTTTTGTTATGAAGTCCTAATGGCATGAATTATGAGTGTACTCAGTCTTTGAGTTGGTATGACTGTATCCCAGCTTCTAGTGCATCCAGCTCTGCCTCTCATTTTGAACAACAACTGCTGCTTTTATGGGCTTTGACACAAATAAGGGGGAAAACAGAGATCAGTTTTTCTTTCCCCTTGTAAGCCAGGATGTTGAAAACTCCTGCATGTTGATTCTTCTGGAAAGGTTGTCAGTGCAATTGTCATTTGATCAGAGCATTACATTCTGTGACGGGAGTAATCAAAGCTCGAGCACCTGTTTATTATATAACATAGATACCAAAGTCAGTTCACCTCCCAGCTAATCAAATCCTCACCGAATGCAATTTGAAAAACAAATATGATACCTGCAGGCAATCTGTTTTCTATTCACTGACATGCAGGTTGGTTTGTTATATTTTAATTCAGCGACGAGTAGATGGGACACGGTGTGCAATATCTTCAGCCAAGTCATTGGTTTATTTTTAGGACTCCAGTGGGTTCAATAACTCTGCTTGACAGGGAAAAAAAGAGACTAGACAGGATTAGCAGAGGTTATTATCCAGATGCCCAAGAAGAAAGCAAAAATCCAAGATATCAGTCTGTTCAAAAATTCTCCAATAAGACATGTGGTACCTCATCAATTAGGCTGAAATGAATATTCAAACAGGATATTCATTACATTTGAATGGAGCAGGTTCAGAGTCTGGGGGTGGTGTTGGACTCGGGTCTCCGGCTAGATCAGCAGATGGTGGCTAAGGTCACCTTACACCAGCTGTATCTGGTACAGAGGCTGTGCCCATACATTTCCAGGCCTGACCTGGCCACTCTCATCCATGCTTTATCACCTCGAGGCTAGACTACTGCAATGAACTTTACGTGGGGCTTCCCTTGTTTCTGGTTCGGAGGCTGCAGCTGGTGCAGAATGCGGTGGCCCGTCTCCTTACCGGGACGGGAAGGCGGGAGCACATAACACCTGTGCTCCACGCTCTGCACTGGCTGCCTAAAGTGTATCAAGTCTGATTCAAGGTGCTAGTGTTGATCTATAAAGCCCTGTATGGTCTGGACCCCTCATACCTTGGGGACCACCTCGCCCTCCATGCCTCAGAGCGATCACTGCGGTTCACCAGGGGTGCCTTTTTGGAGGTCCCCTGTGTAAAGCGGGGGGCCACAATAGAGAGGGCATTCTCAGTGACTGGGCCACGGCTCTGGAACTCCCTCCCGGAGGAAGCCCGTCTGGCCCCAGGTCTGTTGGCATTTCTGCGAGCCTGCAAGACCTGGCTGTTCGCCCAGGCCTTCGGAGGCCAGAGGGGAGGCTGGGAGGGTGGGGTGGGGTGGATTCTTCTAAGAGTTTTTTATGTTGAGGGGGTTTTGTATTTTAAACTGTTTTAAGGAATTTTATTATTGTTTGTTTTTATGTTGTAAGCCACCCTGAGATGCCGTAGGCATGAGGGGGTGGCTAATATATATTTATAGAAATAAAATAAAATAAATAAATTTCCAGATTTGTATTATGTGATTCTGATTTCCAAATTTGCCTCCCATCTGCAAACTTTTGGAAGGGCAGCTGAATTAGTCCATAAGCATGATGCTCAATGTTTGGGAAATAGTTGCACCATGCTACTCAATAGCAGTAAGAGGTCACCCAAAGTGCTGTGTTAAGTTTTGGTCACTTTGAGAAGGATCTTAAATGGAGAGATTCAGAAGAGAGCAAGGAAGATGATCAAGGTGCTGGAACACAAGTCATCAGAGGTAAGACTGAAGGAACAGAGAATATTTAAACAAACATAGATTTAAGATTGGACATAGACTCTCAGTCTCAGTTCCACATCTGTAAAATGGGGATAATAATGATCCATCTCACAGGGTTATTGTACTACTTAAGCATTATAAAGTTCTCCGCTGAGCCCATGGGATAATTAATTAAATACATACATACTGTCACGGCTCTAGGGTCAGGAGCCAGGGAAGGGGGTAGGAGAAGGGTAGATAGGAGGGGAAAGGGCTGAAGGGAATAGGGGAAAGTCCCACAGATGGAACAGGAAACCTCTCAGTCATTCCCTGCTACCAGGGGATGGAAGTCTCAGCACAGGAGTTGACACACCGTGATTATGAGGGCGTATGGCTCATCATCGAGGTCACAAGGCAGGAACAAGGATTCAGATGGGAAATGAGGACCACGGGGCCAGGAGTGAGAGTTCAGGGTAGGGAGCCACATACAAGGAACAAACAGAGGGCAGGGGGACACAGAATGAAAAACCCCAAATCTATGAGCAAGGGAATCCAAGCTATAACTAGGGAAGTCAAAATATATACAGAAGACTGAGACGAGGAACAGAGAGTGAAAGGGGGAAGCAGAAACTAAAGGCGTTCAGGTTGAGAGCAAGACAGGGAACAAGGGAACTAGGCAGACACAACTATAGGAACAGGAGCAAAGAACAACAGACCAAGGTTAGGAGCAAAGGAGTCACAGTGATCAGAGCACAGGTACCGAGAGAGTCAAGCAGGGAACAACGGAAGGGAGCAAGGGGCAACAGACCAAGACTAGGAGCAAGGAAGTCACAGGGATCAGAGCTAGAGTAGAAGGACCAAGAGAGCGAAGAGGGGAACAAGAGAAGGTAGCAAAACTAGGCAGTATGAGCCAGGAGGAGAGAAGTTGCAGCAAGGAAACAAGAGAAGACAAAGCTATGAAGAAGAAAGGAGAAACAAGACTGAATGAGGGATGTGTGTGTAAAGAAACAGAAACACTGGAGCGTAAGGAGACAAGACTAAAAGCCAGGGAGTGCAAGGAGACAAAGTTATGACCAACAGGAGGGGAGGCAACAAACCAAAACACAGATAAGGGAGGCTACAGATGGGAGAAACCAGGACAACAGTGGAAAATTCACAGACCAAGATAATTCCAAGGGGGGTGCTGGAAACACACCAACTAAGAGAGGAGAGGAGAGGAAAGGAAAGTGACTATAGCTACAGAAGTGGGCAGAGCAAGAGTCAAGGACAGACTGACAACAGAAGCTCCACACCTACCATAGTCCTCAGCAGCCTTAAATTGTTCAGAGAGCCAATCAGGATGTGGCAGGTGGGTCCACACCCTGTAGCGTGCACGTGTGTGTGTGTGTGTGTGTGAGAGAGAGAAGGAGAGAGAGAGAGAGAATACCATAGTAGGGAAGCTAACTCCTACAGAGACATAGCATTGGTGCAGGTGGAGAAGACAGCCCCATTCAAGCCCCCNGGATGTGGCAGGTGGGTCCACACCCTGTAGCGTGCACGTGTGTGTGTGTGTGTGTGTGAGAGAGAGAAGGAGAGAGAGAGAGAGAATACCATAGTAGGGAAGCTAACTCCTACAGAGACATAGCATTGGTGCAGGTGGAGAAGACAGCCCCATTCAAGGCTCCTGGTTCAAGGCCCAGTTCTGACAAATATCTACATACTAATTTTCAAGCAGCTAAAAGATTGCTTCAAAAAAGATAGGTAATAGTTACTCTCCATTGCCTCAGAATATTGGACAAAAGGCAATGGGTTTAAATTGGTGAAATAGAGATTTCAGTTAAATATTAGGAAGAAAATTCAAATTGTGAGAGCAGTTGGGCAGTGGCACACCTTCATTTAAGGTGAACAGAATACATAAAAAATAAAAAACATTCATTTAGAATCTTTCCTTATGTTTTCCTAAAAGTGCCTGCAGTGAAGCTGTGCCAGGCAAAACAAACAGTGCATCAATTTAAGCCAGGGGGGAGGGGGAAAGGGAGGGAATGGGGCGAGCATGATTGGCATCTCTGCTGGCTAATTGACATTGCTTAGACATCATTCAGCACTTCACACACACACAAACACACAGAATTCCTGCGATAGGCCTCCGTTCAGTGCTTCAAGAACGTGGAGTAGCCAACCAGGGGCCCTTGGGTCGGAGGGCACTTTGAAAGCCATAGGGTTCACTGAAGCTGCTTTCTCTGACTGACGCTAGCTTCAAGGCATCATTTGACAGATACTATTCCTCCTCCATTTCAAAATCAGACATATATATCCTCCCCAACCCACTCATTTTCTCTCCAGAACCTGCTGCACTTCTTCCCACCTGCTGTCTGCCATGTTCTCTCTCTCTTATACCCGCCAGTCACTTCTATAACAGATGGCGGGGGGGGGGTGTCACTTAAGCATTAGAGCAACTGTTAAGAATGTCCAAATGCTGTTGTTGTCATCGCCCAACTCAACAATTTTTTTCAAATGGCCACCTGCCCCACTCCTGCTCCACTCCACACCTGGGTGGTGCATTGTGTAAAGGCAGGCCATTCTGGGGTAAGGCGGAGCAGACACTACATGCAGTTCAGAAGGGGAGCAGACAGCAAGTGACCCAGGAGAGGAGCAGCCCAGGAGCTAGTGAACAGGCAGAGAAAACAGGGGAATTTGCCAGGGAGTACTGCTGTGAGCAGGACCAAATGAAGGTAAGTGGAGGGTTTGTTTGGGTGAGGGGTCTGTGTGTGCTTGTTCTCAGACAGGCCGTGTGCTCTGGGGTGACTAGAGTGCTGAGGGCTGAGTGTTGCTTGACCTAGTTTAACAAGGGGGAAGAGCTAGCTGAGTTCTGAGTGTTGATTAACAAGGGGGAGGAACTAGCTGAGTGTTGCTTAATGAGGTGGAGGAGCTAACTCCTGGTAACTCAGAGACCAGGCCTCCAGAGTTCAGAAGGAGAGCAGACAGCAAGTGACCCAGGAGAAGAACAGCCCAGGAGCTAGCGAACAGGCAGAGAAAACAGGGGAGTTTTCCGGGGAGTTCACCATGGAAAGGTGCCATGGGTGGGACACCCTGGTGAGGTGAGGTGAGGTAAGTGCACTTGTGCAGGACAGTTAACTCATGTC
>QEPC01013778.1:547574-565778 GCA_003113815.1 Sphenodon punctatus | reverse complement strand
CTAGTCTGTTTTATTTATTTATATATATGGATTTTAGGTATTGCGAGATCTTCGTTTGCACACAGGAATCAATACCAACACCAAAAATAAAATTGTTTGAAACGATACCGATACCAATAATGAAAATGATAACAAAAATGACATTGTCGTTAATAACGATAACAAAAAAAAAAAATTCAATAACGAAAATGAAAATGAAAAACAAAAACGACATGGGGGCATGATGCATACCCTTAGTGATGACCCCAGTTATCTGGGAAACAGCTGATGGGAGAAGAGTATTAACATGCCGGACAATGTCGTTAACTTCAATAATGCATGGATCTGCAAGTGTTTATTCTTATGTCTTATAACACTCGTAACATACTTATCCTGGCTAATACTACTGAGATTCCACTGAAGCAAATTCATCAACCTCTCAGTATTGCTGAAAGACAGCAAATTATCACATTTGTTTTCCCTTTAAGAAAAAATGCCTGAAATGAGTCCTGATGCTTGCAAGGTAGTTTTGACAATCTGTAGGAATAAAGGCAGCTTCTTCTCTGCAGCTTGTGAGTGCTGCTTTTTTAGCACAGAAAGAAATGTATAGCACTCTTGCACAAAACCCCTTGTTAAAAGGCACTTCTTCTGTGAAGTTTTCAGGTGCTGATCTCTTCAATGCCAAGTCCCCTTGTAGCACTAAATATATGGCCAATAATTCTCATGCTATTGGGGTCTCATGCTATTGGGGTCTCTCTATCAATGCTTGGAGGCCTCCTCCACTGACTTCAGGGCCCAGTTCTGATAAACACTAATAAAAATATAGTCAGAGATGGTCCTTCATCCAATGAATGTCATAGTGTAAGTTAGGGGAGAGGAACCTTTAATTATAATGTAGGGCAAAGAGGGTGTACTGATCTGGGGTTCATTGGGTAAGGCTGAATTGAAATGGTCCTTCCATCTTCATGGAATTTTTCTGCACTTTTGAAACATCGATTGGAATTCCAGTGGAAATTCTGTAGGAAAGATTCCGCCTCCTAGTATGCATGCACAAAATGGTGGCAGCGGTAATGTGCCTATGCAAAATGGAGGCACCCTACACTGCCCTGCAATTTTGCACAGGTGCAGTAGGGTCATTGCCTATTTCTGCATGCGCAGTTGGAGGCAAGATAATTCCAACTGTTCCAGTGAAATGCGGATCAGTTCCGTATTCCAGTTCACATGTCTCCCAGTCGATGAAACAGCTGGATCTGTTGAAAACAGCATCCAGACCAAAAATTTGATTTAGCCCTACCACTCGGTGGGAGTGGGGTGGGGAGGGAGGTTAAAGCACGCTGTGGTCCTGCGCAGTTGTATGGTTTGTAGGTTGCCCTCGGCCTTATAGATTATTCAGGTCTTTGAACGAGTGCACCTGTACAAACAGGGAATGATAATTAGGCCGCTTTCAGAAATTCCCCCCCCCCCCGCATATTCTGGCNTGGCTTTGCCGGAAGACACGCGCAAGGATGCGGAGCAGGAAATCAAGCTCTGCATCCCTGCGCATGTCTGCTGGCAAAGCTGTGCAGGGGGGGGAGCTTTCAGATCGGCCGATCCCCACGCATATTCTGGCTGCACATTCCCTCCTGCAGTCAGAATATGCATGGACGGGGGGGGGATGTCTGAAAGTGGTCTTAGTCACATGGTCAGGAGTTCACTGGTGCAAGAAGAGGAGGGACGCAAGTGAGTTAGGTTTTAAAAAATCAACTTTCTCCCACCCTCCTGCCTGAGTTTGACTTGGACTTTGCTTTTCTGACTTTTCCAGGTGATCGGGGTGTTTGGATAACCTGAAGGGGTGTGCAGAAGGCACCCTACCATTTCGTTTTTGTTGTCATTTTAGTTTACAAAAACCCCTTTCATTTTCAGGCATTTTGTAAATGACCCTACTGTTTGGGGGATTTCGTTTGGCTATTTGATTTAAAATTAATTTTAAAAAAATACTGCAAACGTGCAAAATGGCCACCATCCGGACCATTCAGCTCACATGTGGCCCTTTTCCAAAATGGCTGATGTTGCTGGTGCCATTTTTTGAAAGGACTGTGCAGGCACCGAATGATCTTGTGGCCATTTTGCACATGTGCAGTGCTTTTGAAAGTTAATAATAATAAAAGAAATTGCTGCACATGCACAAAATGGCGACTGGGACCTTCCTGCACATGCAATCCCTTTCCCAAAATGGTGCTAGCAGCATCGGCACTATTTTCAGAAAGGGCTGTGTATATGCAGAATAGCCCTTATGGCCGATCTGGGCATATATTTATACAAAATAAATTTATTTTTAAAATTAAAATAACCTTTCAGGAGTGCTTGTGAGTGTCCTTTAGTCTCCAGTGAGTCCACACTTCTGCCATTGTTGATCTCGGTGGTGCCTGTGATTTTTCATCATTTCTTGTCCATGTAATCACTTTTCAGCATTTTTTCATTATTATTAGGGATGGGCAAACGCAGTTCGGAGTTCAGACCAAACTCGACCAGTTCGGTCGACTGAAACGAACTTCCAAACTGAACCAAATTTCCGAACTCGGTTCTGTTCGCCCATCCCTAAAAGATAATATTCCATTTAGTTCAATGGGGTTTGAATTTCCAAACTTTGTTCGGAAGTTCGGACCGAACTCAAATAGTTCAGTCGACCAAACCGAACTTCCGAACCGAATTTCCGAACTGAACCGAACTGAATTTACGAACTCGGTTCTGTTTGTTCATCACTAATTATTATTTTGTCATTTTTCATCATTTTCATCACTCTTTGTCACTTTCTGGGACTTTTATAAGAGTTTTACAGCACTTCTCTGGAACTTAACCAGCACCTTTGTATCCCCACAGTCCCTTGGCGGGGGTGCACACAGGACAAACATGTGACTTGGGATCAGCCCTGTAGCAGCTTATGAATGAAAAATAATGACAAATGGTAAAAACAGCAGAAAAGTTGGCAAGCTTCTGTCTCACACAAATGAAGGGAAATAACCTGTTTCCAATGTAATTTATACTCGCTATGATTTGTCATTTCAGGCCTAGACTGGAAAATGGATCACTCCTTTATGACCTGTTGGGTAATACTTCTCGGAAGCGACTGGGATTGGTCACTGTCAGAGACAGGATGCTGGGCTCAGTGGACTGTTGTTATGTTCTTAAGTAGTTAGTTTGGTTCTATAATGTTAGTAAGAATGCACCCTAGGAGTAATAGTGGAAGATGAAGTATGCTCAAATGTAGACTTAGTAAGCAGAAAGAATTCTTTTCAATCAGCTCTATCGGAGAGTGGATTAGTATCAACAGAAAAGAGATGAAGTCCAGAGACTTAAGCCACCTAAAAAATGGTCCGGATAAAGTACTGGAGGGTACATAGTAAACAACAATCTGGACATAGCGGAGGTATGATTTAGATGACCCAAGATGGTCTTTTTATCGCTAATTTCTATGATGCTGTAATTTATGACCAGCTAGCATGTAACCGCATATTAGAACTGGAATTACTGCATAAGGGGTTGCACCTCCCATCGATACATGGAGATTTACAGGCCTAATTCCAATTAACACTAATGCAAGTTGCCAGTGTAAATCCTGCATGCCGTGACGGGAGACCAGACCACCTCATTTTTATTTAAAAGCCATATTATTTACCTAATAGGCCCTAACATCTCCTCCGGCACATGTACTAATTTTAAAGCGGCATATAATTTACACGATAGACGCTAACAGTTCCTCTGGAGCCACTAAGGCCTAGAGGAGAAATAAATATTTTGGTGCTTGTATTTATATTGTGTAAAGGTGGGGGGGGGAGAGAGAGAACCATTCATGTTATTTAATGGATTCTGGATTGTGATACTACAAAACAGAATCAGCATAGCGAGCAGAGACCTGATCTCTAGCGTACATAGAATCATAGTGCCAGAAGGGACCTCAAGAGTAATCTAGTCTAACCCCTGCATGGAGGCAGGGTATATCACACCTAATCCTCCCAACAGGTAAAATGAGAAGACCTATGAATCATAGAAGCACAGAAGCTTGGAGATCTTTCAGATGTATGATAAACACGCGTTCTACCAACCTGAAAAAACCAGGTTGCTAGAGCATGCCTCTCAGTGTACCAACAAGCTCCATCATGTGCACGGCACCTTTTCAGATGTCATCTGGGCACGCGTTCTTCACCTTCGCATCACACCGCCAGCACTTACAAGCGTTGTTTACCGCACAAGCGGAAGAACTCTTAGAGCTGGAATCGACCTTATGGGGCATCTAATTCATCCCCCTGCTTGGATGCAGGATGACTGATACTTACGGATGGGATTTTGGTTTCAGATAGAACAAAAAGTGCCTGAAAATTAAGGCAATGAATCAGAAATGTTGATATGTTTTTGTTCCAGTGCTTTGGTTCTTTTCATTGGTTTTTCTTTAGTTTTTATTTATTTATTTATTTATTTATTTATTTTGTATTGTGCTCGTTTTTTGTTTTGTTTTTTCATAGACGCTTGTTTCCATTGACCTCAACGGTAGAAAAAGATTCAAAACCAAAAAGTCCAAAACCGAAATGAGATCCAAAATTCATAAATAACCGACAAATCTGAAACCGAAATCCCCCCTAGAGTCTCCAATCTCTATGTACTGCTACAACATCCCTGATAGGTGGGTGCCCATCCTTTCTTTGAAAACCTCCAACAATGGAGAGCCTATGACCTTCCTAAGCAGCTTATTCCATTGCTGCACAGCTCTCACTGTTAGGAGCTCCTCCCCACCCCAATACTTGACCAAAATCTACCTTTTTGTGACTTGTTTCCATCCATGCCCACTGTAGCAATGCAGGTTCCTTGTCATCTTCTTGGAATAGATCCTGTGATAAAGGTCCTTTTCAAAGGGGTGCGGCTGCATGGGGGGGATGGTTGTGTGGTGTGGTGGGTGGGTGGTAGGGATGGGCGAACGCGGTTCGGAATTTCAGAGTTCGGACCAAATTCGAATAGTTCGGTTGACCGAACCGAACGTTTGAACCGAACTCGAATTTGAAGGTTCACTTCGGATGTGTTCGGTGAGTTCGGAATTGAATTTCCATTGGTTCCAATGGAAAACACATTATCGGCTGTAACTTTTATGTATTGTATGCTATGTGGATGTAATTTGGAGTGCCTATACCACCAATAGAAAGCATTATGTGTACCAAATTTCAAAATTATCCTATAAAGTAATCCGATTTTAGAAGCAGTTGTATTATTGTATTTTGCAATATTCTACATATCTATTCATAGCTGTAACTTCTTTTCCTCACATCTAATGTATGTGAAAGCTTTCCAGTTTATACCCCCTTCCCATATTTAGTATCTTTACCAAGTCTCAGAAGGATTGGAAAAACGGTCTTGATGGTATAAACAATTAACGTAAAAATGTATGTCTGACTATAACACCTTTGTAGTCCAACCAGTGTACATGAAATTTGGCAGGGCTATATATTACAATTTCATGATCATCTCTCCCAAATATAAGAAAGATTTTGTAAAGGGTCCCAATTTTATATGCCTGTACAACATATGTAGAGCAGGGGCCTATGCCTGGGATTCTCTGATGTCACTGTAGTATAAGATCAGTTTGTGATGCGAATTGGTCAACAGAAATGTCAACCAAATATCCTCATTCTGTGATGGAACCATCCCAACATATCTCCCCCACTTGTTTCTGGGAAGTCAGAAGCATCTGTTTAGGAAAGAGTCAATAGAAATTCTCTTATGTCCTCTGTCTCAGTGCTGCAGGATGTGATTGTGATGATAATTGGCCAGCCTGGATGTGTTTAAACTATGTCTCCTGACTGCTGGGATGCTATCTCAGAAGTCCCAGTTATGTTGCTTATGCCCGCCTCAGGGCCGCCCCCTATGCCCACCTCGAAGCCACTACCAATTGGTCCTGTAAAGCTAGAAGCTTGCAGTAATGTGTTTGGCCATTGAATGTGTCTGTCAGTCTTTGGGGTTGCTCCACATCCTTCCTCCTACAGTCTCTCTCCCCCTGCCATGCAGGGTGCCTGCCTCTGACTGGCACTGAATATGCTGATATTCATCTGAATAATGATCTTCACAGGGACAACATCAATTGCTTATATAATTGGGTCCCTTTATCAAAATCTCCTGTACATTTGCTGAAATGGCAGGAAAGGTATTTGATACATTCTTGTCAAATATCCTGTAAACAGAATGGAATATCAAAATGTTACAGCTGGAAATGTATTTTCAGGTTAATGTCTTATACCCTTGGGACCCTTTATCCACTCTTTCCTAAAATTGGCAGAAATATTAAGCATATGGAGGGATGTAATATGCACAAGTTTCATGAACATTGGATGCAAGATAAAGAAGTTGTAGCCATGAACATGTATGGAGCTTTTCTTAAAATCACAACATTCAATTGCTTCTGAAATCAGTTTTCTTAATCTAATTATTCCGATTTTTTTTCCAAATATCATCAAAAAAAATATGAAACAAAAATGTTATAGCTGGAAATATGTTTTTCAGTTTTTTACATTTATTTCAAAAACCAAATGTCATTTTCAGTTCCCAATTGCACTGAACTAAAGACCAAACCGAGTCTGACTGAACTGAATGAAACATTTGACCCGAACTACCGAACGGCCAAACATCTGAACCTTGTTCTGTTTGCACATCCTTAGTGGGTGGTTCATGGGGGTACGTTCCCACGGACCCCCACCCATCTCCACGCATGGAGCTCTATGCGTCAGTGATGGGTGGAGGTGGGTGGAGTGAGGAAATTCACACGCACCCCACCCACTGGCCGCAGCAGTCCCATAGACGCCCAGCCATCCCCCGCGCACCCACTGCAGCATTTAAACTGACGCTCCACCCCCCACATACATGTGCGGAGAGAGGGGTCTGTTTGAAAAGGGCCTAAATCTACCACAAGTTGAGAGCAGGAGTAACCAGAGTACACCAATACACTGTACCCTTACTATAACCCTAATTTGATTATAAGTCAGTAGGAGGCATGACTCACAATTTGAAAACACGAAAGGAAAAATCCTCATTTATTCACCAAAAATCCCCTTAATCACAGTCAGCCAGACTAAGGATTTTTGATAACTCACCAGACTTGAATTGTCTAAGTTAATGGACCATTGCAGCTACTCTGCAAGCTTGGAGGAATGTCCCTGTTACTCGATAACCCAGTAATAACAGGTACTAATCAGTGCCTGATTAGTGCCTAGTGGGCTATCTGATATACTGATTTACCATTTTTAATCCCGACTTTACAACTTCTGGTATTGATTTTCCAACTTTCTGTTCCCATATCTTGACCAATCAACTGTTTTACCAATAGTTAAAATAGTAAATTGTAACTCAATAATAGTAATACCTGGTATTTTGGACTTCAGGCGTCTGACTCAGTACTTGGGTATCAATTGCCACCCAATACACTACTAGAAAATGTGGGTGTTCTAGTCACAGCAACTGTAGATAGGGCTTCAGTCTGATAAGTCTTATACTTTGCATTGTCTTTGGGCAATGGGAACAATCCGTCGGTTGTCAATAAATCATCTACCATCCGGAAGTTAATCCTGGAGTGGGATGCTGACCTCGTGTGTATTACAGAGACCTGTCTGGACAATGAACTGGGCCCTATTTTGGCCGACCTTGTTCCGGATGGGTTCTCTGTGCAGCATCAGCCTCGGCTGGAGGGATGGGGGGGTGTGTGTGTAGCCATTGTTATGAAGGATGCGTTGTCTTTTAGGAGGTATCCAGTGCAAGCTCCACCAGATGTTGAGTGCCTCAATCTTGTGTTGGATTTGGCCAGGGACAGATTAGGGGTGCTGCTGGTGTATCGTGCGCCCAATTGCCCGACGGCATCCCTACATGCTCTTGCTGATCTGGTGTCAGATGTGATCCTCCAGACCCCTAGATTAGTGGTCCTGGGAGATTTTAACATCCATGTTGATGCCGATCTTGGAGGAGTGAGGCATGAGTTCATGGCCTCCATGACAGTCATGGGCCTGTCCCAACTCATCTGTGGCCCCACACATGAGGAGGGACATACACTGGATTTGGTTTTCGGCACCGGCCTTGATGTGGGGGTTCAGTTAGTAGGAATTAGGGGGGTGGAGCCTTTGTCATGGTCTGACCATTACCTCCTTAAGGCGTGCATCCTGGTGCATGTCAGCCCCCAACAGGGTGCAGGAACTATTAGATCAGTCCGCCCCTGGAGACTTATGGACACGAATCAGTTCCGGAATGCTCTGGGGGAGTTTCCCCTGGACCTTGACACCCGCTTTGCTGATGATCTCGTAGCCTTCTGGAACACCTTGTTGGCCAAGACAATTGACAGAGTGGCTCCCAGGCATCTGCTGCCCTTCCGAGTCTCCCACAGGTCTCCTTGGTTTACTGATAGTAGTATAAGAGCAGTTGAAAGGCCTATGCTGTGGCGGTGCAGGCAGCAAAGAAGCAGTTCTTTGCTGCCCTCATTGCATCTGCAAAGTCACGTCCAGCTGAGCTTTTCCGGGTGGTGAAAGGCTTGGTCAGTCCTGCCTGCCTCCACCTGGACATGGAGCAATCCAGTGACTGCTGTGACTGGTTTATTGACTACTTTGTAGATAAGATTGCTCGCATCCGCCACGATTTTGATACCACAGTTATTGCAGAGGATCATCTTGGGGCTATGGATCCTGTCCTGGTTTGTGGGATTGGTTTCAGATGGTGTCACCTGCGGATGTGGAGTCCTTGTTGGGATCTGTTTGTGCCACTACTTGTGAACAAGATCCGTGCCTGTCCTGATTGGTGAAAGCTAGTCAGGAGACATTATGGCCATTGCTGGCTGGGGTGGTCAGTGCCTCCCTTCAGGAGGGCAGGGTCTCTGATTGCCTGAAAGAGGTTGTGTTTAGGCCTCTGCTCAAGAAACCATCTCTTTATGCTGATACTCCTGTCTGTTATCTCTAACCTCCCCTTCTTAGGGAAGGTTATTGACTGGTCTGTGGCACGGCAGCTCCAGGAACATCTGGACCGCACTGGTTTCCTTGACCCTTCTTAGTCTGGTTTTCGGCCTGAGTATGGTACGGAGACTGCATTGGTGGCTTTGGTCGACAATCTTCATCTGTAATTGGAACAGGGTAGTCAGACCCTGTTGGTCCTGCTAGACCTTTTTCCTGCATTCGACACTGTCAATCATGAGGTGTTGGTGACCCGCCTGTGGGACTGTTCCGGGATTGCCGGAATGGTCCTGGACTGGTTTAGTTCATTCCTGGCTCGGATAACTCACTGGGTGGTCTTGGGGGAGTGAACATCTTCCGCCCGGGACCTCAGGTGTGGAGTCCCGCAGGGTGCCATTCTGTCCCCCCTCTTGTTTAATATCTATATGCAGCCATTAGGAGAGATCATGAGAGGGTTTCAGGGCATGCAGTGTCATAAGTATGCTGATGACACGCAGCTCTACCTCTCTTTTTCTACCATCCCAGGCTACGCAGTCTCCTTATTCTCCCAGTGCCTGTCAACTGTGGGGGCTTGGATGAGGTTGAGCCATCTGCAATTGAATCCTGACAAGATGGAAGTGATGTTGGTGGGCGAGGGCTTGTGGGGCCTGGGGGTGGTTGAATCTCCTCTTGTTGGGGGGGGGTCACCCTCTCATGGTCTCTCAAGTGTGGAGTCTTGGTGTGCTCCTTGATTCATGGCTCAGCCTGAATCTCAGGTTGTGGTTGTGGCATGGAATGTGTTTTGACAGTTACATCTTGTCCAGCGGCTTCAGCTGTATCTCTCAGACTCCGACCTTGCCACTGTCATCCATGCCTTCATCACCTTGAGGTTGGATTACTGGAACGCTCTCTGCATGGGGCTGCCTGAGAAGCTGGTTCAGAGGCTGTAGCTGGTGCAGAATGCCGTGGCCCATCTCCTTATGGGGGCGGGCCGCAGGGAGCGCATGATACCAGGGCTCCGGGCTCTGCACTGGCTGCCTATAAAGCACTGAACCAGGTTCAAGGTGCTGGTTTTAACCTTTAAAGCCCTTCACAGCCTGGGCCCTACTTATCTACGGGACTGCCCCACTCCCCATGTGCCCGTGCGACCTTTGAGATCATCCGTGGGAGCCTTTTTGGAAGTTCCCCGGGCAAGGTGCATGGACACCGATGTTAGATTTTTTCAGTGGCCGCCCCTGTGCTGTGGAATTCACTCCTGGAGGAGTCTCGGTTGGCCCCCACTCTCTTGTCAATTCAATGTCTATGTAAGACCTGGCTGTTCCATCAGGCCTTTGGCGAGGCGTAGGGGTTGGGTGGGTGGAGTTGGGGGGGAGGGAGTGTTTTCTTTCCCTACATAATGTGGAATTTTTTAACTGGTTTAAATGTTTTATTATTTTAATGTTTTTATAGTTGTTGTTCACCGCCCCGGGCTGCCCTATGGGCAGGAGGGACGGGATACAAATTCTGTATAAAAATAAAAAAGATTAAAATCCTCTACCCATTGAAGACAATGGCAAACCACCTGTTCAATTTAATGGTGAATGACTGAGCCTTGTTGCTGCCTGGGGTGGAAGAACTGTAATTAGGTCTAAAATAGTCACACAGGAAGAGAGGTTGGGTACCACTTGACTTAGGCATGCAACAACCATTCCAGAATCCCACCCCTCTACACACACTTGTTACCTACTGTTCTCATTACACAGTGTATTGCATCGAATATTAGAGCTGGAAGGTACCCTAAAGGTCATTTAGTCCAACCTCTACTTGAATGCAGGATGACTACAGCTTCAGCATCCCTGACCACCCTAGACAACCTGTTCCATTGCAGAACAGCTCTTACTGTTGATACCTAGCACAAATCTACTTTCCTGTAATTTGAGCCCATTATTTGTAATTTCTGTGGTAATGAGAACAGTTCCCTTCCCTCTTCTTGTTGGGAAAAGTTTAGATATCTGAAGACTTCTAAAATGTCTCCCCTTATTCTCCACTTCGCTAGGCTAAGCAAACCCACTTCCTTCAACTTTTCCACAAAAGACTTGCTTTCCTGAACTTTTATTATCTTAATTGTTCTTCTTTGAAACCGCTTCAATTTGTTGGTGGGGCCGATCCGGCAGGTTGTGGATCCTCTGCGCGTGCTAGGGATGGGCGAATGCGGTTTGATTGTTCGGAGTTCGAACCAAACTCAGTCTGTTCAGACATCCAAACTGAACGTCTGAAATGAACTCTCGAATGACTGAACAGTTCAGTTGAGTTCGGGGGTAGGAAAAGCGTCTTTCCAGGGCAAAAAAAATAATACGTTTCAGTTTCGGTTAAGGTTCAGTTTCGGTTTCGTTTTGGTTTCGATAAGGCTATTTTTGACTGTTCGGCCAAATTCGGCCAACCCGCACTCAGCTGAACCGAACCATCGGACCCGAACTCGGGTTTCGAACCGAACGACCGAACATCCGAACATCCGAATTGTATTCTGTTCGTCCATCCCTAGTGTGCGAATGCATGCACATGGTTTCTGTGCAGCACAGCATGCCAGCAATAGAAGTGCACAAGGTTCCTGCACAAACGTGTACATGGGATCTGCGGGCCATCAGATTAGCCCCAATGGCCTTCTTAAAATCGAGCTCCCAAAACTGTACACACAAAGGTCTTAGTGCCTGACTTTTATTACTACATTATTACTATTTCCATAGCACTACTAGTTGTATGCAGCAGTGTACAGATATATATAACATAAAGAAAGTCCCTGCTCCATGGAGCTTACAATCTAATCAAGACACAAAGACATAGGCAACTACAAATAAGAGTCTTCCGATGAATAATGGACTACAAGATGCAGCTATTCCGCAAGTTTATTTATTTCAGTTAAACGGTTGAAATCCACATGGCTACGATCAGGATAGAGCCTGGGTTCATGATTTAAAAGCAATCTCAAAGAAGTGGGCCTTTAGGCAGAACTTGAATATGGACGGGAAGGCAGCCTGACGCAGCAACTCAGGAAGTTTGTTCTAAGCATACGGTGCAGCAAGGTGGAAAGCACGGAGTCGGTGATGGAGGAGAAGGACACAGATAACAGCATAATTCCCAATGAAGGGAGGTCACGAGTAGGGGTGTAGGGGGAGATAAGAGAGTAGAGGTACTGAGGAGCTGCAGAGTGAGTAGTAGAAGATTTTACTTATATTTATATTGCACAGCCAATGTGGTTTTCAAACATCACCTAATCCACCTTCAGAACAACTCTATTAGGTAGGTCATTCATAGCCCCATTCTACAGAAGGGGAAATGAGGCTGAACAACAGCAACTTGTCCAAAACTACCCATCAAGTTCATAGCTAAGATGGGATTTGAACCCTGCTCTTCCAGATTCAAGTACAACACCTTAGTCCAAAGGCTACCCTTTATTTGATATTTATTGCGGAGTTGACTTTTCCTTTTCCCTTAACATCTTTATTGTGATTGGCCAGAAAATACTCCACGTGGTACTAGATTGATCCTGAAAGATGCTGAGCCTCTTCCTCGTCCATTGACATCTGCGCGAGATGAGGCTATTCCATATCTCCCAGGATCAAACCCTCCCTGCTGTTTCTAATGCAAACAAAACCCGTGACTTCACACTTGGGGGCAGTGTTTGGCAGAAAATCCGGTAAGAGTCTTAGTCAGTCTCAAAGCAGGAACCAGGTTTATTAACATGAAAGACTCGGTTTAAATTTGTGCGGCATCCCTGCATGCGATAATCAAAGCTTTGTCAAATCTCCGCAAAAGTAATTTAAATGGTCATTAAAATAAAGAGAGAGAGAAGCTTTTGAGCCAGTCCCGTAAGCTGCAGTAAACTCGTTTTCATCTAACTTTCCTACAGAGCTTGTTGGAGGACAGAAGCAAACAAACATGGGAGAGGTTTACAGAGGGGCTAATTCCTACTATGGCTTATGATACCACTCCCCTGTTGCTATCTCTGTTTACCATAGTTATCTTACAGAGAGCAGAAGTGCGGAGGCATTCCACAGAGGCAGGTTGCTTGTGATGAAGATTGTAGATAATCAGCTGCCATTGGGTTGCAGATCTGTTAAGCAATAGTATATGTTTATGGGAGCTGTCCATAGAGTATTGGGCATTCCATTTTTTAATCCTCCCCAACCTCTTCTCACAGTTTGTCACTCGATTACAGACACAAACACACCATTCCAAAACGTATGTCACACGTATCACAGGGATACACCCTTTTAATGTCAGTAATTTAGACCCCCCCCCCGTTTATTATATGTAAGGAATACTTCATTTTGTTTTCAAACACAGAAATGCAATTGAATCATGATTCGCAAGAAGTTATTGCAATGGTATGTCGAATAGAACTTTATCCCCCCTCGTCGTCACAAATTGTCAGAATTTTGCCACCCACCCACCCCCGCCCTCCTTCTTGTGCGACATATCTTATGGACAGTCCCTATTTAAAATTTGTTCAGATATCCATATCAGAAGTAATGGCAATATTTGGTTATGTGTGAAGGCTGTAAAAATAATGCCAATTAGATAATTTGTTAACCCCTGTTAACTTTCGGGGTATTATCCAAGGCTGATTTTAGATGTGACGGGGCACCCATTGACCCCAGAACAGAATCACTTTTTGATTCCCTGCCGGAATCAGAATGGTCCATCAACAGACAAGCTGGCTGATCCCGGAGGGGAATCGGGGGAGGGGGCAGGGCTGCGTGGCGCAACATGCGCCCACACAGCCCCGCCCCCCCCACGCTCCCCAGGCCGGCCGCCTTCCAGGAGACGGGCAGGTGCAGCAACCAATTGGGTCGCTGCGCCTGAATCCATCCCGGGGTCTGGACCACGGCCCTGAATCGGCAGCGGTAACAGACATTACAGGCCACTGATTCCGGGCCGTGGTTCAATTAACCACGCTTTCGGAGATGGTGCCAGAACCATTCTTGAAAGCGTGGTTAATTTGCTCACCACCGGTGGTTCACCGTGGTGAACATCTGGCGGCGAGCAAACACATGTTACGTGACCATCCGCCACCACAGGGGATCGTCTGTGGTTGACCGTGATCGTGTAACATCTGAAAACACCCCAAGAATCTGGTTCAGTGGTTAACATCTGCAGTAACTGGTTTGTTACTGCATAACCACCAAATCAGTAAGAATATCAAATACAAACCGCAGATTTTTAAAATATCAGACTGTTGCTAAAACAAGAATGCTGTACATTCTTGAGAGAATCTGAGACAGTCTGACAACCCCTGGTAAGATCTCACATGTTCTCTCTAAGGTTTTCAATAATGAAATGCTCTACACATGCACAAAATGTCTGCTGCGGTCTTCCAGTGCAGCTCTCTGCAGCTATTTTGTGTGTGTGCAGAGCATTTTTTCAGATTTCTTGAAAATGTTGCCAGATTCTCAAAAACCACAAAACACTCTGTGCATGTGCAAAATGGCCTCCACGATTATCTGCACATGTGTGTCCCCCTGGAGGCCGTTTCATGCATTTGGGGGAGCCATTTGAGGTTTTCGAGAATCTCGTTGAGAATAGCAGTGAGAATGGCAATTCTCAAGAAGGCTGATCTCAACAAGATTCTTGACTGCAGCGAAATCTTGTTTCAGCCCTAATATCAACCGCGGATATTTATTTCAGCTTTAATATAATAATACTTTGACGATTTTTATATAATAATACTTTGTGATTTTTTTGCTGCATCATACAGATGGACCAATCCTATCCACGATCATATTTTATTTTTAAAACGCAAACAAACAAATATCCCCCCTTTTTAGAGCTGAAACGGATACTTAATTTACTTCCTGCCAGTAATACCTGAATTTCTAGGTACTGCATTCAGTAACCAATGAGTTACTGAAAAGTCTAACTTCTGGTACCGATTTTCCAATTTTAAAATTATTGTTAGTTATACTGGGTCTGAAAATTGAAAAACCAGGACAGAATTTTTAAAAAACTGGGAAGAGAAGTCAATTTTCTGGGACCAGAAGTCGACTTTCCAGAACAAAAAAGCAAAAGAAAAAATAGGTATCAGAAGTAAAGGGTGAAAACAGACATGACGCTAACCACCCTTTAACCACCCTTGGTGGTCATTTATGCATATTTCAGGACTGCATAGGGTACCAATACAGTCCTGCAACATGCATAAATAACCACCAAGGGTGGTTAAAGGGTGCTTAGCGTAATGTCTGTTTTCACCCCAAAATACCAGTAGAGAAGCTGAAAAATAAGTACTGGAAATTGACATTCCAGGACCAGAAGTTGATATCCTGGGAATCTTGTCAGGGTACCTCGTCAGGTGCAGGGGTCTATTCGAGTACAAGAAATTTACCAAGTACACAGACCCATTTTTGCAGCTACTTGTTTCACCACTAATCCAGATAGTACTTCAAAAGAAACAAAGTACCATCAAGTGCTTTGTTGGTTTGTACAATGAAGTTCAAACAAAATGCTGAAACATTGCAGTTCCAAAGTAACAAAGTGATAAATACTGAAATCACAAAGTGATCCAAATAGCAAAGCAAAATGAAGGTTCAAAACAGCAAACGAAGAGGGAAGCAAATGCCACATTGGTATTCATTTTGTACAAACTTGATGGGGATGTAGTCCCCAATCCAAGCTTGGTTTGCTCTTAGGATGTGCATGGTGCATACATGGCACCCACCTGTTGTGGTTTGTGAGCTGGGAGTGTGCATGTTGTTTTCATTATATCAGTAATGAAAACAAAAAATGTCATTTTCATTTTTGTAAATCAATAATGGGTGAAAACAGACATGACACTAACCACCCTTTAACCACTCTTGGTGGTTATTTATGCATGGGTGATTTCAGACGTTATGAAATCACAGTCAACCACGGTCAATTCCCGGTGGTGGCTGTGATTCCGGAACGTCTGTTGGGGGGAACGGATGTTCCCACCCCAGATGTTACCATGGCGTGGAATTACATTCACCACACGAGTGGCCGAAGCGGCGGGGCCGGAGGCCGTCGCGTGTTGAATGTAATTCCATGCCGGGGTGAACCCCGGCGTCACGTCTGGTCGGGCGCCATGGCCCGGGATCACCGGACGGATCCCGGGCCGTGGCGAATCCGGCCCGACGTGGCGGCCTCATTGGCCCCGCCGCCCGCCCGTCTCCCCAGAGGGCAGGCGGTGGGGTGCGTAGGGGGGGCGGGGCCGTCCGGCCGCATGTTGCGCAGTACGGCCCCGCCCCCTCCCAGATTCCCCTCCAGGATCCCCCCGGCACGTCTGATACGGCGTGACGGGGTCATCCCAGCGGGGAATGGATAGGGTGTTTTCGGTACGGGGCCAATGGACCCCGTAACGTCTGAAAACACCCTCGCATAAATGACCACCAAGGGTGGTTAAAGGGTGGTTAGCGTCATGTCTGTTTTTACCCAATGATAACAAAATTCATTATTGCCTGGCAGAGGTTTTTTGGGGGGGAATGTGGAAAGGGGAGGAGGGAGCAGACATCTTGGAGCCAGAAACAGTGCTGAACTCTTGAACTGGGAGGGGAAGAACCTGATGGATGTTTCTCTGGCCAATGAGCAGCGCAATCCGATCCCAGAAGTTGAATGGCATCCTATGATTCCTCAATGCCTCTGTCTCCCAGAACCAATCAGGAGGGCTTTGGGGGAGGGTACCGCAACCCTTAATATTGTAGGGCTGGGTTGCTTCATGCTGTGCACACACACACATACACATACACACAGAGTCACACCTTGGGGTGGGGAGAGAGACAGAATAGAGGTAGATTAGAGATAGTAGATATACTTCTGAGTTTTCCTTTTCCCTTCCCTTGTCTGTCTCCCCCATCCATATATTATATAGATATAAATATTAGTTGTATATACAGAGAGATTAGATATTTAGATACTAGGCTGTTTTATTACAATTAGAATTATAGAACAGGAGCATTCTGTATTATACATAGGTTAGGTTTTGTATATATTATATAAATAAAACTACACAATGTGTACAGTATATATTATTGTGTGCAGTTCTTCTATATCACAATGAGAAGGGGAATGAGTTCAACTTCTGACAATAATGCTTCACTGGCACACGAAATCGATACCGATACCAATACCAATAATAAAATCTTTGTTTGAAATCGGTACTGATACTGACAACAATAATGAAAAACGACATTTCATTATTAACGAAAATTGAAAACGACACATTTTAATAGCGAAAACGATAACAAAAAACGAAAAATGACATGGGGCCCTGGTGCGCACTGCTACAGTGAGCACATCATGTGCATCTGCGGTGCACATTCAGGACACACAGAATGGGTGCATACATGCTGCACATGGCTCAGATGTCACCTAGGACTGTAACCAGAGTAAATTCATCCAATTTGGTATTCATTTCAAATATTTATTTCAGGTCTTCTCTGGACCTGTGAGTGGTCACAGGCAGTTTCCAGTTTTGCCAGGAATCCTTCCCATTATAATATTTTTATTTGTGTGTGTTATGCTGTCTCATTCTGTGTGTGTGTGTGTTCATATACACTTGTAAATCCCACCGCTGCACCACGATCCTATGACACGGGTGTGCATAAAAGCATTCTCAGTGGCTGCCCCAAAGCTTTGGAACTCCCTTCCCCTGGAGGTTTGCCAAAGCCCGAAGTTGAGCATCTTCAGAAGTCAACGTAAGAACTATTTATTTTGTTTATTTATTTAATTTTTATTTCTTTATATTTATTGACCGCCCCCTCATGCCTACGGCATCCCGGGGTGGCTCACAACAAATAAAACAATAATTAAACTCATAAAAACATCATCAAGTAAAAATAGATAAAAGAATAATTCCCCCCAACATTTGATTGGACTTTTAGCAGGCGGGGTTAAGCTTTTGCGGTGGGGACAGGAGTGGTTTTGACTGGAATTGTATATAGTTCATTTATATTATGTGGGGGAGGTCATAGACTGGGACATTGGTGAGGCATAAGGGGTTTGGCTGATGGTTGTTGATAACAATGTATTTATAATGACTATATTGCGTATTATGTTTAGTTTATTATGTTAAAATTAGCGACGGGATCACCGGCATTTCCGGTATCGGATAATGCCGGTACTGGGCGTACCAGCATTATTGGATTCAACCCGATAAATCCAGTCCAGTTACCGGATTCCGGGTACCGGATTTTTTTTTACATTGCAGCCATTTAAATGAATGGCTGCAATGTAAAAAGTTTTTAAAAACCCACCAAAAAAACCTCCCCGAGTCCAGGCTGCGCGGGTGGAAGGGGGGACACCCCCCACCCACCCT